>CM061069.1:125801356-126336264 GCA_030762895.1 Sophora flavescens
TTAGACTTGATTGTCTCTAAGTAGTATTTTGAGTCTGTAAAGTGTTTTTAAGTTAATTTAGTTGATTTAGAGTGAATAAAGTATTTACTTTTATTTTCTATTTTCAGGTTAAATAAAAAGGAATAAATCTGGATCTTTTGCCCCGCGAGAAGGCTGCTCGCCTCGCGAACCAGAAGGTGACTGTTCCTGAAAACTGCAAAACTTTCTGTCTCGCCCCACGAAGAAGGACTCGCCTTGCGAGTACCCGGAAGTCAGAGAGCATCACGGTTTACCCGTGTTGAAGGCCACGGGCGTTACAGTTGGGAATTTGAAGAGTTCGCGTCGCGAAGGATATGCTCGCCACGCGAGTAGACCAAGAGTTGCAAACCTTTCGCATAATTCGCCTCGCGAGCAGTGCTTCGCCTCGCGAGGACTTGGATTCCAGAAACGTGTATATAAGTAGTCTTAGGCAGAACTGAAGAGTCTGGTCAGAACTAGCCAGTTTTGGCTAGTTTCTGAGTTTGTAGTTTTTTGTTTTCCTCTCAGTTTATTGTTTTCTTTTGTAATGGAGAACTAGTCTCCTAGATTAATCTACTGTAATTGGTTTCTGTTAACACTTGAGGTTCTGTATTCCATGATTAGTTGCTTTTCTCTTTTCAATGCCATGCTGTATGTTTCTGTTTGTTATTTCAGGAATGTATAGTGTGGTATTGTTTCATTTCAGTGATGTTATGTTCCTATATATAATCGCGTTTGTTATTTCGCGTGTGTTCATTCATGTTCGTTTGTTCATGAGAGCTTAACCCCGTTTGTTATTTCGGGAATAGGAACATACATCTGTAGTAGCGGTTTTCGTTTGTTAATTGTTGCTACAACCGGGAGGGGATTAGTATCTGCTTAGGATTTGCATAAACCAATGATAGTGGGAAACTGAGAACAGTAGGTTAATTGCTTTTGTTTATTTGCTATTTTCTTAAACTGCTTTATTTCTTTTCTCTGTTTTTGATTTGTTTTGTTAATTTAGTTTTAATCTCAAAACCCCCATTTCTAACTCTTTCTAATTTTTCGTTAATAATAACAACACTAAAGAGTCCTTGAGAGACGATCCGAGTTGTCGCTCTATACTGCATTATTTTATAATCGCTCGTTCTTTTTGGCGCGTGGCGACAGCGCGGTCAAAAATTGGCGCCGTTGCCGGGGACTCTGGTTTGTTGTTATTAGCAGAAAATAATTTTTGAAAAAAAAAAACTTTTTGCTTTGCTAATTAGTTTTGTCTGCTTTGTCTGGTCTGTAAATTTTATTTTCCCCCATGGATAATTACATGTATGGGTATTTGCCTAATGTTTATCATGAACCACCACCTTGCATGTATTATCCTGATTTTAGTAAACCACCACCATGCACAAATTATCCTAATTTTGCTGGAAATTATGAGTATAGCAATGGTTTTGATATGACTGGAATGAATGCTTATCCTAGCCAACAGGTTAGAGATCAAGGCAGCCTGGATGAGATTGCTTCTATGATACAACAAATGGCCGAGAACAATCAACGGATGGCGATAAAGCAACAATACCACCTGACCCTACACTAGCCCAACTCAGTTTGGAAGAAATGCTACAACAAATGGCTGCACAAACGGAAGCATACAATCTTGAATTTCAACAGAGGATGGAGGCAATGGAGGCAAGTAATCTTGAAGCCCAACAGAGGGACCAAGCTGAATCTCAAAAGTTGTGGGCTCTAATTGATCAAGTTACCGCCAACTCCTACTGCAATGCTAACTCCACAGCCCCTTGAGGAACAAAAGGATTCACAGAAGGTTATACCTGAAAATACTTTTGAAGATAATTCTGATGATGATATTTCTGTTGATGATGAATTATGTGTTGAATCCCCTGATTCTAATGATTGTTATTGTGATGGTACTGCTGCTTTGTGTATACACTGTTATGCAGGTTTATACTTGAAAGGAAACAAAGAAAATGAGGATCAGGAGGATCAAGAGGACATCTGCTCCACCGTGCTTGTGGATAATGAAGAACCTGTGGAATCAGATGCATGTGTTGAGAGTGATGGGGTGGATGAACCGTGTGCAGAAAGTCCAGACAATCAGACCTTTACTAACTCAATTTCTGTTAATACATGTACTAACTGTACTGATACTAACCCGTGTGATGTTTGTGCTGGGTTTCTTGACTCTATTTTGCAGGGTGATAGTGAGAGTGATGCTGTTTGTTCAGCCGAAGTTCCAAATATACCATCCATTGAACAGCCACCCTCCATAGAGCTCAAGCAACTTCCAGACATTCAGCCGCTTTCTGATTTAGTTTATTGTAATATATTTACTAACTGTACTAACTCTAACCTTTCTGTGGTGTGTGATGAGATTTCTGCAGGTTTAACAAGTGATGAATCCGGTAGTGCAGTGGATGAAGACCTTGCGGGAGTTGAAGCAACACCGGAGACCCCAACTAACTGTTTGTCACCTCCCCCTGAGGAGCCACCAGCTCTGGATTTTGCACCCTTGGATTTGGCACCATGGCCAGTCCAAGAGGTTGAGCCCCGATTCTATTGGGAGGATTTTATGGACAAAGTTGAAAGAGAGGTCAACTGTGACCTGCGAAGGAGAGAGAAGTCCGCCGCACCTGGTGGAGGTACCAAGATTATCAAGCACCCGCTCTCATCTTTATGTTGTAGACCGTGGGATCCGGGAGGACTATACTGCAACTTGAGCATTCCGTGGGCCCTGTATCACAGACAGTGGGATCCTGGCGGAACCGCCCTCCAATGAGTTTTCCTTTCCCTCACTATGATTTTATTGTTATGTTGTTTTCATTGGGGACAATGCATGTTTTAAGTGTGGGGGAGGGAACTAGTTGTAGTTTTTCCTTTTCTTTGAATAAAGCTCCTGAATAATTTGAGAAGCTCAGGAGTTGTGTGTTGAGTCTGGTATTGGCAAGTTTGATGGATTTGGTTGAATTTGCATAGATGGATTGCATGTTATAGTGTTGACTGTTTTCCCCCTAGGACTTGAATTTTTTTTTGAAAATGATCCCCATATGATTGAAAACTGAACTTTGAGATTTTGTTATGATGGCATGATTTATGATAAGTTTGGGGTGATAGGAAGCACACACTAGGGATAGAATCTCTGTCAAGCAATTTGCAAAAATTTCCAGGTGAGGTTTTGAGCCTCCAACATGTTTTAAACTGTGTGAAATCACTTTTTAAGTTGCACTTTCCTGAATTTGATCGAATCTCTTTTTGGTTTGCATGATTATATGTTTGCTTCAAATGATTTAGGCATGTTCTTTGTAAATAGCTACTTAGCCTAAAAATAACCAATTCCTAATGCAGTTTCCCTAGTTAGCCCCATTGAGCCTATTAGCATGTTAATTCTTGATAACCTAATGTTATAAGCCCAAAAATCTGGAAAACCATGTTAACCCGATCTTAGGATTAGGAGAGCATGTAATCTTAGAATGGGTGCAAGAAACTAAGTTTGGGGTGGCTGCAAGGTGTAATGTGTTGTTTGGGATTGAGAAGAAAATTGTGAAAAAAAATATATATAATAAAAAAAAAGAAAAAAAAGAAAAAGAAAGAAAGAAATAGAAAAAAAAAATGAAAAAAAATAAAAGTGCAAAAATTTCAAAAAGACTGTTTGAATAAAAAGGCTGTAGCCACCCAGAAGCATAAAGAAAAAAATTAAGAAAGGAACTTGAGTGAATTTCAAAGTGTAAATATAGTTCATGCTCTCTTAGTTCCTAGGGTCTTCAGCCTAGTACCTTTGTATATCCTACCCTTAGCCAGGCCCCATTACAACCCATAAAAGACCTTCTGATGTTGCTTGCATGTTTTATGTGGGAATCATTTAGAGATGAAAATCAAATTTATGGGAAGTGCTTCTTAAAAGTGAAATTGAGTGAATTGTTGATAGCCTGACATAAACTGAGCGATTGAGTGAAACACAAATTTCCCTTGTGAGGAAGGCAGTTGTTTGATTTTGGTGATCTCCCTTTTGTGTGTAACTTAGATCCCCTGCTTAGATTAATGATTGTTTGAATGATGAATTTCTCAATTGTTTAGAATAAATGAATGTGGGGATTGTTTTGTTTGAAAGGGGGGAACATTGAAAATTCTTTTGAAAAATTGCTTGAAATCTATGGAAGTTGATTGAATTCTTAAGCTTGCCATGTTTTGCCAGGTCTTGAGTCTTTTTGAGTTTTTAAGTTGTAGTTTGCTTGGGGACAAGCAAAGTTTAAGTTTGGGGTATTTTGATGAGCCTCTGTTTGACTGGTTTTATAACTAGTAAAGACCTTGGCTTTGTGCTAATTTTATATCATTTTCACCCAAATTAGACTTGATTGTCTCTAAGTAGTATTTTGAGTCTGTAAAGTGTTTTTAAGTTAATTTAGTTGATTTAGAGTGAATAAAGTATTTACTTTTATTTTCTATTTTCAGGTTAAATAAAAAGGAATAAATATGGATCTTTCGCCCCGCGAGAAGGCTGCTCGCCTCGCGAACCAGAAGGTGACTGTTCCTGAAAATTGCAAAACTTTCTGTCTCGCCCCGCGAAGAAGGACTCGCCTCGCGAGTACCTGGAAGTCAGAGAGCATCACGGTTTACCCGTGTTGAAGGCCACGGGCGTTACAGTTGGGAATTTGAAGAGTTCGCGTCGCGAAGGATATGCTCGCCACGCGAGAAGACCAAGAGTTGCAAACCTTTCGCATAATTCGCCTCGCGAGCAGTGCTTCGCCTCGCGAGGACTTGGATTCCAGAAACGTGTATATAAGTAGTCTTAGGCAGAACTGAAGAGTCTGGTCAGAACTAGCCAGTTTTGGCTAGTTTCTGAGTTTGTAGTTTTTTGTTTTCCTCTCAGTTTATTGTTTTCTTTTGTAATGGAGAACTAGTCTCCTAGATTAATCTACTGTAATTGGTTTCTGTTAACACTTGAGGTTCTGTATTCCATGATTAGTTGCTTTTCTCTTTTCAATGCCATGCTGTATGTTTCTGTTTGTTATTTCAGGAATGTATAGTGTGGTATTGTTTCATTTCGGTGATGTTATGTTCCTATATATAATCGCGTTTGTTATTTCGCGTGTGTTCATTCATGTTCGTTTGTTCATGAGAGCTTAACCCCGTTTGTTATTTCGGGAATAGGAACATACATCTGTAGTAGCGGTTTTCGTTTGTTAATTGTTGCTACAACCGGGAGGGGATTAGTATCTGCATAGGATTTGCATAAACCAATGATAGTGGGAAACTGAGAACAGTAGGTTAATCGCTTTTGTTTATTTGCTATTTTCTTAAACTGCTTTGTTTCTTTTCTCTGTTTTTGATTTGTTTTGTTAATTTAGTTTTAATCTCAAAACCCCCATTTCTAACTTTTTCTAATTTTTCTGTTAATAATAACAACACTAAAGAGTCCTTGAGAGACGATCCGAGTTGTCGCTCTATACTGCATTATTTTATAATCGCTCATTCTTTTTGGCGCATGGCGACAGCGCGGTCAATATACAAAGGTACTAGGCTGAAGACCCTAGGAACTAAGAGAGCATGAAACACTTCAACACAATGAATTTCCACTCAAGTTCCTTTTCTCATTCATCTTTTTTTGCCTTGGGTGACTACATCCATTTCTTCTAATACTTTTATATTATTATTATTTTTTTCATTTTTACACTTTGCTTTTTTTCTCTTTTTTTTTTTCAATCCCAAACAACATATTACACCTTCTAACCACCCCAAACTTAGTTTCTTGCAACCACTCTCTTGCTAAAATTCCATGCTCTCCTAATCCTAAGATCGGGTTAACATGGTTTTTCAGATTTTAGGCTTGTAACATAAGTTTATCAAGAACAATAAGCTAATTAGGCTCAAAGGGGCTAACTAGGGAACATGCATTAGGAATTGGTTCTTTTTAGGCTAAGTGGTTATTTACAAAGAAAACGCCTAAATCATCTGAAGCAAACACATAATCATGCAAACCATAAAGAGATTCAAGCAAATTCGGGAAAGTGCAACTTAAAAATGATTTCACACAGTCAAAAACATGTTGGATGCTCAAAACCTCACCTGGACATTATTTACAAATTGTTTAACAGCGATTCTATCCCTAGTGTGTGCTTCCTATCACCCCAAACTTATCATAAATCATGCCATCATAACAAAATCTCAAAGTTCAGTTTTCAATCACATGGGGATCCTTTTTCAAAAAAATTTCAAATCCTAGGGGGGAAACAGTCAACACATAACATGCAATCCATCTGTGCAAAATTAATCAAAACCAGCAAACTTGCCAACACAAGACTCAACACAACTCCTGAGCTTCTCAAATTATTCAGGAGCTTTATTGAAAACAAAACAGAAATAACGCAAGGAAAAGAAAATTAAAAGAGCAAGGTTCATAAAAACTCATTGGAGTAGTCCACCAGGATCCCATTGCTTGTAACATAAGGCCCAAGTGATAGCCAAAGGGTGGGAATTCATTCCATGCTTCCATAACTTGCAGCCTTGATATGGGAGTGAGTGCTTGACAGTTACGGTGGCTCCTTCCAGTGCGGCAGACTTCTCACTCCCTCTTGGGTCAAAGATGACCGCTTTCTCAACAAAATCCTCCCAATAAAATTGGGGTTCAACCCCTTGGACTGGCCATGGTGGAAGATCCAGTGACTTGAACTCCATCACCGGTTGTTCCACAGTGGGAGGTGGTAAACAAGTAGTTGGGGTTACTGGTGCTGCTTCATCTTCTGCAGGTTCTTCATTCACTGTACTATCAAATCCATCACCTGCTAAACATGCAGAAATTTCAGCACACACCACACAAAGGTTAGTGTTAGTAGAGTCAATACATATATCACAATAGACTGAATCAGTAAAGTTCTGAATGTCTGGAAATTCGGCAATTAATTCATCCATCACATCACTCTTAACACATGCATATGAGTTAATTGAATCATCTACTTCCAAAGGTTCTTCATCATCTGTTAAACCTGCAAAAATCTTAGCACACACCACACAAAGGTTAGTGTAAGTACAGTCAGTAGACAGGGACAATAAAATGAATCAGCAAGGGTCTGACTGTCTGGAGATTCAACACACAGTTCATCAACAGAAATATTATCAAAATCATCCTCAGAGGTATTGTCAGGAATAACTACTTGTGAGTCTGTATGTTCTTCAAGGGGATGTGGAGCTAGCAGTGCAGCCGAGTTGGCGACAATTTGATCAATTAGAATGGACAACTTCTGAGATTCGGCTTCTCTCCTCTGGTATTCAAGATTACTTGCTTCCATCCTCCATTGAAATTCAAGAGTTTGTTGTGCCAACCGTTGATTGTTCTCTTCCATTTGTTGTATCATAAAAGCTAACTCATCCAGGCTGCCTTGATCTCTACCCTGTTGGCTAGGATAATCATTCATTCCAAACATACCAAAATCATTACTAAACTCATAACCTCCAACAAAATTAGGATAATTTGTGCATGGTGGTGGTATACCAAAATCAGGATAATACATGCATGGTTGCTCATAATAAACATTAGGCACATAATTTTGCATATAATTATCCCTGGAGCAAACTAAAATTCACAACCAGACAAAGTAGACAAAACTGATTCAGCAAAGATTTTTTTTTTTAATTTTCTGCTAATAACACAACAAGAGTTCGCCGGCAACGGCGCCAATTTTTGGCCGCGCTGTCGCCACGCGCCAAAAAGAACGAGCGTTTACAAAATAATGTAGATAGGGAAGCGACAACTCGGATGTCGTCTCACAAGGACTCTTAGGTTGCTATTACTAACAGAAAATCAGTTTTGGGGGGGTTGGAGTGAAATAAAGTAAAGAAAACAAACAAAAGTAGAGCAATGAAAACAGAGCAGTTTAAGAGATTAACAAATAAACTAAAGCGATTAACCTACTGTTCTCGGTTCCCCACTATCATTGGTTCATGTAAATTCCAAGCCCTAAGCAGATTCTAATCCCCTCCCGGTTGTAGCAACAATTTACAAGCGAAACCACTACTACAGATATATGTCCCTATTCCCGAATTAAGCAAACGGGGTTAAGCCCTCATGAACTAAGCGAACATGAATGAACACACGCGAATTAAGCAAACGCGATTTGATATAGGAACATAACATCACCGAAATAAATCAATACAACACTATACACTCCTGAATTAAGCAAACAGAAATATATAGCATAGTATTGAAAAGAGAAAAGCAGACAAAATAGGAATTACATAACCTCAAGTGTGGTAATGGAAACCAATCACAGTAGATTAATCTAAGGAGACTAGTTCTCCATTACAAAGGCAAACGATAAACTAAAGAGAAAACGAAAGACTAACTACTGACTAAAAACTAGCTACTCTGACTAAAAACTAGCCAGCTTACTAGCTCTCTCTCTCAGTTCTGTCTAAAACTGACTTATATACAGAATCTGGAATCAGCGGACTCGCGAGGCGAACGCTGTCTCGCGAGGCGAATCTTCAACTTTTGGTATTCTCGCGAGGCGAGCTTATCATTCGCGAGGCGAAACTCTTCAATTTCCAAACTGCCACAGCCGTGACCTTTAACATGCATAAACCGTGCTGACTTTTGGTCTTCAGGATTGGATTACTCGCGACGCGAGTCAAGTATTCGCGGGGCGAGGCAGAATGGTTGGCAATTTCTGGAACAGTCACCTTCTGGTTCGCGAGGCGATCATCCTTCTCGTGGGGCGAAAGATCCAGATTTATTTCTTTTTATTAACCTGAAAACAGAAAATAGTATAAGTACTTTATTTAACTCTAAATCAGCTAAATTAACATAAAAATACTTTACAGACTCAAAATACTGCTTAAAGACAATCAAGTCTAATTTGGGTGAAAATGATATAAAATTAGCACAAAGCCAAGGTTTTTATTAGTTATAAAACCAGTCAACCAGAGGCTCATCAGAACCCATAATCTTTGAGGGCAGTAGAGAGCTTGGCAAACCAGCAACGTGGGGCTTGCTTTAGCCCATAAAGCGATTTGCGAAGATTACACACCATATCTGGTTGCGGTGCGGCAAAGCCAGGAGGCATTTTTATAAACACTTCTTCGTGAAGATCACCATGCAAAAACGCATTGTGCACATCCATTTGATGCAGTTCCCAAGCTTTTGCTACTGCCACAGCTAGGACAGTGCGTACAGTGACCATTTTGGTAACTGGTGTAAATGTTTTGGTGTAATTGATCCCTTCCACTTGATGATTTCAAAGCACAACCAATCTGTATTTAAAACGTTCAGTCGTTCCATCAGAGTGATATTTAATGCGATACACCCATTTGCATCCCAGAGCTTTCTTGCCAGGTGGTAAGCGCTGCATGGTCCAGGTGCTGTTACGTTCAAGGGCTTCAATCTCGGCTTGCACGGCTTCTCTCCACCGAACATCTTTCAATGCTTCATGGAAGCATATTGGTTCCTTTTCTGCAGTAATTGCTGCAAGAAATTGTCTATGTGGCAAAAAAAATTTATCACAGTTTACATAATGTGTTATAGGATAGGGTGTACCTGAAGAATGTGATGGAGTTAGTGAACGAGTGGGAGGACTCAACTTTTGAATAGTGTTCATGACGTAACCTTCCAACCTGGTAGATGGACGTTTAACACGACAACCTCGTCCCAGTGACCCAGAATCATCGGAAGGATTTGTCATAACACCAGTGTCTTCTACATCAGCTTCGATAGTATGGGGCATTTCTGGCGGGTTCAATATGACAGTAGTGTCTTCTACATTCACCTCTTATGGGTGCCCCCCCTATCGTTAAGACTTGCTTTTGTTGCTGATTGATAAGCCTCTGGCTTATCTAGTTTTATAACTAGTAAGACTGTGGTTTATGTGCTAATTATTCGAGTTCAATCTCGTTTTCGCCTAAATTTGGATTTAATTGTCCTCAAGCAACATTTTGAGTCTCTTGAGTAGTTTTAGGATATTTTAGCTAATTTTGAGTCAAATAAAGCATTTACTGTTATTTTATAGTTTCAGGTTAAAGGGGAAGCACTTCGAGTCAAGAGAACAGTGGAAATTGCAATTCTAGAGATACTCGCCCCGCGAGAGGCTGCTCGCCTCGCGAGCCTGAAGACTAGCTGAGAAGCAACAGTCATCATTTCTGTCTCGCCTCGCGAGAGGTTACTCGCCTCGCGAAGACTGAAGACCTTGGAGGACAGAGACCATCACGGCCTAGCCGTGACTAAGGTCACGACTGTGACAGACTAGGATTTGAAGTCTCGCCTTGCGAAACATCCTCTCGCCTCGCGAGAGTCCAATTTGAAAGCGCGCCATTTTTAATATTCTTGTCGTGAGAGGCTGCTCGCCTCTCGAGCGCGCGCAGAATCTGAACTCTGTATATTGCTGTTTTAGGGCAGAAACGAAGGCTTTTTGGTTCTCCACTGTTTTGTAGCGTTTTGGGACGAAATTCTTGTTCTCTGGAGCTGCGTCTCCCTCTTTTATTTTCTTATTTTACAATGGTGATTATGGCCGATTGTTTGTGCGTTGTTACGAGCATGATTTACTAATCCCCTCGTCTAAGGGATCAATGAAACCACCCATGGCGGTGTAGCGTTCAATGTGATGTATGTTTTTCTCCCTTTTCTCAATTAATGTTTTCCAATTCTGAATTCATTGCGTTGATCATATGCATGCGTGATTGACTAGTTAAACGTGTTGAGGCTTAGTAGGCAATTCGCGTTTTAGAACTTGAATTGGGATCATCGATCGAATCTTGCACGAGAGTGAGTAGGAGATCGGTGCAACCTTATAGGAACCAGATTTAATAGAGTTTGATGATTGGGTTATGATACCTAGTAAGTAATTAACTCAATCGTTGAATACGTCCTATTGAGCACGACAGTGTCATTAGGAGAAATCGGGGGTCCTGGTTGACAGTGTAATTGAACTTAGGGAGTGAATCATCATCACTTGGGTACTATGCATGATTGGGTAGGTGGATTTGTGACCTTAGATGTTTTAAATTCCAGATTTTAATACCTTAGTTTTATTAGATTTGTTAATTTAGATTGCGACCCTATATTCTCCCTCTCCCTCAACCACTCGCGTTGCTTGACCAACATATCTAATTTCTCGCGAATTGGTAGAATTGGTAGCCCAATCCCTGTGTTCAACCTCGGTAGATTCTTACCGTGTTTTTATTACTTACGACGACCCGGTACACTTGCCGGTGACTCAACAAGTTTTTGGCGCCGTTGCCGGGGATTGGCACAACCAATTTTCCTAATTTTAGGGAAATTTGATTATTTGATTAAGATGTTTTTATTTTTATTTTTCTGTTATTTACTTACTATTATTTCTCTACTTCTTTGATTCCACTTTGTCTTGCATTGTTTTTGTATGCGAGGTACCCTTTCACATGAGGACTTGCTATTTGATTCGGAGATCACCAAGACCTAGAAGCGATTAAGGAAAGAAGCCAGAGAGCGACAGAGGCTTGAAGCAATTGATTTTGAGGAGATGGTCGCAAATCCTCCTCCTCCTCCTCCTTACAAACCTCTCTTCGAGTACAGTCTACCCAACTTGGGTGATTGTGATTCTTCTATTGTGAGGGGCAACCTGAATACAGATTCCTTCAGAGTGGAAGGATGTGTCACAACCCAGATCCGTGAGAATCAATTTGATGGGAGTGGCAAACAAGACCCTCACAGACACATCACCCACTTCCTTGAAGCTTGTGACTTGTAGAGGACAAGAGGAGTTACTCAGGATGAGTTTCGCTTGCGGCTATTCCCTCCCTCTCTTAGGGATGTCTCTCGCGATTGGTTTGACAGCTTGGATCGGAACAGTATCAGAACTTGGGAGCAAATGGCACAAAAGTTCCTAACTAAGTATTTTCCTCCTCAGAAAGCGGCACAAGCAAGAGTAGCTGTCACTTCTTTCAGGCAGACAGAAGATGAATCCTATAACGAAGCTTGGGAGAAGTACAATGTGCTCTTGAGAAGATGTCCTTCGGCGTTCTTTGACCCGGTCTCCAAAGTGCAACATTTCTTTAAAGGGTTAAGGGGGCGCTACCAGATGAATTGTGATGCCGCAGCTGGCGGCTCTTTTTCTTATTTATCAGCTGAGGATGGATGGGCATTATTGGAGAAGATGTCATACAATGATTACAACCGTGGTAGGGAAACCTCAAGTGGAGTCAGTGCTGCAACAATAGAAGCCATTCTAGAGCAGAATAAATTGTTGAAGATGCATAATGCGGCATTGTCTGGGAACAAGAAGGTCAATGTGATACACGAGGGAATGCCTCCGGGTTGTGAAAATTGTAATGGAGATCATGACATTCAAAACTGTCCGTTCAACGTCTCCCAGGAACATGTTGACTCATGCCACAATTTCTATGACAGTGTGCCCCAGAACAACTATCAGAGAAACAGACAGAATGATTACAATCAGAGGCAGAACAGGGGCTATATGAGGAGAGACCATCCGGGTTTCGCTTGGAGTAATGCTAGTGGTGGTCTAGCCCAACAACAACAACCTCAGCAGAGTTAGAGGCCAAACTATGGGATCCATCAGCACAATACTCAACAGCCTTTTCCAGGGACTAATCAATTGCAAATAACAGATGGTGGAAGGCAACCTTGGGAGTTGGCTTTTGAGAAGATGAGTACAGTAGTTGAGAAGTTGTCAATCAATACAAGCACAGCCATTGACAAGTTGGCAACTCATACAGGGGCGGCAATTCAGAATCTAGAGCGCAGGTTGCTCAGCTCGCAAAGTAGCTAAATGAGCGTCTCCCAGGCACTTTCCCAGGTGATACCGAGAACAACCCTAAGAACCAATGCAATGCCATAACAACTAGAAGCGGTAGGGTGTTGGGATCTAACAAGGATGCAACTAGTTCTCAGGAAGACAAGGCCCCGGAACAACCACATGTTAAGGAAGAGCAACCTAAGAAAGAGGAGTTGGCAAGTGACAAGGCACCGGAGCAAGGGGAGGTTAAAATTTGTAGATGAAGAGTTCCGAAAAAAGAAGTGGGTGGAACCCCAAGACCTCCCGCCCTACATGAAGGTATCGTATCCTGAAAGATTGAAGAAGCATCAACAAGATAAGCAATTCAATAAATTCCTTGATGTCTTCCGCAAACTTCAAATTAACATTCCATTTGCGGAAGCTTTGGAACAAATGCCATCTTATGCCCGGTTTATGAAGGAGCTTCTCTCCAAGAAGCGGAGAATAGTGGATGAGGAAACGGTTACTTTGACCGAGGAGTGTAGTGCCATTCTTCAAAGAAAACTACCCCCAAAGTTGAAGGATCCCGATTCTTTTTCTATACCATGCACCATTGGGGGGATGACTCTAGGGAAGGCATTGTGTGATCTAGGGGCAAGCATCAACTTGATGCCCCTCTCTATGATGAAGAGGTTGGGGATCAAAGAAGTCAAGGATACACGGATGTCACTCCAACTCGCCGATCGTTCCATAAAATATCCTTATGGGGTGGTCGAAGATTTGTTAGTGAAGGTGGACAAGTTCATATTTCTGGCGGATTTCATGGTGCTTGATATGGATGAAGACGCCGAGATCCCTCTCATATTGGGTAGGCCCTTCTTGGCCACTGGGCGTGCCTTGATAGATGTGCGACAAGGGAAACTCACTCTAAGGGTGCAAGACGATGAGGTAGTCTTCAATGTCTTTGAATCAATGAAGCACCCTGCTGAGAGGTCGGATGTGTATCGAGTGGATATGGTGGACTCAACTGTCAAGGCAAAGGCAACTAGAGAAGCCCATGGTTCTTCACTTGCACAAGTGTTGGTAAAATCCCATGATGATGATAGTGAGGAAAAAGACCCTTTGGGGGATGAGGTCTATCTTGAATGGTTAAAAGACATGGAAGCCTTACCGAGTCTCCCAGAGGATGAAGGTGCAATGGAAAAGCTCAACAAACAAGGAATGAAAGAAGCGGTGCGTGAGGAAGTGATCAAACCTTTAGAGGCCGGAATCATCTATCCAATCTCGAATAGTAGTTGGGGTAATCCAATTCATGTGGACACGAAGAAAGGTGGCACAACTGTGGTGGTCAATAAAAGCAATAAATTGATCCCAACAAGGACCATCACGGGGTGGAGAGTTCGTTCCAATTATAGAAGACTGTTGGACTTAAATGAGTTGTCCGGGAACCGTATGCGAGCATATGAAAGGGCAAGAACCTACAAAGAGCGGACTAAGGCATGGCATGGCAAGCAAGATCTTCTTCCGGATTAACCCTTAGGGGTGACTTGAGTCAGGCTCGGGACGTTAAACAAACGCTACTTGGAGGCAACCCAATCTAGGTATCCTTTATTTCTCTGTCATTTTCCCTTATATATATAAAAAAAAGGAAAAAAAAAGAAATTCGCCACGCGAATACACAGTGGCCACGCGAGACAGAAGCCCTAAACCTCAGAGGCTTGCTCACGCTTCTATCTCGCGTCACGAGAGTTACTTTCGCCTCGCGATTCTGGGCACCATCAGCTATTGGAATTCCAGATTCGCCTCGCGAGATACTGCTCGCCTAGCGATTCTGGGAAGTGTGAAGAACAATTTTTCCGGATTCGCCTCGTGAGTGATATCTCGCCTCGCGAATCTTCAATTAAGGTTTTAATTTGCAGGAGTTCTTCCAGGATGCTTTGCAACAGGGGGGTGCCCGAGGGACCAAATTGGATGAGGAAGCAACCATAGAAGAGCTTTCTGTGGAAACGCCCACCTACACTAAAACTTGATCAGGGAGCACCCTATCCTTTCCTCACTCTTATTTTATATCTGTGTTCTTACATTGAGGACAATGTATGCTTTAAGTGTGGGGGAGGGAACCAATTGCCTTGCTTTTGTTTTTGTTTTTGAATGTTGCTCTTGAATAATTTGAGAAGATCAAGAGTATGTGTAAGAATGTTGTGCGGCAAGCTTGTTGGATTTTAATTAAATTTAGCATAGATTGATTGCATGAATTATTTTGACCATCGATGATTTCCCCCTAGGTTCTGAAAATAGAAAATTTGATCCCCATGTGAAAAATTGAAAATTGAACTTTGAGAAATTTTGTTGTGATTGCTTGATTTATGACAAGTTTGGGGTGAAGGGGTGCACACACTAGGAATTGTATCTCGGTCAAACAATTTGCAAAAATGTCCAGGTGAGGATTTGAGACTCCAACTTTGTTTTTGATTGTGTGGGTCACTTTTAAGTTGCGCTTTCCCGAATTTGCTTGAATCTCTTCATGGTTTGCATGTCTATGTGTTGCATCAAATGATTTAGGCAATTTTCTTTGAATAACTACTTGGCCCAAAAATAACCATCCCTAATGCATGTTCCCTAGTTAGCCACATTGAGCCTAATTGGCCTATTGTTTCTTGATGACCTTATGTTATAAGCCAAAAATCTGGAAAAACCATGTTAACCCAATCTTAGGATTAGGAGAGCATGAAAACTTATCAAGAGAAGAGTCGTAAGAAACTAAGTTTGGGGTGGCTACAAGGTTTGATATGTCATTATGGGTTGAGAAAAATAAAAAATAAAAAAGGTTGAAACCCAAGGCAAAAAGAAAAAAAATTGCCAAAAGAAAAGGGGCAAAACAAAAAGTTTAGCAAGGAAAGGGCTGTAGTCACCCAAGGCAAAAAGAAAAATGAAAAAAGGAATTTGAGTGGATATTCAATGTGTCAAATGCTCATGCTCTCTTAGTTCCTAGGGACTTAAGCCTAGTATCCTTGAATATCCTACCCTTAGCCAGGCCCCATTACAACCTTTAGAAGACCTTCTGATGTTGCATGCATGTTTTCGTGGGAACTATTTTTGAGATGAAAATCAAATTCATGGGAAGTGCTCTTGAAATGTGAAATTGAGTGAAAGGTTGATAGCTTAGACAAATTGAGCGAATGAGTGAAATACTAAATGCCCTTATGAGGAAGGCAATTGTTTGAAATTGGTGATCTTCCTTTTTGTGTGTAACTTTGATCCTCAACTTAGATTAATGAGTGCATGAATAATGAAGTTCACAATTGTTTAAAGTAAATGAATGTGGGGATTACATTGATGCAAGGGGGAAATCATTGAAGAAAAACTGTTTTGTTAAGATTGCATGAAATTTGTGAGAAATTGATTAAATCCTTTAAGCTTGCCAAGTCTTGAGTCTTTTCGAGTTTTAGCTTTCTTGGGGACAAGCAAGGTTTAAGTTTGGGGTTTTTTGATAAGCCTCTGGCTTATCTAGTTTTATAACTAGTAAGACTGTGGTTTATGTGCTAATTATTCGAGTTCAATCTCGTTTTCGCCCAAATTTGGATTTAATTGTCCTCAAGCAACATTTTGAGTCTCTTGAGTAGTTTTAGGATATTTTGGCTAATTTTGAGTCAAATAAAGTATTTACTGTATTTTATAGTTTCAGGTTAAAGGGGAAGCACTTCGAGTCAAGAGAACAGTGGAAATTGCCATTCTGGAGATACTCGCCCTGCGAGAGGCTGCTCGCCTCGCAAGCCTGAAGACCAGCTGAGCAGCAACAGTCATCATTTCTGTCTCGCCTCGCGAAGACTGAAGAACCTGGAGGATAGAGACCATCACGGCCTAGCCGTGACTAAGGTCACGATCGTGACAGACTAGGATTTGAAGTCTCACCTCGCGAAACATCCTCCCGCCTCGCGAGAGTCCAATTTGAAAGCGTTCCATTTTTAATATTTGCGTCGCGAGAGGCTGCTCGCCTCGCGAGCGCGCGCAGAATCTGAACTCTATATATTGCTGTTTTAGGGCAGAAACGAAAGCTTTTTGGTTCTCCACTGTTTTGTAGAGTTTTGGGACGAAATTCTTGTTCTCTGGAGCTGCGTCTCCCTCTTTTATTTTCTTATTCTACAATGGTGATTATGGCCGATTGTTTGTGCGTTGTTACGAGCATGAGGAACTAATCCCCCCGTCTAAGGGATCAATGAAACCACCCATGGTGGTGTAGCGTTCAATGTGATGTATGTTTTTCTCCCTTTTCTCAATTAATGTTTTCCAATTCTGAATTCATTGCGTTGATCATATGCATGCGTGATTGACTAGTTAAATGTGTTGAGGCTTAGTAGGCAATTCGCATTTTAGAACTTGAATTGGGATCATCGATCGAATATTGCACGAGAGTGAGTAGGAGATCGGTGCAACCTTATTTGGAACCAGATTTAATAGAGTTTGATGATTGGGTTATGAGACCTAGTAAGTAATTAACTCAATCGTTGAATACGTCCTATTGAGCACGACAGAGTCATTAGGAGAAATTGGGGGTCCTGGTTGACAGTGTAATTGAACTTAGGGAGTGAATCATCGTCACTTGGGTACTATGCATGATTGGGTAGGTGGATTTGTGACCTTAGATGTTTTAAATTCCTGATTTTAATACCTTAGTTTTATTAGATTTGTTAATTTAGATTGCGACCCTATATTCTCCCTCTCCCTCAACCACTCGCCTTGCTTGACCAACATATCTAATTTCTCGCGAATTGGTAGAATTGGTAGCCCAATCCCTGTGTTCGACCTCGGTAGATTATTACCGTGTTTTTATTACTTACGACGACCCGGTACACTTGCCGGTGACTCAACACTGATTCTTATGTGTCTAGACAAGAATCATCCACTTCACCCGCTGCTTCGTTATGATTCGCTAAATTTGATGTAGATTCACTGTGTTGGAAGGGAAATTGTGTTTCAAAGAAGACTACATCTCTTGACACAAAAAAATCATGGGTATCAAGGTCATAAACTCGCCATCCTTTTTGCCCATAAGGATACCCAACAAAAACACACCGACGACTGTGACTTGCAAACTTATCTCATTTAGTGCCTTGGTTGCGAGCATATCACAGAGAGCCGAATATGCGTAGATGAGTGTAGGAGGGTGGCTGGCCGTGCAGGACTTCATATGGAGTTTTGCCATTCAAAGTTGGGGTTGGAGTGCGATTAATCAAGTACCCTGCCGTCAAGATGCACTCACCCCAGAAATTAAGGGGAAAACTTCCTTGAAACCGTAAAGCTCTTGCAACATTGAGGATGTGACAATGTTGTCTTTCGACCCTTCCATTTTGCTGCGGTGTCCCTACACAAGATGTTTGAAAAACAATTCCATGTTCCAGAAAATAATTTTTCATGCAAACAAATTCTGTTTCATTATCACTTCTAATAGCTTTAACCCTTTTATTATATTGTCTTTCCACCATTGCAAAGAAATTTACCAAAATTCGTGACACTTCTTTCTTATCAATTAACAAATAAATCCACACTGCACGCGAGTAATCATCCACAACAGTAAGAAAATATGAAGCGCCACAAGAAGATGGAGTTCTGCAAGCTCCCCATAAATCACAATGTATCAAATCAAATGTATTAGAAGCATGATAATTACTCAATGGAAATGTTTCTCTAGTTTGCTTAGATCTTTGACAAGTGTCACAAGCTTTATTTAGTAAATTATTATCTTTCCCACCGCTGTCTTTAGAAATCAACTGAGTAGTCTTCCAAGATGGATGTCCCAAGCGTTTATGCCACAGTTCTAGTTGGTTCATCCCTTCAGATCTGCAAGCCTTCATTCATGGAATTTCCCGGAAGAAGTAGAGTCCATCCGTCCATTCACCCGCTCCAATCAGCATCTTCGAAGTTTGGTCCTGTATAACACACATGTTATTAGTAAACTGAACAATACAACGGGATTCATCTATCAGTTGTGATATAGAAATTAAGTTGCAATTTAATTGAGGAACATAAAGCACGTTCTCGAGTTTTAAACCCCCAGCAAGCCTTATTGTCCCTTCCTTAGTGGCCATTACAGATTTTCCATTAGGAAGTCCAACAGGACATCCAGGCACTCCATGTACATCAGCAAAGTATTGAAGGCTTCCTGACATATGGTTGGATGCCCCGCTATCTAGGATCCATATATTGGGTTTAGTCTTACCAGTCATGCACTCATTTGGAGTGACCTTAGATGTATTAAGCATTTGCAACAAAGTTTCCCATTGCTCATTGCTTAACCCTGCCATGACAGAGCTCTTTCCTTCGCTACCAGCATTGTGTTCCAAGTTCTGGACAGCATGGGCACGTATTGAACCAGCATGTCCAGCATTGGCTCCAGCGAGATTCTTACCCTTTCCTCTTCCTCCTACTTTGCCATCACTTCTTGCACGTTCACCCCACCATTCTGGGTATCCAATCAGCAAGAAACAACTTGTTTCATCATGACCAGCTTTGTTGCAGTTCGTACAGATCAATGATTTGTTCTTGATCTCACGCACTTTCATTTTTGCACCTGTTTGGACAGCCAAGACCATGATATCTGGTCTTTCTTCCTTAGCCCGCGTGATGTTCTGCACCCTTTCCTCTTGTACCAAAATGGAGTACATCTTGTTCAAAGATGGCATAGGATCTGTGGCTAACAAGTTGGATAGAACTGTTCCATAGAGCACGTCATCCAGTCCCATCAAAAACCGATGTCCTCATTCCTCCTCTTTCCGTTTTTCCAGTTTCGCTGCAATGTCACACTTGCACCCTCCACAAGTGCAAATCGACACTTGTTCATAATTGGCCAAGTCATCCCACAAGGCCTTCAACTTTCCATAATAAGCCACCATAGTCAATCCACCTTGCTTGCACTGTGCCAAATCTGATTTCAGCTGCTGAATGCGTGGGCCATTCACAACCGAAAACCTTTCTTTGATGTCGTCCCAAAGCTCCTTGGTAGTTTCCAAGTAAGACAAGGTTGATCGTAAGGTAGGCTCTACTGTGTTCAAGAGCCATGACACCAACATGGATTGAACGGTCCACCAATCCTCCATCTCAGAGGGTTCTTTCACAGGTTCCTTTATGGTTCCATCAATGAAACCCCATTTTCTCCTTGCTCTCAAGGATGTCCGCATGGCTCTTGCCCATTCTTCATAATTCTCACCCCGCAGCTGCACCTGTGTAATCATGTTTCCGGGGTTATCGCTGGAGTTCAGATCGTATGGTGATGGGTGTTTCTTCCCAGCATCTGATTTTGGTTGCTCGATTTTTTCTGCCATAGCACTCGTCGGGTATAAGAATTCTAACCTGATGCTCTTGATACCATGTAAAGGAATGTTTTTCTCTGTGTTATTTATTCATCAAGCTGAAGGAAAATATATACATGAATGGGCAGCAACCAAAACTCCTATGCGAGCGCCCAAAGGAGATGAATCACAGCCACAAAATCTGCTATAAACATCAACTATCAAGGGATACAAATCAAATGTGATTGTTGTTATATGATATTATGCGAGACTAATAAAGGCTAATAAAGCTAATAATGACTATTATTTCGTGTTCTGGTTCAATGTCCGTCCTGTGTTTGTCACCAAAATATGCAAGATTTGAATATATTAATTTAGAATGATTGACCTTGATTTAAGAATCTTGTACATAAAGCAAGGACTTGCATAAAAGGTCCAAACTTTTGGTATTCTTCTATCAGCTCCGTTAAGGGTTGACTAAAAGAAATGCAAATAAGAACATACATCCAGAAGCCAATTCAAGTTCTGACATGCATGTGATATACGTATAGATATATATTATACAAGATAATTGAAAAATAAAAAACTTTAAGAATAATACATATACATGCGTGAAGATAGTTTTATTGTTTTGTTGACTTCTGTTGCATATGCGTGAAGATAGAAGTTCCTTCAATCAGTTACAGTGTGTTACAGCATTTAGTGGCATTGCTGTAACAATGGTTTTATCTTCTTATTTGTGTTTTTTCTCCCTTTTTAGTGTGAATTGCTGATGTGGCAATAGTAGTGGAAGTTTGTTAAGAGTTTTCCTCTTCCTTTAGTCATGTGTATGAGTGCTATATAGTGGCATTGAGCCTCAATGAAATGAACACATTATCATCTGCAAAACAACTCTTTTTCTCTCTCAACTCTCAACTCTGAATTTTATCCCTGCATTTAGTTACTCAGTTTGCACCAGAACTCATTCCATAAGGTTTTTCGGTTCCCTCCCTAAAATTCAATTTTCTGTCTCACAGTGAAGCAGAAGGCACATGGACCAAAAGAAGAAGGTACACTTCAGGAAGAACAACCAACGAGAAGAAAGGAAGGAAGGAACGCATGAAAGAGAGCTCTTCCTTTCTCTGTTCAATTTTTTTCTTTTCTTTTCTTTTTTTAAAAAAAAGTTAAAATGTTAAAAATTAATAATAATCAACTATTGAGATTTAAGAAAAATGAATGGTTGGATTTGATCATGGTTAATTATCTAACTTTCAATTAACAGATGGACTGATTTGACTAATAGTTTGAGTTTGAGGATTAATTAGGAAGAAAAAATAGTTAAATGTGTCTATTTCAAATGAGTTAAAGTTTAGGGGATTTATGTGAACTTTACACTTTTATTTAATATTATTTTGTCTTAATTGCATTTTTACAAATAAGTGATTTCGATCCCTTTAGATTTAATTGCTCAAATCAAGTTTCTATAATTTCAAAATTGAGCAAAACTGGTATTATCGTCAAACAACCATTCAATACTTAACAGGAGTTGTTGACCTCGTTAACCCTTTGTAATGTGACATTAGTGTTGGATTTTAATTAGTTGAAAAAATAATTAAAAAATGCACAAATGTACTTTGCATGTGGGCTCCTTTTTAGCTTTTTTTAGTTTAGCATTTTTTCAACTAATTAAATAAAACTAATCTTACACTAACACCACGTCATAAAAAGTTAGCCAACTCAGCAACTCCTGTTAAGTATTGTATGATATTTTGACGACAAAACCAAATTTGTTTGATTTTCAAATTACAAGTATGATTTGATTAATTGAATTTAAAGATACCAAAATCACTCATTTATGAAATAACAGGATTAAAACTTCAATTAAGCTTATTATTTTTATGTGTTAGCATTTTGACTAGAGACATTCATTTCAAATAAATGAAAATTCACTACACATTTACACTGTATCATGTTTATGTAATTGGCTTCTTCCTATTGCTAAATATATATTGACAGTCACTAGTTTCCTTGACCAAAAAAAAAATCTTTACAATGATAATTCATACCAATTAAATCATATAAAATTTTAATATAGTAAATAGATATTTAATAAATATATGATTCTATTTTTCTCTTTAATTTAGTTTAAGTTTTATATCCAATACCTACATCCTAAATGTGGATGGTAACAGCATGAGCAATTCGGGTAAAGCTGGTTTTGGGGGTCTTTTGCATTTTGCTAATGGTACGTGGGTTACAGGTTTTGGTGGTATGGGTATGAGTTTGGTATTTATACATTAATATTATATAATGATAATAATGATAATTAATAATATTTAATAACTTCTGTAAATAAGTATTGTATATTAATAGTTAATAGATGCATTAATTTTGTCAAGACAATTTAACTGGATAGCAAAGAATGAAAACTTTCATAAACGCCATATATTTTTATTTAACATTATTTTTTGTATGTGTTAGCACGGTGACCAGAGATATCCATTTCAAAAACAAAAAAAATTCACCACAGATTTACGGGGTATCTTGTTATATATAATTGGCTTCAACCTGTTGCAAAATACATAGTGGTAGCCGCTAGTCACCATAGCATCTTCACCTCAAAATAAATTGTTCATATCTTTCATTTCTTAAACAACCTTTTCATAGCATAGGTTTGTGATGTTAAATTATCACAGCCCCTTGTTGATCTAACGTCACCAAACTCATACCCATACCACTTTCTGGATAACATCATAGTTGATGGTCCATACAATGGCATATTTTGTATCAAGTGAGTCGGGTTCACAACCTTGATTGGTTAATGCTAAGGGTGACAAATGGATGGATCGGATAAATTTTTATTCGGATTTTAACGGATGGATTAAAAACAATCCATTAATCCATTATAAACCATTAAAAATTCATTAAAAAAAATCAAATTCATCCATGATCCATTAAATAAAATCCATACAACTTTACATGGATGGATATCCAATCCATCCACTAATATTGCAAAAATGAAAAATGAAAGTGGTCTTTAGAATTCATGCATGTTTCTCATTACCCCTCTCACTCTCTCTTTGTTCATTAACCTTTAATTTCTCTAATAATCTCTTCAACTTAATTTCATTATCTCTCTGTGTGTATCAAGCGTGGCTCTTCTCCTAAGCACCATACATGTTCATGGCAGGGAGGGGTCTGTTAGACGGAACTGAAGAACGGCATGGATTAATGTCATTTGGCATGTCCTCTATGCGACGCAAAACACGACATTGTCAAAAGCTGTTTAGGCTCAAACGATGTCATATTTTCTGGGGCTTACTGGTTCTTGTGTTTATCCGATCCATCCACTAATATTGCGAAAATGAAAATTAAATGGAGTGTTTTTTTTTTTTTACAAATGGAGGTTTTTTTTATTTGGTGAAAATAATATGAAAAAAATAAATTGGTTTTGGAATGGATAAAAGTTGATCCATTACATTTTTGATTGTTGGTCCAATGGATTTAAAAAATATTGGATGGATCATAAACCATCCGCTAAAAAAATAATCCAATCCATCCAATCCATTTATATTATGTTTTTATAAATGGATGGATTGGATGGATTTTCTCATGGATGGACTGGATAGATGGTGGACAAATGGATCATTTTGCCACCCCTAGACTTAATGCTATGGAATCTGACCACAACAGAGATCAACGCTCTTCCTTTACCTCATCACATGAACGTCTTGACAATGGAATACTCTTTAGAGGTAAGTAGATTTGGGTTGATCCAATAACTAATTACAACATAGATCTACTTTGTGACAAATGAATCGAAGCTAAATAGATTTAGTTCCTTCTAATAGATTTTTCGGTAACTAATTAGATTAGATCGATTTTTGGATCTAATTTTAAAATAAATTTAAAAAAAATCAATTTTTTTATCTTATTTTAAAAAATAATTAAAATATTATATAATAAATTTTTTTATTCAATTATATTTTTATTTATAATAACTCTAATTTTTCACGCACTTCTAATAATCTCGAAGAACTAAATCTATGTAGTCATTAGTTATTGGATCAACACCAAATCTATATACCTCTACAAAGTATTCCATTGTCAAGATGTCCATGAGATGAAACTAAGGAAGAGCCTTGATTTCTCTTGTTATCGAATTTCATACGTCCATTGATCGAGGTTGTTACACGACTCACTTGAAGACATAATATACCATTGCAAGGACTAAAAACTATGATATTTTCTAGAATGTGGTCTGGGTAATAAATAATTGATGGCATGGTCTTTAGCCTCTATTACAGACTATGGAGCTGTCAGAAAGACATTGTCGAGGACAAAGCCAATTGCAAAAGATAACTGTAAACCTTCAACAAAGGCTTTAGAGGAAACTGGACTGAATCGGTCGGTTCGACTGGTTGGATTGAGAGAATCGGTCAGGTGTCTGATTTGGTCAACCCAAAAAATCGACTGTAATTTTAGAACCGGTCAAATCAGTATAAAACCGGTGAAAATTGGTCAAAACTGGTGGTGAGAACATTTGAACCTGTCATTTTTGTTATTTTTTCGAAGTTAATTTTTTGAAATTTTTATTTTTAAATTATAAAAATAATTTTTTTAGTCAAATAAAGTCCAATAACAAGTTATAAAAATACATATACCTGATTTTTTATTATTTATCCTTCTTTGATGATTTTTTTATCTTATGAAATATATAATATGATTATTTTATGTTATTTTAAATTTGATTTATCTTAAGTTTATTACTTAATATAATAGATAACATTAAAATATATATTTAATTATTACCGTTTTTATCTAGGTTCAATTAAAGTTGAACCATTGAACTTTGAATTAGTGCCTTCACCGGTTCAATGATGGGTCAATTTTAAAAACATTCAATGAGAATAAAGAACCAAACCAATCTTGTTACCAGGTAAGCTTATCCAGGACTGGGTTTGGGACTGAGGATGATGGCTATAATTGTGCATTTGAAATAAACATAGAAGAGGAACTTGAACAGAGAATTAGAAGACTCAACTCAAGAAAGTGATTAAAAAATCAAAGATAGCAAGGTTTGTTCTCTGTTTAAAAAGTTATTAGCTAGCCCACAAAAGTGAAACCTCACTACTTTCTAACATGTATAAACTTGAAGAGTGGTGGACTGAAATCTCGAGGAGATATGAAATCAGAGGGATGTCCATTTGTATCTTATTTGTGTTTTTACCATTCATTGTTCATGGGTAACATAATGAATCACTGTTATTTTTGTTGCACTTATTGAAGTATTATCCCACCTAGCATCCATTCTGTGAGAGCTTAACACAAGCTTATGGCTATGTTTAGCTTGCTAAATCCACTAGCTTATATAGCAAATGAAAAATTAGTTCCATTTGGTAATCGTTTTTAAAATTAGCTTATAATATTTTTTCACCAGCTTATAGCGTTTTTTCCACATTTGAGCTTATAGCATATGGCTTATCATTTTTCTTTCATTTTTATCCCCATTATTAATTTTCATATAAAAAAATTTAAAAATAATTTATTTAACAAAGTATATGAATAAGAATTAATTTCACTATTTAGATTTATATTTAAGATAAAAATTGAAAATATACTTTTATCTATAAAAAATAAAATTTATATAAAAATCATACCAATATACCATTTTATTTTTATTATGCCTTTTATTTATTAAAAATAACTAAAATTAAAATTAAAAATTATTATTTTAATTTTTGAAATGATAAATGATTTAAAATAAATTAAAGTATTAAAAGTGATAATTATTTTAAAATAAATAATATAAATAACACACACACAGATATATGTGTGTGTGTGTATGTGTGTGTGTGTGTGTGTGTGTGTGTGTGTGTATTATATAAAAAATACTTAAACATGTCCTTTCATGTCATTTTACATTTTTCAGCTAGATCAACCGCTAATTTTACCAAACACTTCAAAACCAATATGCTAGCTTATCCGCTAACCGCTATCAACTAGCTTATCCACTATTCCCTATAAGCTCATCTACTATCAGCTATTCGCTATAAGCTCATGCTTATCCACTATCTGCAAGTTTTTACCAAACAGAGCCTATATATAAAAATCTCTAGTATAATTAAAAGAGTAAAATACACTCCACCCCTTGATGTTTTGCTGGAAAACACTCTACCCCAAACTTACTTCAAAAATACACTTCAACCTAGTTGACATATAGACTGTTAACTAACTTAACAAATTCTAATGAAATATTAACTTTAACTAGATGAGGTGGTTAACAAATTTAAATTCACAATAAAAAATTATATCCATTTTTATTAAGCTAACAACCATAAGAAAAGTCTAGTAGATGAGCCAATCAAAATAATCTTCAGAAAAATAACAAGTCCAAAGACTTGATAATAGACGAGTAGTCTCACTAGATGCCACGTCAGTAGACGAGCTATTGAGTATAGCAAGTCCAAAGACATGGAACCAGAAAATACTATAAACACAGTATCAGTAGACGAGCCCCCATATCACTGATAAGCTAATCTTGCACGTCCCAAGACCTGAGCGTCTACTAGCTATCAAGAGTGAACCCGTCTAAGCTTAAGCATATTTCTTTCAAATGATTGTATATTTAATTCAAATATGTCTCTTTCCTTCAATGTTTAAGTGTTAAGCTCTTTGTCTCTTGGATAAAAGAACATAGTACCATCGAGAACATAAACTTTTGTACTCTGTCAACTACATTGCTGTAAAGTTCAAGTCAAGTACAAAGAAGGAAAAACAGAAAGCAACTTTCGGTACAACAGGGAAGTGACAGCTCTACTTTGAGCATTCCTTTAATAAACAAGAGCACTTCTCCATGAAGCATATCAAGTTATCAGTCTCAACGGATTCTAGCATTTAATGCTATGTCTAAACGGATATATCTTGAAGACCATTGAAGAAATTGAAGAAAGAAAAGCTCTCCTTCTATAAATACTGGAAGAACTTCAGAGAGAAGGGGTGATACATAATACAAGCTTTGATATCAAAGTGCAAAAACTCTGCTGAATTTGTTAAACAAGTTTACTTGTAAACCTTACTGATCTTAAACTTTCATACTCTCACACTTAGTGAGTTCTTAGATCAAACCATTTAATCTCTTTGTTAGAATTAGAGCCTGAAGAGGCTTGGTTGAGAAAGAATACGTGTAGCCTGAAGAGGTATTGAATACTTGTAATCTATTTGGAGAATAGTGGAGAAAACCTTCAAGTAGAAGGGACTGGACGTAGCTCTTGGTTGGAAGAGAGTGAACCAGGATAAAATACTTGTGTGAATCTTCTAACCCTTATCTTTTACAGTTTTTTATTATACTAACTGTAGGGTTTTGAATCTGAGTTTATTAACTCTTTAAAAAGGTTTTCCTGTTTGTGTGTTGTCTTTATTGGTTTGCTTGTAATAGTGTTTGAGAAAAAGCTTTTTTGAAAAACTGTTAAGAAAACAATTCAACCCCCCATTCTTGTGTTTCCCTGTGTTAATTTCAGTTGGTATCAAAGCTCAGCCTCGAAAGGGTTGAGCATCTAACAAGTGCTGAGGAAGTATGATCCAACACACATGGATACAGAAGGACAAGAAATCAACAGACCTCCTCTCTTTGATGGTAGTGATTATGACTATTGGAAAAAAGAATGATGGCTTTTCTTGATGCACAAAATGTGGATATCTGGGAGATGATTGAAACTGGCTACACTGAGCCAATAGGTGATGCTGAGCTGCTATTCCTAAAGCTCAGTGTGTTGTTTTGGCTTCAAAGACTCAAGAGGAGGGGGGGGGGGTGAATTGAGTTTTCTTAAAAATATTTCCCTGTTAAAAACTTTTCACAAAACTTTTCAAATCAGAGTTGCGGATTTCTGGCCTCAGGATCTTTTACAAAATCAATGAAGGGTTTATATAAAATGTTGAATTGGAAGATGATGAAGATAAGAAAGATTGATTCAAAATTAATTTAGAAAGATTCAGGTAGAATAACTCAGTAATAACAGAATACGGAAACTGATTAAGCCTTTAAAGATTAAGAACAAGTTATGCAAGTTTCAGATACAAGCATTAACAATCAAGAACAAACTTGCAGGTTTCAGTTTCAGCAATCAAGAATGGTTTTGATCAACTCAGTTTTGAACGCAGATAACACAGAGTTGGACGAGCGCTTCTATTACTTCAGTGTTGGACGAGTGCTTCGATTCAAAAAATCTTATTTCCAAAAATCATTTTCATTAACGAAAACTTATTCCTTTTAATGCAGGTTATGAAAATTGATTTTCCTTCATACATCTTTTCAAATGAGCTATTTGTGAATAAGAGATTTCATCTCTTACAAATCATCTAAGACTTAAATCTAATTTCTCCTTTAAGCTCTTGTCTTGATGATTCCTTGATCTTCGTCTTTGCTCTTTGATTCCTCCATGTAGCTCTTTTGATTTCTTCAAGTTCTTTCTTGAATATTATCATTTGATTGCTCGCTGAACTTGTTGATTACTGTTTGATACCTATCTTTGCAATTTGACACTAAAACACTTGCATACACATTAAGTTGTGTTTGTCATATATCAAAAATCTCTAAGTCATTGAGTCTAACAATCTCCTCCTTTTTTATTATGACAAATCTTTTAACAAGTTATAAGATCAGAGTATAAGTGTAGCAGAAGCTAAGTGTTTTCGACAGATTTATATCATGGTATCAGAGCAGTCAGAGCAGAAGTATATCAGAGCAAAAAAAAAATATTATCATAGCAGAATTTGATTTACTCGCCATTAATCATGTAAGCTTTTAAGCTCCCCCTCAACATATGCATGTATAATTTGTTATTATCCCCTTTCTCTATATCATACTTTTTCCTCCCCCTTTTGGCATTATAAAAAATGTAAAGAAAAGAAACATTCAAAGCAATAGAGAAGGTAAGCATTTAAACATTCAAACATAGCATCTAAATTGTTCATGATAGAGGGATTAGATATAGGATTGATCAATTATGCCCAATTCTCTTCTAATGAAAAAGAAGCTTTTCTTGTTCAAGGGCTTGGTAAAAATATCTGCAAGTTGTTTAGTTGTATCAACATATTCAATTTCAATTTCTCTACTTTGTATATGATCTCTAATGAAATGATGTCTGATTTCTATGTGTTTAGTTCTAGAGTGCATTATGGGATTCTTAGTTAAGTTAATTGCACTTGTATTGTCACATAGGAACTTGGTGTAGTTGCACACCATAATCAACTAATTGTTGTTTCATCCATAAAACCTGTGCACAACAACTACCAGCTGCTACATATTCAGCCTCTGTAGTGGATAAAGCCACACTAGATTGTTTCTTACTAAACCATGATACTAATGAGTTTCCTAGTAAATGTCAAGTTCCACTAGTACTCTTTCTATCTAGTTTACAACCAGCAAAATCAGAGTCTGAATAGCTAATTAAAGTACATGTAGCTCCCTTGGGATACCATAATCCCATGTCTTTTGTTCCTAACAGATACTTAATTATCCTTTTAACTGCTGTTAAGTGTGATTCTTTTGGATTTGCTTGATACCTAGCACACATTCATACACTAAACATGATACTTGGCCTACTAGCAGTAAGATAAAGTAGTGAGCCTATCATACCTCTGAATTTAGAAACATCAACAGGTTTACCTTGCTCATCCTTGTCCAGATAACAGGAGGTACTCATTGGAGTCGCCATCTCCTTAGCATTTTCCATGCCAAACTTCTTGATCAACTCATTGCAGTACTTGGTTTGGCTAACAAAGATTCCATTTTCAGTTTGCTTTATTTAAAGTCCAAGGAAAAAGTTCAGCTCACCCATCATTGACATTTCAAACTCACTCTGCATAAGACTTGCAAACTCATTGCACAAATGCTCATTAGTGGCACCAAAAATTATATCATCCACATATATTTGTACAAGTAAAATGTTCTGTGCCTTTTTCTTAGTGAACAAAGTTGTGCCAACTTTACCTCTTTTAAATCCTTTTTCAATGAGAAAATTACTTAACCTTTCATACCAAGCTCTAGGAGCTTGCTTTAAGCCATATAGTGCTTTAGACAGTTTATAAACATGGTTAGGCAATTCGTTATTCTCAAAACCAGGTGGTTGACCAACATACACGTCCTCTTGTATAAATCCATTTAAGAAAGCACTCTTAACATCCATTTGATACAATTTAAATCCCATTATGCAAGCATAAGCAAGTAGCATTCTTATAGCTTCTAATCTTGCTACTGGTGCATACGTTTCATTATAATCTATGCCTTCTTCTTGGTTATACCCTTTGGCTACCAATCTAGCCTTGTTTCTTACAATTATACCATTTTCATCTAGTTTATTCCTAAAAACCCATTTTGTACCTATTACTTGACAGTTCTTGGGTTTAGGCACTAGTTTCCAAACTTGGTTTCTTTTAAACTGGTTTAACTCATCTTGCATAGCCATCATCCAATGTTCATCAATTATAGCATCATCTATGTTCTTAGGTTCTACTTAAGACATAAATGCCATATGATTATTCCAAGATTGATCAAATAACTTTAATAGAACAATGTAGACATACTATACAATGATATATAAGTCAACACAAAGATTCACAATCATACATTAATAATGATGATTGGAAAACATATTCAATCAATATTCTTTCTTTATTGTTACCCATTTTGTGTTTGGAGAAGGCTCTATATCATGATTCCCATTTTTGCTCTTGACCTTCCACCACACCTACCAAACAGAATTTCATGTTTGTGCTATAGGTACCCAAATCTGTTTGGGTCCTTTTGAGTTAGTCGCAGCAATAGTTCCTTTAGGAACCCATATATACTCAGATTTATTGTATGCTGATTTTCTGTATTGACATGTAGAAGCTGTGTGACCTTTTCTAGCACAAAAATTGCATTTAACAAATGGTGTGTTTGATGTCTTAGGTGCAGTAAAAAATTTCTTGAAGGATTTCTCATGTATCTTAGGTTTATAGCCTATTCCAGCCTTTTCATAAACACACTTTTTCCGTCCTAATAAAGTATTCAAGTTATCTCTACCATTTATGAACTTGGCTAAGTCATTTTTCAAATTTTCAACTTCTTTAGTCAATGTACAACACTTAGAACAATTAGAGCATATAGGTGGTTCCAAAACAATAGTTAATCTATCTTTTACAGCACAATTTTCTGTTTTTAATTCATCTAGCTCTTTGTTTAAAACAGAATTTATTTTCTTCTAGGCATGTGATGGTTTTCTTAGACTTAGTTAGCAATCTAGCAAGTATAATGGATTCTTTATAAAGTTCTTCAAAAGCATTTTGCAATTCATCGTAAGAAGGTTGATAATTAGGGCTTACTTCACTTTTTGAATCACTGTCATTGCTGGCCATCAAGCACAAGTTTGCCTCCTCAGATTCAGATTCTTTAGTGGAATCTACATCATTATCATCCCAAGCAATGTAGGCCTTTCTTGGCTTTCTCCACTTCTTGTCCTTGAAGTCAAACTTTTCAGTTTTGTCCTTCTTTTACAGCTTTGGACAGTCAAGCTTCATGTGGCCAATCTTTCCACATTCATAGCATGTGATGTTGTTGGAAGAGTTGTCACCTTTGCTGAAATTTCTCCTTTGAAAAGTGGATGGCTTTCTTTCGAAGTTGCCTTTCTTCTTTATGAACTTCTTGAAATTTCTAACTAGCATTCCCATCTCTTCTTCAGATTCTGCCTCTTGTGCTGAATCATCGTCATCACTGTCTTCTATTTCTTTGATTTGTGATTTCAGATCCAATCCCATCTTTCTTTTATCAGTTTCTTCACTCTCATTCAGTCTGTTCAACTCCAATTCATGTTCTTGCAGTTTTCCAAACAATGTGGAAATGGCCATTGATGAGAGGTCTCTAGATTATGAGATTTCAGTGACTTTAGGTTGCCATTCTCTGCTCAGGTATCTCATTACTTTGTTAACTTGATCTTCATTTGATGTAGCTTTTCCAAGACCAGCCATTTGATTTACAATGTGTATGAATCTCTTTTGCATTTCAGACATAGGTTCTCCTCGATTCATGCAAAATAACTCATACTCATGTGTGAGGGTGTTCATTCTTGCTCTTTTGACATCTGTGGTTCCTTCATCTGGTACTTGCAATGTATCCCACATTTCCTTTGCTGATTTGCAATTTGAAACCCTGAAAAACTCAGTTTTGGGCTTATTTCTTGGAGCACCATTAGCATCTACAGTAGAGGGGACAAATGGTCCATTTTCTACTGCATCCCATATGTCAACACCTGCTTCCTCAAGAAAGATTACCATTCTTTCCTTCCAATAGATATACTCAGATCCATTGAAGGCAGGAGGGCGTGCAAGGGAAGCCCCTTCATTCAAACAATCATTGGAAGCCATACTCTTATAGCTGTTAAGCCAAACTTAAGAGTTTAGCTCTGATACCAATTGTTGTTTTGGCTTCAATGACTCAAGAGGGGGGGGGGGGGGGGGGTGAATTGAGTTTCCTTAAAAAATATTTCCCTCTTAAAAACTTTTCACAAAACTTTTCAAATCAGAGTTGCGGATTTGTGGCCTCAGGATCTTTTACAAAATCAATGAAGGGTTTATATAAAATGTTGAATTGGAAGATGATGAAGATAAGAAAGATTGTTTCAGAATTAATTCAGAAAGATTTAGGTTCAATAACTTAGTAATAACAGAATATGGAAACTGATTAAGCCTTTAAAGATTAAGAACAAATTATGCAAGTTTCAGATACAAGCATTAACAATCAAGAACAAACTTGCAGGTTTCAGTTTCAGTATTAGTTAAGTTTCAGCAATCAAGAATGGTTTTGATCAACTCAGTTTTGAATGCAGATAACACAGACTTGATTACAAACGGACTCAGGTTTCAATACAGTTTATACAGATCAAGAACATAAATTATATTGAACTTTAAACATCAAAATCACAGGTTCTTGATCATAAACAGAAAGTAAAAGAGTTTAAGTTTAGAGATACCACACAACCAGATTTATCCTGGTTCAGTCACCTCCACTGTGACCTACATCCAGTCCCCACTCCACCTGTGGGTTTTCACACACTAACACACAAGCATTAGCCAGGTAGCTTGAAAAACCTTTACACCACAGAGAACTCCTTCACCTTGAGATACCACACTCTTGTGAAGAGCCTCAATGTTCTTCCTTGCGGATACCTCACCCTAATCACTCAGAGAGACTCCCTCTCTCTTTACAATCAAATAAAAAGCGAAAAATTGATTCCTAACTCTCAATAGTCAGATAAACAAATTGAAGCACTTATGAGAACGAAACACTCTTTTCACAATAAGCTCAAGAAAGATGATGAATGATATGTGTATTGTATTCGATATGTTATTCGTTGGTTGTTTAAGTGTTCCTTTGATCACTCTTTATATAAAAAACAAGTTATAGTCGTTGGGATCAATCAAAACAGATTTGGATTTGATTAAGATAATCTGATTTCTTGATTCTGGTTCTTGAAATAAGATTCTTCATCGGTTCTAATCATTCGCATCCATCTTGAAAATAACCGCATCCATCTAGCCATTTTGAATTTAAGATTTTACATCGGACGAGCTAGTAGACGATCTCCATATGCCACGTCATTGGACGGATTCTCCTTTAGGATTTAGCAAGTCCAAAGGCTTGAGTGGATGAGCGCTTATATCACTTTAGTGGACGAGCACTTCTGTCACTTTAGTGGACGAGCGCTTGTATCACTTTAGTGGACGAGCGCTTCTGTCACTTTAGTGGACGAGCGCTTGTATCACTTTAGTGGACGAGCGCTTCTGTCACTTTAGTGGACGAACGCTTGTATCACTTTAGTGGATGAGCGTTTGTATCATTTTAGTGGACGAGCACTTCTGTCACTTTAGTGTTGGACGGGCGCTTCTATTACTTCAGTGTTGGACGAGCGCTTCTATTACTTCAGTGTTGGACGAGCGCTTCGATTCAAAAAATCTTATTTCCAAAAATCATTTTCATTAACGAGAACTTATTCCTTTTAATGCAGGTTATGAAAATTGATTTTCTTTCATGCATCTTTTCAAATGAGCTATTTGTGAATAAGATATTTCATCTCTTACAAATCATCTAAGACTGAAATCTAATTTCTCCTTTAAGCTATTGTCTTGATGATTCCTTGAACTTTGTCTTTGCTATTTGATTCCTCCATGTAGCTCTTTTGATTTTTTTCAAGTTCTTCCTTGAATATTCTCATTTGATTGCTCACTTAACTTGTTGATTACTGCTTGATACCTGTCTTTGCAATTTGACACTAAAACACTTGCATACACATTAAGTTGTATTTGTCATATATAAAAAATCTCTAAGTCATTGAGTCTAACACAATGGACTCAAGAGCAGAAAACTCAATATCAACTCAATCTGAAAGCTAAGCACTATTTGATGTGTGCTATCACTAGATTTGAGGATGATAAAGTCCATAGCTGTAACACTGCTAAGGAAATATGGGATACTCTTGCCCTAGCTCATGAAGGGTCATCCTAAGTCAAGGAATCAAAGATAAGCATGTCGGTTCATAAGTATGAGCTATTTAAAATGGCTGAACATGAAACCATAGATCAAATATTTGGAAGATCCCAAACCATCACCAACAATCTTAGATCTCTTGGAAAAACCTATGAGAATAGAGATCATGTCAGAAAAATTTTGAGGAGCTTACATAAACAGTGGAGACCTAAGGTCACTGCTATTCAGGAAGCAAAGAACTTCAATATTGTTACCCTGGAGGAACCTCTTGGATCCTTGAAAGTTCATGAGCTTGAGCTCAATGAAGAAGAAAGTTCCAGAAAAGGAAAGTATGTTGCCCTAAAGGTAAAAAAGGCTAGCTCTTCAAAGTTCTTAAAGCTGAGGAATCCTCTGATGAAGCAGACCCTTCTGACAGTTATGAAGGATCTAATGAGGATGAACTGTCTTTCATCTCCAGAAAGATTCAACATATGTGGAGAAAGAAAGGTGGCTTCAGAAGGAAGCAGTTCAAAAAAAAGTTCCTTAAGGAGAAATCAGACTCCAAAGAAAAGGGTCCACCTCTATGCTTCGAATGTAAGAAGCCTGGAAACTTCAAAGCTGACTGCCCAGATCCGAAGGACAAAAAGAAGTTCTTCAAAAAGAAGAAGGGCTTGATGGCTACTTGGGAGGATCTGGATCTATCTTCATCTGATGAAGAAAATGAACCTGAGGAAGAGGGAAATATCTATATCATGACTGATACATCATCAGATAATGAATACACTGATGCTGAGGTGGTGGATTCTGAGCCATTCATTCTTCAAGATGCATTTGATGAATTATTGCATAACTCATCAATTCCGTCTCATGAATATAGAAGTCTCAAAAAGAAAATTTCAAAACTATCTAAAGAATTTGATAGGGTTTACATGGAGAAACTAAGTCTTGTAAATGAAAATGACAAACTAAAATCAGAGAATGGTAGTCTAACTGACAAACTCAGGTGTAAGCCAACTGTTTCTTGTGAAGTTACAAAACTGAACAAGATGTGACACACCTGACAGATACTCTGTCTAAATTTGTAGATGGCTCAGATAAACTAAGTTTAATTTTAAGGTACTCTAGGTCACCGTATGATAAGTCTGGCTCTTATAAAAAGTCAAAACCACATATACATAATAGAACCTCAAAAGCTCAAACACACCATGCTAAAACTAAAATGAGCTCGTCCAATACTTACTATAAAGTATGTGGAAAAGGTGGTCATATAACATCTAGATGCATACATCACAAGCATATCAAACATGTTCGTCCAGTGACTACTAACAAGAAAGGACCCAAGTCAATCTGGGTACCTAAAGATAAGATTGTACCTGTTGCAGACTTGCTTAACAACAGGAAAGAAACACACATCCTGGTACTTGGACAGTGGTTGCTCACGTCACATGACGAGAGAAAGGTGTATATTCCAAGACCTTAAACATAAGGATGGTGACTGGGTTACCTTTGGAGGTAATCATAAAGGAAAGATCATTGGAATAGGTAAAATTGGTAAACATCCTTTTCCCTCCATTGATAATGTTCTTTTAGTTAATGGTTTAAAACATAATCTGCTAAGCATAAGTCAATTATGTGATAGTGGGTTTGTTGTTTCCTTTGATAAGAACATGTGTAATGTCAAGAAGACTGATGGATCACTCTTATTCACTGCCAACAGGCAAACCAATTTGTATAAGATTGACTTGGAGGACCTCACAAATCAAAGTGTCACATGTCTAGTGTCCATTGAAGATGAGAGATGGATTTGGCACAAAAGGCTAGGTCATGCAAGCTTTAAATTAATTTCAAAGCTAAAAGAGCATAACCTCGTGAGAGGATTACCAAACCATAAATTCAAATCTGATGCTCTCTGTGATGCATGTCAAAAGGGAAAACAAGTCAAAGGTTCCTTTGAATCTAAGAATATTGTTAGTACTAATAGACCACTAGAGTTGCTACACCTTGATCTGTTTGGACCAACTAGGACTGCCTCTATTAGTGGAAAGAAATATGGTATAGTCATAGTAGACGACTACACTAGATGGACTTAGGTTATGTTCCTAGCACACAAGGATGAGTCATTCAGGGTCTTCTCTATTTTATGCAAACGTGTATAGAATGAAAAAACATGTGTATCACTTCAAACAGAAGTGACCATGGGGGAGAGTTTGAAATGAGCTATTCCAAAAGTTCTATGAAGAAGGTGGTATACTTCACAACTTCTCAATACCGAGAACACCACAGCAAAATGGTGTGGTAGAGAGAAAGAACAGATCTCTTCAAGAGATGGCTAGAACAATGCTCAATGATAACTCTGTCCCTAGACTCTGGGCTAAAGCTATTAATACTGCCTGCTATATTCAGAACATAATATACATTAGACCAATCTTGAATAAGACTCTTTATGAATTGTGGAAAGGTCGAAAACCCAACATATCTTACTTTCATCCTTTTGGTTGTAAATGTTTCATATTAAATACTAAATATCAACTTGGTAAGTTTGATGCTAAAGTAGATAATGGAATTCTATTAGGATATTCTGAGTCGTCCAAAGGGTTTAGAGTTTACAATTCTAGAACCATAGTAGTAGAAGAATGTATAAATGTTAAGTTTGATGACAAGCAGTCTGATAAGAAATTATCAAAGCTTGATGAAGCTATTGCAAATTTAAATGTCAAGGATTCTGAAATTCAAACAAATGTCAAACCCGATGATCAAGTGGACAACCCTAAACATCATGAATCAGAAACTTCAACCTCTCAATAGGAAAATGTTCAAAGATCTTCGTACTTCAAAAATTATCATCCACAAGATCAAATCATTGGGAGTCCTAATGATAGGCTAAGAACCAAATCTACATTCAGAGAGCAGGATGATTCTGCATTAGTCTGGGTTAGAACAAAAGACAGCAGACGAGGCTCTACTGGACCAGGGCAGGATTCTAGCAATGTAGGGATAACTGAACCGGTTTGAGAGAAGTGAATTGTGGACTCTTGTGCCTTTACCAAAAGAAAAATCAGTTATTGGAACCAAATGGTTTACAGAAACAAGCTTGATGAAAATGGTAAGGTGATAAGATATAAAGCTAGACTTGTTTGACAAGGTTATTCACAGGAAGAAGGTAAAGATTATACTGAAACTTTTGCATCAGTTGCTAGATTAGAAGCTATTCACATTTTACTATCATTTGCTGCACATCACAATATTATGCTATATCAAATGGATGTAAAAATTACTTTTCTAAATGATGTTATTAGTGAGGAAGTGTATGTTATGCAACCTCCGGGTTTTGAAAATGAAACCCAACCTAAACATGAATATAAGCTAAAGAAAGCTTTATATTGCCTTAAACAAGCTCCTAGAGCTTGGTATGAACGGTTAAGTTCATTCTTAATGAACAATGGATTCAGAAGAGGAAAGGTTGATACAACCTTATTTAGAAAATCCAATAAGTCCAGTTTTTATGTTGTTCAAATATATGTAGATGACATAATCTTTGGTGCTACTAATGAATCTCTATGCAAAGAATTCTCTAAGCTTATGCAGAAAGAATTTGAAAATAGCATGATGGGATAACTCAAGTTCTTTCTCGAACTTCAAGACAAACAAACAGTGGACGAGGTGTGTAACACCCCCCCTCTGGGTATTACTACATAACACATACGGAAGTAAATTAAAAGATAATTTGCTGGTTGCTTTCGGAAAATTGTTTTCTTTTAAATCAGAAAACTGGGGTATAAAATTTTTCTCTAAGGATAACTCCGAAATCCATCATTCATACAAAACGTAAAGTCACGTTCGTAAAACGTTACCATGACATACAACATTTCTCTAAGTTTCCACTTTCAAAAGAAAAGGTTCAAACTACAGATGGATGTATATAACACTACATTTACCGACCTCTTTAGATATACAACCCAACTCAGACTCCTAAGTTGGTCATTCTATCAAATATTCATTGGAGAGACCACCAATCAGAATACTTTCCCAACCTCTAACACTAGGTCTTCAAGTGACTTAGACAGACTCCTCTGCAAAATCGGTACTAGAGTACCAAGGTACTACAGCAAAACCCGAAGAGACCTGATATAACTGTAAGACTAAGACACCGGCAAATGGATATATCATACAACAACCATATACATGATACATAAAACACTTTGGCATATTAACATTTTAAACATTATTCATAGGTAAACAAGTATTATTTTAGTGGATCATATACCCAAATCAATCAATTTTATAAAGATAATGCATGACACTTCAATCATCCGGCTCTAAACTTAATCTCATGAGATACCATCACCGTTTTATCATTAAGAAATAAAGATTTGATCAGGCTCGTATGCCGCATTGGCAAGTTGTCTCCGTCACCTCAAGCACCCGGATCAACATCATCACGAATCCTTTATAACGGTCATTCGGATGTATACATCATCGAATACCACATCTTAAGCGGGTATTCGGTAACTCAAGCACGTCTGCTAAGGGGAAATGCATATGAATAAAAGACTTTTCATTATCGAGACTTTTCTTTGTGTTCACTCTTTTCCGTTGTCGAATCCCAAAGACAACGACTATTCACAATTTTCATTACTTGAAAATCAATAACACAGGACACGCAGTCCTAGTGCTCAATCACAACACCTTAGACCGATGCTGTAGTCCAAGGTTGTGGTCGTAGAAACAATTATAATTTTATCCATTTTTATTTCAACATGATAAGGACTCCTAGACCATAACAATGAAATTAGGACACACAGTCCCCAAGTCCAAGATTAGGACTCCTAGCCCATGATATAACGATTTGGACCCTTGGTCCATAATTCTTGACACGAATCCCAGATCGCGTGCATAAAATGAATACTAGAGGCGACGTCTCGCGAACTAGATTCTCTTTCACATGTGCTTTCTTTTCGTTCAGTGAAAATCAAAAACCAAAACAAAACCTCGATCACCTATCCAAGTAACCGGAACGTTTCTAAATAATTTAGGAGAAAATATTTTCCTTTACAAACCCTTTTATCAAACAATTAGGAAATTAGTTTGCTTTTGAAATCCTTGATGGAATAAAGTCAAATATTTTCAAAGAGGTTTTTCCTTTATAAAACACATAGTTCGAAAAAGGTTTTCTCTCGTACAAACTTTGGATCATAAAAAGGTAGTTTCTATTGACTTAAAAACACTTCAACGTTTCTTTTCAAAACAAGATTCTCATTCTCTTGAAGTAAACGTTTTAAACAAGGAACTTTTATAAATGAAATCAATACTTTCAAAGTTCTATTCAAGGCTTATTAAGTCTTTTAATCCTTATAATCATTGAGCACAGACTCAAGTCCAGCTTCTCAAACTTCAATAAACAGTAATATTCTCAACAATAATATCACAGTTAAAGACAGTTCATCACATATATACAACTCACAAGACTTTAAGGCAAGTAATAATCAACTTCAAGTAACAATCATAATAGTTCAAGTAAACAAGTCATTCAAGTATTTGCTCCACATCATAATAATATTCAAATCACTCAAGTAAACACATACACACATGTATATAGTCATTGAATATCCCTAGGCAATCCTCTCTTACCTTCCGTGAACGCTTGGAGAGGTAAACCACGAACGTCCTTGTTTCCTCCGCGATGGAAGTCTAAGGTTATGAACACAAAATCACACGTTAAAATCAAACAAGAACACTAAACCACAAGGTATAGGTTCGGCCAAGACTAGTTCTTAGGGTTAGAGTTTCCCGAAAATTATACAACTCATGGATTTATGATCCTTAAGTGTTAGGAGTTCATAAACAATGATCATTTAACCAAGTTGAATTAAAATCCCACTAAGTTATAAACTTAGGGTATTGGGCCAAGGATAGTAAAATAGGCTAGAATTTACTAAACTTTCCAATCTCTTAGGTTTAGCATCCATATGTATTAAGGAGCTCAAAATCATGATCATTTTGGAAAAATCAGAACAAAGTATCCTAGGTCCATAACCTTCTAGGTTCGGCCTTCATTGGATTTATAGGCTAGAAATATTTAAAATTTCAAATCTCTTAGACTTAGCATCCAAATATCTTATGGAGCTCAAGTCCATGATTATTTTGGAAAATAAAAACTAAAACATCCTAGCACCTAAACACTAAGTTTCGGCCGTCATAGGATGATGAGGAAAATATTCTTTGTTTAACAACAACTCTTAGGTTTAGAATCACAAGGTATTAAGAGTTCTAAATCCATGATCATACTTGGAAAGTTGAAACATAGTATCCTAGGCTTACTTATTCATATTTTCTGCGATCATAGGAACAAGCTATCAAAACTTCCAAGATTTATAGATTCAAGATCAAGGGATAGTTAGAAACTCAAACACATGATCATATTCCAAAAGTTGAAATAAAAACTTCCTTGGTCACAAATGCAAGCATTCGGCCTTCATTGGAAGAGATAGGTAGAGATTTTTGTTTTACACAACCTCTTAGTATGGGAAAATACAAGTTAATACAAGACTATAGAAAGTGGTTTCAACTCAAAAGGAGTTTTCTACCATTTTAGAGAGGTTTTAGAAGTTTAAAGCATATAAAGAACAAATAAAGTAAACTAAAAATATGAAACTTGCAAAAAGATTCATATGAGAGCATTACCCTTAGTATAAGGAAGAACTTTAATGAAGAACTCAAGTAGAAAAGATGAATAAAAACTAAAGCTTTAAGAGCTTGAACTTTTAAAAAAAAGGAAGAAGATGAATGTTTAATGGAGTTTGAAGAAGGAAGATGATGAAGTGAAAATAAGAGGGATATATATAGAGAGGGGAGAGAGTGGCACGAAATTGAGGAGAAAGGAATGAGCTAGGAGAGCAAGTTTTGACCTTGTGCCTTGTTTGGTTGAAGAGGAAAGAGAAAAATAGGTTTTTAGAATATAATATGATATAAGTTGAAAAGTGTGATGATAACACTTTTGGAGTGTGTCATAACCCATTTCCATCTTGTCCCATCAAGTCACTTCACTTCTCTTGTGCTCCCTAATCTGCTCCATTTCGTACCTGGTTGCATTTCCGATCGTAATTCTTTCGATGTTTTCGTTCGAATAAAATATTATTTTATTTTTGAACGAAAATTTTCAAAATAACTAAAGTTGAAGAAAACATAATAAAAACACCAACTGTCTCGTTCACGGGTTGAAATTAGGGTTTCTGCACATTAAACTTGTACCTGCAGTGAAAACACAGACCGACTTCCATCTGAATTTTCAACCAAAATTTTTACCGTGACTTCATATGATATAACAACACAAAAAAATGATTTTAGTTTAATTAAAATCATCCTCTAAGTTTAATCTAAAATAAACCTATTTAAATATGTATTTACTGCTACAAAAAAGCATAGGAAAAACAGGGTGTTACAATACTACCCCTCTAAAAAGAATTTCGTCCTCGAAATTACGTAACTTGAAACTAAACAGGATCTCTCACTTTCAAGATCATACTATCAGAAGAAAGTATATAAAATAACTTCATCAATCCAAAAGAATACAGTAACATCCAGTGTATGAATATCCTTTAGTAGGTTCAGGGAGGTAAAAATATATGATCGGTACACGTTTACAATCATGAATCTAAAAAGTTTCTCCTTTCACTGGAATTTCCTGGTCAACAATTTAAAAGAGCAACAGTTCGATAAGAATTCAAACTGAATCACTTCCACCAAAAGTAAAAGTGATTAGATTAAGTTTCATCAAGAAACTTCTTTTATAAACATACCCATCCAGGTGCAACAACAAGGCAATTCACAACTATAGGAAAATAAAGATTGGATCCAAAGTCTAAACTGGCCACAACAATCAAAAGGAGAAGGGAACTGGAATAAATTTCTTAAAGAGACTTTTATTCCCAAAAGTCATAATAAACATACATTCACTGGAAAGACTAGTAACAAAGGAGACCTAGAGAGTCAAATACTTAAGGGCTTCAAAACATGATTATACTTAGAATCCTATTACAACTTAGAATTATAGACCACTGCCATAAGACCTTCAAATTTCACACTACTTCTATCGTAAAAAATCATCAGATTGTGAAGCTCCAGTGCCAACCAAGGTGTAAACTCTTCCCTTTGCCGTGGGTCTATCAGTCCCTAAGGTGTTGACAACCCTTTCAAATCTTGGTGCATTACAATCCCTTGACAAGTGTCCTATTTGTTCGCAGTTGTAACATTTCGTTCCCCTGCGTGGGCAAACATCAACCATGTGATCTGGGTTTCCACACTTGTAACATCTTCTAAATTGGACTCGGTTTTGGTTCTGTTGGCCTCTACTTCCCGATTCAGAATTATCAGAACGATGTTGTCATTGATTCTGGTCATTCCCTTGTGGTCGGAAATAAGGTTCCCTCCGATGCTGCTTCCCTTTTTGATTCTGATTTTGATATTGGTCTTTGGAACGAGTGGTTCCTCCAACAGTTTCTCTGTTGCCTCTTTCCTTCCTCATTAGTTCCACTTTTCAACACTTCTCTACTAAGGCTTGGAAATTCCGGATTTCCAATGGCACCACAGATTCCTTGATCTCGAAGTGTAGACCGACTTCAAACTTTTCTCACTTCCACTCCTGATCAGGGTTGTTCTGGAAAAAGCGGAAATATTTGGCAAGGGACTCAAACCTTGCCACATATTCCCCCACTGTCATGTCCTGTTGACTCAGCCTCAGGAATTCCTGCTCTTTCTCTGCCTGAGCTCTCTGGGGAAAGTAATTGTCCAGAAATTTGTACGACATACTCCCCAGGTGATTGCCTGATACTCAGCTACCAGCAGTTGTCTGGTGCCCTTCCACCAGTATTCAGCATCTCCAATCAGTTGGAATGTTTCATAAGGCACCTTTTCTCCCTCTGGGGTGTGCACCAGCTCAAAGATCTTCTCCAGCTCTTGGATCCAAAGATCGTCTTTAGTCGGGTCTACGTCCCCGTCAAACTGCGATGGATTCTGGTGTCGGAAGGCATTCAAATTCTTCCCTTCTGTAGCCTGTTCAGATCTTTGCTGCTCCTGCTGATTCTAGGGCTGCGGTGGCAGTCTGGAGAGCTATGGTAGTAGCAACGTCAGTCAAAGCTTGGGCAGTGAAGTCCATCCCGCCGTCATAATTCTCATTCATGTTGGCACGACCGCTAATAGGACCACCTCTGCGACCACGTCCACGACCATGTCCACGACGCGTCCACGTCCTCGTCCACGTCCACCTTCTGGTGCTGGTTCCATAACTGACCTGCCGAACAAATCAGTCAGGCAACAACCAGAAAATGAAACGTGTAAAGGCATATCAACACACATTACTTCTAAGAAGTAATCCTATTAAAACTTAATTCAGAGAAAACACAACGTCAACACAACAGACCTATTTCCCAAAGATCTCGAAAGACTCGACCATCTCTGATATCACCTGTAACACCCCCCCTTGGGTATTACTACGTAACACATGCGGACGTAAATTAAAAGATAATTTGTTGGTTGCTTGCAGAAAATTGTTTTCTTTTAAGTCAGAAAACTGGGGTATAAAATTTTTCTTTAAGGATAACTCTGAAATCCATCATTCATACTTTTTTTTTATATAAGTAGCGTGCAAAAACATCACTATGGAAAAGGTCATCCCAACTAGGTTGGCACCACCAAATCCAACAATCATATGTAGCACACTATGCTATTATTGAAATAAAAGAACAAAAAAAGAACAGAAAACATGGTGGGGACTTAAAAACAAAACCCATGGAAAAAATACAAAATCAAGAAAATCTGTAACTAGGCAAACATTGCCAATTACGAATAAAATCCTCTCTAACAAAAGAAGGAATCGTGTCCCACCAATGAAAAACAGGGTGATGAATGCCATGATTAGCTAATTTATCCTCACAAGAGTTCCCCTCCCTATAAATGTGAGTGACTTGAAGGGAAAATCTTTTAGCTATCTCCAAGCAATTTCTCCATCTTGATTGCAGCCTCCAAGAAATAATTTCCAAATGATTAAAAGCCCTAACCACAAGCACTGAGTCCGTTTCAATCCATAGATTTAACCACCCTCTACTATTTGTAATTTCTATGGCATGCATTGCAACAGTGAGTTCGGCAACAAATGAGGTGGAAACACCTAAATGGCAAGAGAAGCAGCCAAGGGCAGCTGCATTGAAGCCTATAAAAATACCTCCATATGCAAAGGGTCCTGGACAACCATGAGCTGCCCCATCTATATTACACTTGGTCCAATAGGTTGGAGGAGAAAGCCAGACCACTTCCTTAATTTTTGGACCTTTTTTTGGATGACCATCAATGTTGAATTGCTTAAGAATTGTAAACTCCTCCATTGTATTGTACATTGTACCTCTGGAAAGCTTGGCCGAATATGACACAGCAGAAGTTACCAAAGTCTTAGCAGACTGTAGCCTTAGAGCTTTATTGTTAAACCTGCAGCTATTTCTAGCGGTCCAAACCACCCAAATCACATTGATAATGGCAGCAAGAAGCACCTTTTTCAATTGAGAACTCAACCTTTTATTGATTTCAAATAAGGCTTCCATAGAAGAATGATCAATTGGGTGAGATAGCTTAGAACTCAACCAATTCCACATTGTCGAAGCATACTTACAAGACAGAAAGAGATGAGAAGATGATTCCTCTGCTTGACTACAGAGGCTACACATCGAAGCCATAATACTGCCTCTCCTCTTGAGGTTGTCATCAGTTGGCATCTTATGGTGAAAAATTCTCCAAACCAAGAAAGACCTTGAAGGAGGAATAGCCTCAGACCAAATCTGATTGTAACAAGGGGCTGAATTGCTATTAGGCTTTAAAAACAAATAGGCCTCTTTGTAGGAAAGCAATCCAGAAATTGAGTTATCCCACACAAGTTTTTCCTCACAAGGTCTCATGTTGTGACTCCGGCAAGTGTACCGGGTCGTCGCAAGTAATAAAAATACACGGTAAGTAATTACCGAGGTCGAACTCAAGGATTGGGGTACCAATTCGACTAATCCGCGGGAAGTCAGATACGTTCGGTCAAGTTACGGAAGAAGGTGGTTGAGAGAAAGAGAATAATAGCGAAATTCAACTAACAATCTAAATAAACTAATTAACTAAAAATCAGAAAACTGAAATGTCCAAGGTCACAAATCCACCTACCCAATATGTACACCCAAGTGATGATGAATTCCTCCCTAGGTTCAATTACAATGTCAACCGGGACCCCTAAATTCTCCTAAATCCACTTCCGTGCTCATTAGGACGTATTCGATGATTTGAGTTAATTACTTGCTAGGTCTCTTAACCCTAATCTCGAATTCTGTTAATTCGTGTTCCCTATAAGGTCGCACCAATCTCCTACTCACTCTCGTGCAATACTCGATCGATGATTCTAATTCAAGTTCTAAACGCGAATCGCTGACTAGGCCTCATCGACGTTAACAAGTCAATCACGTGCACATATGATCAACACAATCAAGTCAGAATTAGAAAACAAGAATTGAATTAAAGGAGAAAGACATACATCATATCAGATTTACATCGCCATGGGTGGCTTCATCGTTCCCTCGGACGAGGGGATTAGTTCCTCATGCTCATAGACAAGCGCTCGGACATAATCTCCATAAGAAAAAGGGAGACGCAGCTCCAAAGAGAAAAGAAACTACCCTAAACGCTACTCTAAACAGTGGAAAACTGGATCCCCACCATCCCCTCAATTCTGATCTGAACAGCCTTTAAATAAGGATTCCTGATCTGCGCTCGCTCGCGAGGCGAGCAGACCTTCGCGAGGCGAGAATTAAAATTAGCGCGCTTTCAATTTAAACTCTCGCGAGGCGAAGGTATGTTCGCGAGGCGAGTCTTCAATTCTAGGCTGTGACCTTCATCACGGCTGGACCGTGATGGTCTCTGACTTCCAGGGTCTTCAAACTCTCGCGGGGCGAGAGGCTTCTCGCGGGGCGAGTCTTCAACCTTAAACTGCCACGGGCGTGGTATTCATCACGGCCAAGCCGTGATGCTCTCTGTCTTGCAGGTCTTCATGATTCGCGGGGCGAGACATATCTCGCGTGGCGAGACTGAAGTGATGACTTTTGCTGCTTTGCTGACCTTCAGGCTCGCGTGGCGAGCATACACTCGCGAGGCGAGTGTCTCCAGACTTGCAATTTCCACTGCTTTTCGACTTTCCTTGACTCCCGGAGCTTCACTTATTTAACCTGAAACAACAAAAACACCCACAAGCGTAATTCTACTCAAAATAATCTAAAAACTGCACAAAAGACGCAAAACGAGTCAAATTCCAACTTAGGAACAAAACAAGGCAAATTTGGGCGAAAACGAGAGTGAACTCGAATAAATTGGCACGTAAACCCTAGTTCATCTAGTCATAAAACTAGATAAGCCAGAGGCTTATCAAAATACCCCAAACTTAAACCTTGCTTGTCCCCAAGCAAGCTTAAAACTCAAAAACGACTCAAGACTTGGCAAGCCTAAAGGAATCAATCGATTTCGCACAAATTTCATGCAATCAAAAACACAGTTTTTCTCAAATGATCTCCCCCCTACATAATTGTAATCCCCACATTCATTTACTTTAAACCATTGAGAACTTATCATTCATTCCATCATTACTCTAAGTTGAGGATCAGAGTTACACACAAAGGAAGATCACCTATCTCAAACAATTGCCTTCCTCACAAGGGCATTTAAAATTTCACTCATTCGCTCAAGTTTGTCAAGGTTATCAACTTTTCACTCAATTTCACTTATCAAGAGCACTTCCTATGAGTTTGATTTTCATCTCAAAAATGGTTCCCACGAAAACATGCATGCAACATCAGAAGGTCTTTCAAAGGTTGTAATGGGGCCTGGCTGAGGGTAGGATAATGAAGGATATTTAGGCTTAAGTCCCTAGGAACTAAGAGAGCATGAACCTTTTTACACGTATTCGACTCAAATTCCTTTTTTCATTTTTCTTTTTGTCTCGGGTGACTACAGCCTTTTTCCTTGCTAACCTCTTGACTTGCCCCTTTTCTTTTGGCAATTTATTTTGATTATTTTTTTTCTTTTCTTTTTTTTTTATTGCCTTGGGTTCCAACCTTTGTTTTCTTTTTCTCACCCCAATATGACATATCACCTCGTAGCCACCCCAAACTTAGTTTCTCATAACCTTTCTCTTGTTCATTTCCATGCTCTCCTAATCCTAAGATTGGGTTAACATGGTTTTTCAGATTTTTGGCTCGTAATGTAGGGTCATCAAGAAACAATAGGTCAATTGGGCTCAATTTGGCTAACTAGGGAACATGCATTAGGGATGGTTCATTTTAGGCCAAGTAGTTAATTCAAAGAAAATTGCCTAAATCATTTGATGCAACACATAAACATGCAAACCATATAGAGATTCAAGCAAATTCGGGAAAGTGCAACTTAACAGTGATTCACACATTCAAAAACAGAGTCGGAGGCTCAAATCCTCACCTGGACATTTTGCAAATTGTTTGACCGAGATACGATTCCTAGTGTGTGCACCCCCCTCACCCCAAACTTATCATAAATCAAGTAATCACAACAAAATTCTCAAAGTTCAGTTTTCAATTTTTAAGTGGGGATAAATTTTTCTAATTTCAGAACCTAGGGAAAATCATCAATGGTCAAAATAATACATGCAATCAATCTATGCTCAATTTAATTAAAATCCAACAAGCTTGCCGACACACTATTCATACAAAAACTCTTGATCTTCTCAAATTATTCAAGAGTGACAAACAAAAACAAAAAGCAAATACAAAAACAAAAGGTAGGAAAAGAGAGGGATACCTAGCTTGGGTTGCCTCCCAAGAAGCGCTTGTTTAACGTCCCGAGCCTGACTTATTACGAAGCATCCACCTGGATCCCATAGTCTGTGGTACAGAGGCCAAGGGACGCTCATCATATCAAATCCTCCACCCGGATCAAATGGTAATTGGAGTGGAGATCGTAGCAGCAATATGACCTTATTATCTACTCCACCCAGCCAGTGTGTGAGAACTCCATTGACCTCTTCAATTATGAACTCACTTCCTCTCGGGTCAAATGGTGTTTTCACGAGGAAGTGTGATAGACAAGTGGGAGGGTCTAATTTACCGGTGTCCACACATGCATGCAAGCCAACATATTTATTTAACGCATCAAAATCAGGTTGCTTGGCAAGCATGGTGGAATCCTCCGCCACTTTATCTTCATCTTGATCTCTACCCCCTTGCTCCAGTGCCTTGTCCTTTGCCAACTCCTCTTCCTTAGGTTGCTCTTCCTCAACATGTGGTTGTTCCGGGGCCATGACACTTGCCAATTCCTCTTCCTTAGATTGTTCTTCCTCAACATGTGGTAGTTCTTCCTCAACTCCCTGAGAACTAGTTACACCCCAGTCATATCCCAACACCCCATCGCTTCTAGTTGTTATGGCTTCGCATGGGCTCTTAGGGTGGTTCTCGGCATCACCTGGGAAAGTCTCTGTGAGACGCTCATTTTGTTGTTCTACGAGCTGACCCAACTCCTCTACAGCCGCAATTGCCTTCTCAAATGATGTCTCCATAGAACTCGCCAACTTATCCATTGCCGCATTTGCCCTCTCAAGAGCCAACTCCCAAGGTTGTGGCTGCCAATTCTGTTGAGGTTGTTGTTGCCAATTTTGTTGAGGTTGTGGCTGCCAGGCTAGACCACCGCCATCATTACTCCAAGCAAAATCCGGATGGTCTCTACTCATATCACCTCAATACTGATTCTGACTCTGATAGTTGTTCTGGGGCACGCTGTCATTATGCCATGGTTCCACATATACATGAGGGAAGTAGAACGGACAACTCCAAGTGTCATGGTTCCCATCACAATATTCGCAACCCGGAAGCATTCCTTCATGTACTTCGCATACAAAACAAGGCAAGACCAAGTGGAATCAAAGAAGTAGAGAGATAGTAGAAAATAAAAAGAGAATAATAAAAATAAAAATAAAAAATAAGAACAAAAAATAACTTAACCAAATAATCAAACTCCCCTAAAATCAGAAAAATTGGTTGTGCCAATCCCCGGCAACGGCGCCAAAAACTTGTTGTGACTCCGGCAAGTGTACCGGGTCGTCGCAAGTAATAAAAATACACTGTAAGTAATTACCGAGGTCGAACTCAAGGATTGGGGTACCAATTCGACTAATCCGCGGGAAGTCAGATACGTTCGGTCAAGTTACGGAAGAAGGTGGTTGAGAGAAAGAGAATAATAGCGAAATTCAACTAACAATCTAAATAAACTAATTAACTAAAAATCAGAAAACTGAAATGTCCAAGGTCACAAATCCACCTACCCAATATGTACACCCAAGTGATGATGAATTCCTCCCTAGGTTCAATTACAATGTCAACCGGGACCCCTAAATTCTCCTAAATCCACTTCCGTGCTCATTAGGACGTATTCGATGATTTGAGTTAATTACTTGCTAGGTCTCTTAACCCTAATCTCGAATTCTGTTAATTCGTGTTCCCTATAAGGTCGCACCAATCTCCTACTCACTCTCGTGCAATACTCGATCGATGATTCTAATTCAAGTTCTAAACGCGAATCGCTGACTAGGCCTCATCGACGTTAACAAGTCAATCACGTGCACATATGATCAACACAATCAAGTCAGAATTAGAAAACAAGAATTGAATTAAAGGAGAAAGACATACATCACATCGATTTACATCGCCATGGGTGGCTTCATCGTTCCCTCGGACGAGGGGATTAGTTCCTCATGCTCATAGACAAGCGCTCGGACATAATCTCCATAAGAAAAAGGGAGACGCAGCTCCAAAGAGAAAAGAAACTACCCTAAACGCTACTCTAAACAAGTGGAAAACTGGATCCCCACCATCCCCTCAATTCCGATCCGAACAACCTTTAAATAAGGATTCACGATCTGCGCTCGCTCGCGAGAGCGAGACCTTTCTTCGCGAGGCGAGAATTAAAATTAGCGCGCTTTCAATTTAAACTCTCGCGAGGCGAAGGTATGTTCGCGAGGCGAGTCTTCAATTCTAGGCTGTGACCTTCATCACGGCTGGACCGTGATGGTCTCTGACTTCCAGGGTCTTCAAACTCTCGCGGGCGAGAGGCTTCTCGCGGGCGAGTCTTCAACCTTAAACTGCCACGGGCGTGGTATTCATCACGGCCAAGCCGTGATGCTCTCTGTCTTGCAGGTCTTCATGATTCGCGGGGCGAGACATATCTCGCGTGGCGAGACTGAAGTGATGACTTTTGCTGCTTTGCTGACCTTCAGGCTCGCGGGGCGAGCATACACTCGCGAGGCGAGTGTCTCCAGACTTGCAATTTCCACTTTCGCTTTCGACTTTCCTTGACTCCCTGAGCTTCACTTATTTAACCTGAAACAACAAAAACACCCACAAGCGTAATTCTACTCAAAATAATCTAAAAACTGCACAAAAGACGCAAAACGAGTCAAATTCCAACTTAGGAACAAAACAAGGCAAATTTGGGCGAAAACGAGAGTGAACTCGAATAAATTGGCACGTAAACCCTAGTTCATCTAGTCATAAAACTAGATAAGCCAGAGGCTTATCAAAATACCCCAAACTTAAACCTTGCTTGTCCCCAAGCAAGCTTAAAACTCAAAAACGACTCAAGACTTGGCAAGCCTAAAGGAATCAATCGATTTCGCACAAATTTCATGCAATCAAAAACACAGTTTTTCTCAAATGATCTCCCCCCTACATAATTGTAATCCCCACATTCATTTACTTTAAACCATTGAGAACTTATCATTCATTCCATCATTACTCTAAGTTGAGGATCAGAGTTACACACAAAGGAAGATCACCTATCTCAAACAATTGCCTTCCTCACAAGGGCATTTAAAATTTCACTCATTCGCTCAAGTTTGTCAAGGTTATCAACTTTTCACTCAATTTCACTTATCAAGAGCACTTCCTATGAGTTTGATTTTCATCTCAAAAATGGTTCCCACGAAAACATGCATGCAACATCAGAAGGTCTTTCAAAGGTTGTAATGGGGCCTGGCTGAGGGTAGGATAATGAAGGATATTTAGGCTTAAGTCCCTAGGAACTAAGAGAGCATGAACCTTTTTACACGTATTCGACTCAAATTCCTTTTTTCATTTTTCTTTTTGTCTCGGGTGACTACAGCCTTTTTCCTTGCTAACCTCTTGACTTGCCCCTTTTCTTTTGGCAATTTATTTTGATTATTTTTTTTTCTTTTCTTTTTTTTTTTATTGCCTTGGGTTCCAACCTTTGTTTTCTTTTTCTCACCCCAATATGACATATCACCTCGTAGCCACCCCAAACTTAGTTTCTCATAACCTTTCTCTTGTTCATTTCCATGCTCTCCTAATCCTAAGATTGGGTTAACATGGTTTTTCAGATTTTTGGCTCGTAATGTAGGGTCATCAAGAAACAATAGGTCAATTGGGCTCAATTTGGCTAACTAGGGAACATGCATTAGGGATGGTTCATTTTAGGCCAAGTAGTTAATTCAAAGAAAATTGCCTAAATCATTTGATGCAACACATAAAGATGCAAACCTTATAGAGATTCAAGCAAATTCGGGAAAGTGCAACTTAACAGTGATTCACACATTCAAAAACAGAGTCGGAGGCTCAAATCCTCACCTGGACATTTTGCAAATTGTTTGACCGAGATACGATTCCTAGTGTGTGCACCCCCCTCACCCCAAACTTATCATAAATCAAGTAATCACAACAAAATTCTCAAAGTTCAGTTTTCAATTTTTAAGTGGGGATAAATTTTTCTAATTTCAGAACCTAGGGAAAATCATCAATGGTCAAAATAATACATGCAATCAATCTATGCTCAATTTAATTAAAATCCAACAAGCTTGCCGACACACTATTCATACAAAAACTCTTGATCTTCTCAAATTATTCAAGAGTGACAAACAAAAACAAAAACAAAAAGCAAACACAAAAACAAAAGTTAGGAAAAGAGAGGGATACCTAGCTTGGGTTGCCTCCCAAGAAGCGCTTGTTTAACGTCCCGAGCCTGACTTATTACGAAGCATCCACCTGGATCCCATAGTCTGTGGTACAGAGGCCAAGGGACGCTCATCATATCAAATCCTCCACCCGGATCAAATGGTAATTGGAGTGGAGATCGTAGCAGCAATATGACCTTATTATCTACTCCACCCAGCCAGTGTGTGAGAACTCCATTGACCTCTTCAATTATGAACTCACTTCCTCTCGGGTCAAATGGTGTTTTCACGAGGAAGTGTGATAGACAAGTGGGAGGGTCTAATTTACTGGGTGTCCACACATGCATGCAAGCCAACATATTTATTTAACGCATCAAAATCAGGTTGCTTGGCAAGCATGGTGGAATCCTCCGCCACTTTATCTTCATCTTGATCTCTACCCCCTTGCTCCAAAGTGCCTTGTCCTTTGCCAACTCCTCTTCCTTAGGTTGCTCTTCCTCAACATGTGGTTGTTCCGGGGCCATGACACTTGCCAATTCCTCTTCCTTAGATTGTTCTTCCTCAACATGTGGTAGTTCTTCCTCAACTCCCTGAGAACTAGTTACACCCCAGTCATATCCCAACACCCCATCGCTTCTAGTTGTTATGGCTTCGCATGGGCTCTTAGGGTGGTTCTCGGCATCACACGGGAAAGTCTCTCGTGAGACGCTCATTTTGTTGTTCTACGAGCTGACCCAACTCCTCTCTGTACCGCAATTGCCTTCTCAAATGATGTCTCCATAGAACTCGCCAACTTATCCATTGCCGCATTTGCCCTCTCAAGAGCCAACTCCCAAGGTTGTGGCTGCCAATTCTGTTGAGGTTGTTGTTGCCAATTTTGTTGAGGTTGTGGCTGCCAGGCTAGACCACCGCCATCATTACTCCAAGCAAAATCCGGATGGTCTCTACTCATATCACCCCAATCACGATTCCGACTCGATAGTTGTTAAGGGGCACGCTGTCATTATGCCATGGTTCCACATATACATGAGGGAAGTAGAACGGACAACTCCAAGTGTCATGGTTCCCATCACAATATTCGCAACCCGGAAGCATTCCTTCATGTACTTCGCATACAAAACAAGGCAAGACCAAGTGGAATCAAAGAAGTAGAGAGATAGTAGAAAATAAAAAGAGAATAATAAAAATAAAAATAAAAAATAAGAACAAAAAATAACTTAACCAAATAATCAAACTCCCCTAAAATCAGAAAAATTGGTTGTGCCAATCCCAAACAACGCGCCAAAAACTTGTTGTGACTCCGGCAAGTGTACCGGGTCGTCGCAAGTAATAAAAATACACTGTAAGTAATTACCGAGGTCGAACTCAAGGATTGGGGTACCAATTCGACTAATCCGCGGGAAGTCAGATACGTTCGGTCAAGTTACGGAAGAAGGTGGTTGAGAGAAAGAGAATAATAGCGAAATTCAACTAACAATCTAAATAAACTAATTAACTAAAAATCAGAAAACTGAAATGTCCAAGGTCACAAATCCACCTACCCAATATGTACACCCAAGTGATGATGAATTCCTCCCTAGGTTCAATTACAATGTCAACCGGGACCCCTAAATTCTCCTAAATCCACTTCCGTTCTCATTAGGACGTATTCGATGATTTGAGTTAATTACTTGCTAGGTCTCTTAACCCTAATCTCGAATTCTGTTAATTCGTGTTCCCTATAAGGTCGCACCAATCTCCTACTCACTCTCGTGCAATACTCGATCGATGATTCTAATTCAAGTTCTAAACGCGAATCGCTGACTAGGCCTCATCGACGTTAACAAGTCAATCACGTGCACATATGATCAACACAATCAAGTCAGAATTAGAAAACAAGAATTGAATTAAAGGAGAAAGACATACATCATATCAGATTTACATCGCCATGGGTGGCTTCATCGTTCCCTCGGACGAGGGGATTAGTTCCTCATGCTCATAGACAAGCGCTCGGACATAATCTCCATAAGAAAAAGGGAGACGCAGCTCCAAAGAGAAAAGAAACTACCCTAAACGCTACTCTAAACAGTGGAAAACTGGATCCCCACCATCCCCTCAATTCTGATCTGAACAGCCTTTAAATAAGGATTCCTGATCTGCGCTCGCTCGCGAGGCGAGCAGACCTTCGCGAGGCGAGAATTAAAATTAGCGCGCTTTCAATTTAAACTCTCGCGAGGCGAAGGTATGTTCGCGAGGCGAGTCTTCAATTCTAGGCTGTGACCTTCATCACGGCTGGACCGTGATGGTCTCTGACTTCCAGGGTCTTCAAACTCTCGCGGGGCGAGTCTTCAACCTTAAACTGCCACGGGCGTGGTATTCATCACGGCCAAGCCGTGATGCTCTCTGTCTTGCAGGTCTTCATGATTCGCGGGGCGAGACATATCTCGCGTGGCGAGACTGAAGTGATGACTTTTGCTGCTTTGCTGACCTTCAGGCTCGCGGGGCGAGCATACACTCGCGAGGCGAGTGTCTCCAGACTTGCAATTTCCACTGCTTTTCGACTTTCCTTGACTCCCGGAGCTTCACTTATTTAACCTGAAACAACAAAAACACCCACAAGCGTAATTCTACTCAAAATAATCTAAAAACTGCACAAAAGACGCAAAACGAGTCAAATTCCAACTTAGGAACAAAACAAGGCAAATTTGGGCGAAAACGAGAGTGAACTCGAATAAATTGGCACGTAAACCCTAGTTCATCTAGTCATAAAACTAGATAAGCCAGAGGTTTATCATCTCACAGGGATGTGAACTTGCTGAATTCTGTCAACGACGCCTGGGAAATGGGTCTGCAAGCAAATTGGAATGTTCTAGCACCTGTTAACCATAAAGCCTTTGACTGTTGCAGACAAAGAGTGCTGCCAATCAACCGGAATATTCATAAGACTAACCAAAGGCTCCTCTAACCACTTATCTGTCCAAAAATTAACAGATTGACCATCTCCAATTAACGAAGAAGAGTTGTCAAGAATAACATTATACCATTTCCTTATAGCAGGCCATAAAGAGGAGTTTACATGATGAGAAACAGGCTGACCGGCCTCTGGCTCATCTAGTTTTATGGCTAGTATGACCGTGGTTTTGTGCTAATTATATCCCGTTTTTGCCAAAATTAGACTTGATTGTTGTCAAGCAGCATTTTGAGTCTCTAGAGTGTTTTTAGGTTAATTTAGCTAATTTGGAGTCGAATAAAGCACTTACTGTTAATCCTTGTTTTCAGGTAATAAAGAGAAGCAATTCTGGAGTTATTCGCCTCGCGAGAGGGCACTCGCCTCGCGAGCCTGAAGGCTGACTGTGCCAGAAAATGCAATCCTCTATGTGTCGCCTCGCGATAAATGTCTCGCCCCGCGAGCCTGGAAGTCAGAAAGCATCACGGTCAGCCCGTGATTATCATAACGGGCATAATAAGAAGACTCTTCCATTCCTCGCCACGCGAGCCATTCTTCGCCTTGCGAGAAGTCCAAACGTTGCAGATTTCTTCATAAGATTCGTGTCGCGAGTGAGTGTTCGCCTCGCGAGATCGGGCAGAACTGACAGATATAAATTGCTGTTCTAGGACAGATTGCACAGTTAGTTTTTATCATCTTCTCATCATCTTCTTTTCTTTTTAGATTAGGACGGCTGCGAAATTAGGGTTTTGATATAGTTGTAATGGAGAACTAGTCTCCTTTGATTAATCTACTGCGATTGGGTTCCATTGACGCTTGAGGTTTTGTAATTCCTAAACTTAATGCTATTCTCTTTCAATATTTGTTCTGTATGTTCTGTTTGCTTAATTCAGGATTATATAGGATAGGTATTGATTTGTTTCGATGATTGTATGTTCCTATACTTAATCGCGTTTGCTTAATTCGCGTGTGTTCATTCATGTTCGCTTAGTTCATGAGTGCTTCACCCCGTTTGCTTAATTCGGGAATATGAACATATGTCTCGTAGCATTGGTTTCGCTTGTTAATTGATGTTACAATCGAAAAGAGAGTAGAATCTGCTTAGGGCTTGGATTTATATGAACCGATGATAGTGGGAAACCGAAAGCAGTAGGTTGATCGTTTAGCTTATTTGATAATTATTTAGTTTGCATAGTTTTATGCTTTGTTTTTTTATTTAATCTCCAATCCAAAACCCCCCAAAAATTGACTTTTTCTGTTAACAACAATCCAAGAGTCCTTGTGAGACGATACTCGAGTTGTCGCTTCCCTAACTACATAATTTTGTAAACCGCTTGCTTTTTGACGCGTGCGCGACAGCGCGTTCACAGGCTTAGAGTTCCTAAGGAACCTGGCTTTGAGAAACCTTTCCCACTGCTCAGAAGAGGAAAACATATCCCAACATAATTTTAGAATTGATGCTTCATTAATATCTCTAATGGATCTAATTCCATGACCACCATCCACTATAGGGGAGCAAACTAACTTCCAAGCTACTGTAACATACTTCCTTTTATGGATATCCCCAGACCATATGAAATTTGGGATCCAGTTGTCCAATTGTTTTAAAAAGGAAACTGGCCACATATAAACATGAAAACTGTATGAGAGCATGCCTTGAATCACATAATTAACTAGTTGTACTCTACCCATAATAGAGAGGAGTGAGCCTTTCCCAGAGGATAGTTTACATTTAATTCTGTCCATAATAGGTTGGGGAAAAACAGGTTTTGGTTTACCCTTGAATAAGGAAACACCAAGGCAACTGAAAGGAAGAGAACCAGCTGAAAAACCAAGAAGGGAACTCATTTCTGCCACTTTTCTTTGAGACATTGATCCTGCATAGAATTTGCACTTCTCCAGGCTGAGAACCTGACCTGAAGCTTTCCCATAATCTTCAAATAACTGCATAAGGTTTCTTAAATTTGATTTTGACCCTTTACAGAAAACCATGATGTCATCTGTATATAGGATGTGACTAAGAGTAGCAAATTCTCTAGGACTAGACATATGTTGCAATCTTCCAGTGTTCATAAGCCTAGATATTCCTCTGCTAAGAACTTCCTCGGCAAGGCAAAAGAGAAGAGGAGAGAGGGGATCTCCTTGTCTTACTCCTCTTTTGCAAGTGAAGAAACCAATTGAATTTCCATTGACTGAGATAGAGAGATGAGCATAATGCAGAATGGAACTGATCCAGGAACAAAATTGATTAGCAAAACCAAAAGAAGAGAGGACTTTCAGTAGAAAACTCCAATCCAAAGTGTCAAAGGCCTTCCTTATGTCAAACTTTAAAGCCATGTTGCCACCAAAATGTTTGTTATGCAACATGTTAACTGCTTCTGATGCTATGAACACAATCTGCAATATGCCTGCCTCTGATAAATCCTTTCTGTTAAGCAGAAATGGTTTTAGGCACAATGATTGCAAGTCTGTCTGCTAGGACTTTGGTTATCACCTTAAACTGAAAATTAACAATAGCTATTGGCCTGAAATTCTCAATCCTATATGCACCAACAAACTTAGGGACCAACACAAGCCTGTTAGAATTAAGCTTTGGATATATCCACCACTCTTTAAAGAATTACAAAACTGAGTTATGAACATCGGTTCCAACAATGTCCCAGAAGGTATGATAGAAACTTCCTCCAAAACCATCCGGACCAGGGGCACTATTTCTATCCAAAGCAAAGACAACATTCTTAACTTCATCCAAAGTAGGAATACTAGTCAGCATGATGTTGTCAGAGAAGGAAACCAGTGAGGGGATCACTGACTCAATAATACCATTATCTACGCAAGAATTATCCGAAGCATATAATTCTTTATAGAAGGCTAACACATGATTCTCAATTTCCAAATTATCATGAAGAACAAAATTATCAACTTTAAGAACAGACATTGGACTAGTAGCATTTCTAATCTTGGTTACCTTGTGGAAAAAACCTGTATTCCTATCTCCTTCTGAGTACCCAATTAATCCTAACCTTTTCCTTCCAAAAGGATTCTAGGAAAGAAAGGGCCTGATTGAGCTCCATTTGGGCAGCAAGCTCATCAGAATGTAACAGCTCAGAGAAGCCTTCAGAACCAATTTTGGCCTGTACAGAATCCAGCTGTGACGTAAAGTCACGTTCATAACAAAATTACCATGACATATAACATTTCTCTAAGTTTCCACTTTCGAAAGAAAAGGTTCAAACTACAGATGGATGTATATAACACTACATTTACCGACCTCTTTAGATATATAACCCAACTCAGACTCCTAAGCTGGTAATTCTATCAAATATTCATTGGAGAGACCCCCAATTAGAATACTTTCCCAACCTCTAACACTAGGTCTTCAAGTGACTTAGACAGATTCCTCTGTAACATCGGTACTAGAGTACCAAGGTACTACATCAAAACCCGAAGAGACCTAATATAACTATAAGAGTAAGACACCGGCAAATGGATATATCATACAACAACCATATACATGATACATACAACACTTTGGCATACTAACATTTTAAACATTATTCATAGGTAAACAACAAGTATTATTTCAGTGGGTCTCATACCCGAATCAATCAGTTTTATAAATATAATGCATAACACTTCAATCATCAGGCTCTAAACTTAATCTCATGAGATATAACCATTGTTTCATCATTAAGAAATAAAGAGTTAATCAGGCTCGTATGCTGCATTGGCAAGTTGTCTACGTCACCTCAAGCACCCGGATCAACATTATCATGAATCCCTTATAACGACCATTCGGATGTATACATCATCGAATACCACATCTTAAGCGGGTATTCGATAACTCAAGCACGTCTGCTATGGGGAAATGCATATGAATAAAAGACTTTTCATTATCGAGACTTTTCTTTGTGTTCACTCTTTTCCGTTGTCGAAGCCCAAAGCCAACGACTATTCACAATTTTCATCACTTGAAAATCAATAACACAAGACGCACAGTCCGAGTTCGCAATCACAACACCTTAGACCGATGCCGCAGTCCAAGGTTGTGGTCGTAGAAACAATTATAATTTTATCCATGTTTTATTTCAACATGATAAGGACTCCTAGCCCATAACAACGAAATTAGAACACACAGTCCCCGATTCCAGGATGAGGACTCCTAGCCTATAATATCACGATTTGGACCCTTGGTCCATAATTCTTGACACGGATCCCGGATCGTGTGCATAAACTGAATACTAGAGGCGACGTCTCGCGAACTAGATTCTCTTTCACATGTGCTTTCTTTTCTCTCAGTGAAAACCAAAAACCAAAACAAAACCTCGGTCACCTATCCAAGTAACTGGAATGTTTCTAAATCATTTAGGAGAAAATCTTTTCCTTTACAAATCCTTTTATAAAACAATTAGGAAATTCGTTTGCTTTTGAAATCCTTGATGGAATAAAGTCAAATATTTTCAAAGGGGTTTTTCTTTTATAAAACAGATAGTACGAAAAAGGTTTTCTCTCGTACAAACTTTGGATCATAAAAAGGTAGTTTCTATTGACTTACAAACACTTCAACGTTTCTTTTCAAAACAAGAATCTCGTTCTCTTGAAGTAAGCATTTTAAACAAGGAACTTTTATAAATGAAATCAATAATTTCAAAATTCTATTCAAGGCTTATTATGGCTTTTAATCCTTATAATCATTGAGCACAGACTCAAGTCCGGATTCTCAAACTTCAATCAACAGTAATATATTCTCAACAATAATATCACAGTTAACGACAATTCATCACATATATACAACTCACGAGACTTTAAGGCAAGTAATAATCAACTTCAAGTAACAACCACAATAGTTCAAGTAAACAAGTCATTCAAGTATTTGCTCCACATCATTATAACATTCAAATCACTCAAGTAAACACATACACACTGATGAGCCTCTGGTTGACTGGTTTTATAACTAGTAAAGACCTTGACTTTGTGCTAATTTTATATCATTTTCACCCAAATTAGACTTGATTGTCCTTAAGTAGTATTTTGAGTCTGTAAAGTATTTTTAGGTTAATTTATCTGATTTAGAGTTAAATAAAGTACTGATTCTATTTTCTGTTTTCAGGTTAATAAAAAGAAATAAATCTGGAGCTTTCGCCCCGCGAGAAGGATGTTCGCCCCGCGAACCAGAAGGTGGCTGTTCCAGAAATTTGCATCCTTTCTGTCTCGCCCCGCGAAGACTTGACTCGCGTCGCGAGTAATCCAACCCTGAAGACCAAAAGTCAGCACGGTTTATGCATGTTAAAGGTCACGACTGTGGCAGTTTGGAAATTGAAGAGTTTCGCCTCGCGAATGATAAGCTCGCCTCCCGAGAATACCAAAAGTTGAAGACTATTCACATTATTCGCCTCGCGAAGGTGCATTCGCCTCGCGAGACAGCGGAATCCAGAACGTGTATATAAGACTGTTTTAGGCAGAACTGAAGAGTTGGGGAGAGGAAGCTGGCTAGTTTTTGGCTAGTAAGCTGGCTAGTTTTAGTCAGAGTAGGAGTCAGTAGCTAGTCTTTTATTTTTCTCTTTAGTTTATTGTTCACTTCTGTAATGGAGAGCTAGTCTCCTAGATTAATCTACTGCAATTGGTTTCCATTACCACACTTGAGGTTGTGTATTTCCTGTTTTATTTGCTTTTCTCTTTTCAATGCCATATTATACATTTCTGTTTGTTTAATTCAGGAGTGTATAGTGTTGTGTTGATTCATTTCAGTGATGTTATGTTCCCATACTTAATCGCGTTTGTTTAATTCGTGTGTGTTCATTCATATTCGTTTAGTTCATGAGGGCTTAACCCCGTTTGTTTAATTCGGGAATAGGAACATATATCCGTAGTAGCGATTTCGTTTGTTAATTGTTGCTACAACTGAAAGGGGATTAGAATCTGCTTAGGGCTTGGATTTATATGAACCGATGATAGTGGGAAACCGAGAACAGTAGGTTGATCGTTTCTTAGCATATTTGTTAATCTTTTAACTGCTCTGTTTTTATTGTTTTGTCTTCTTTATTTTATTAGCATTCACTCCAAAACCCCCCAGAACTAATTTTCTGTTAATAATAACAACGCCTAAGAGTCCTTGAGAGACGACATCCGAGTTGTCGCTTCCCTATCTATATTATTTTGTAAACGCTCGTTCTTTTTGGCGCGTGGCGACAGCGTGACTAAAAATTGGCGCCGTTGCCGGGGACTCTTGTTGTTGTTATTAGCAGAAAAAAAAATCTCTTTGCTGAATTAGTTTTGTCTGCTTTGTCTGGTTGTGAATTTTAGTGCTGCCCCATGGATAGTTATATGCGAAATTATGTGCCTAATGTTTATTATGAACCACCATGCATATATTATCCTGATTTTGCTGGTTTAATGCACTGGTTGCCATTGTTTAGTGGTCTTGCAGGTGAGAATCCGCAGGAGCATCTGAGAGAATTCCAGATTGCTTGTTCTATAATGCTAAGACCTGAAGGAATAACAGAAGACCACATCAAGATGGAAGCTTTCCAGCTCTCACTTGAAGGCGCTACAAGGGACTGGTTGTATTGTCTTGATGAGAATTCCATCTCAACCTGGTTTGATTTGAAGGAAGCCTTCCTGTTTAGATACTATCCTGCCTTCAGAGCTGCATCAATCAGGTACAGCGTTCCTGACCTCTCCACTGATGCGTACCACCCCACCTAAGTGACCACTTCTGTACCTTCCGAATCTTCCCTAGAGGACCTGTTCAAGCAAATGGCTGCACAGATAACTGCACAAATAGAAGGAATGATACAACGAATGGCAGAACAAAATCTTGAAGCCCAACAGAGGAGCGAAGCTGAATCTCAGAAGTTGTCCGCTCTAATTGATCAAATTGTCGTCAACTCGGCAGCAATGCTAACTCCATAGCCCCTTGAAGAACATACAGAGTCACAAGTTATTCTTGAAGACACTTCTGATGATAATGTTGATAATGTTTTTATTGATGAACTGTGTGTTGAATCCCCTGATTCTAATGCATGTGCTGATTGTTATTGTTCTGGCACTGCTTTGTGTATAGACTGTTATGCAGGTTTAATCTTTTCAGGAAACATAGAAAATGAGGATCAGGAGGATCAGGAGGACATCTGCTTCACTGTGCTTGAGGATGATGAAGAACCTTTGGGAGTAGATGATTCAATTAAATCAAATGCATGTGTTGAGAGTGATGGGGTGGATGAATTAATTGCTGAATTTCCAGACATTCAGAATTTTACTGATTCATTTTATTGTGATATATGTACTGACTCTACTAACACTAACCTTTGTGTGGTGTGTGCTGAAATTTCTGCATGTTTAGCAGGTGATAACTTTGTTAGTGCAGTGAATGAAGAAAATGCAGAAGTTGAAGCAGCACCAGTAACCCCAGCTAACTGTTTACCATCTCCCCCTGAGGAACCAGTGATGGAGTTCAAGCCTCTGGATTTTGCACCATGGCCAGTGCAAGGGATTGAACCCCAATTTTATTGGGAGGATTTTGTTGAGAAAGCGGTCACCTTTGACCCAAGAGGGAGTGAGAAGTCCGCCGCACTGGAAGGAGTCACCGTAACTGTCAAGCACTCACTCCCAATTCAAGGCTGCAAGTTATGGAAGCATGGAATGAACTACCACCCTTTGTCTATCACGTGGGACTTATGTTACAGACAATGGGATCCTGGTGGAACCGCCCCTCAATGAGTTTCTCTGAACCATGCTTCTTTTTAATTTTCTTTTCCTTACTTTATTTCTGTTTTGTTTTCAATCAAGCTCCTGAATAATTTGAGAAGCTCAGGAGTTGTGTGAGTCTGGTATTGGCAAGTTTATTGGATTTTATTGATTTTGCATAGATTGATTGCATGATAGTGTTGACTGTTTTCCCCCTAGGATTTGAAATTTTTTTGAAAAATGATCCCCATATAATTGAAAACTGAACTTTGGGATTTTGTTATGATGACATGATTTATGATAAGTTTGGGGTGATAGGAAGCATACACTAGGGATAGAATCTCTGTCAAACAATTTGCATGAATGTCCAGGTGAGGTTTTGACCCTCCAACATGTTTTTGACTGTGTGAGAATCACTTTTCAAGATGCACTTTCCTGAATTTGCTTGAATCTCTTTTTGGTTTGTATGATTATGTGTTTGCTTCAGATGATTTAGGCATTTTCCTTCTAAATAGATACTTAGCCTAAAAATAACCAATTCCTAATGCATGTTCCTTAGCTAGCCCCTTTGAGCCTAATTAGCTTATGGTTCTTGATGACCTTATGTTACAAGCTAAAATCTGGAAAAACCCATGTTAACCCGATCTTAGGATTAGGAGAGCATGGAATCTTAGAAAGAGAAAGGGTGCAAGAAATTAAGTTTGGGGTGGCTACAAGGTGTGATATGTGTTATTTGGGATTGAAAATAAATAAATAAATAAATAAATAAATAAATAAATAAATAAAAAGGTTAGAGCCAAAAAAAATGCCAAAAAGGCTGTTGAAATAACAAGGCTGTAGTCACCCAAGGCAAAAAGATGAATGAGGAAATGAACTTGAGTAGAAATTCAATGTTTTGAAGTGTTTCATGCTCTCTTAGTTCCTAGGGTCTTCAGCTAGTACCCTTGTATATCCTACCCTTAGCCAGGCCCCATTACAACCCATAAAAGACCTGTTGATGTTGCTTGCATGTTTTCTGTGGGAATCATTTGGAGATGAAAATCAAATTTATGGAAAGTGCTCTTAAAAGTGAAATTGAGTGAAAAGTTGTTATCCTGACACAAACTGAGCGATTGAGTGAAACACAAATTTCCCTAGAGAGGAAGGCAGTTGTTTGAATTTGGTGATCTCCCTTGTATGTGTAACTTGGATCCCCTGCTTAGATTAATGATTGTTTGAATGATGAAATTCTCAATTGTTTGGAATAAATGATTGTGGGGATTATTTTGTTTGAAAGGGGGGAACATTGAAAATTATTTTGATGAAGTGCTTGAAATTTGTGCGAAAGTTGATTGAATTCTTTGAGCTTGCCAGGTCTTTAGTCTTTTTAAGTTTTTAAGTTTTAGTTTGCTTGGGGACAAGCAAAGTTTAAGTTTGGGGTATTTTGATGAGCCTCTGGTTGACTGGTTTTATAACTAGTAAAGACCTTGGCTTTGTGCTAATTTTATATCATTTTCACCCAAATTAGACTTGATTGTCCTTAAGTAGTATTTTGAGTCTGTAAAGTATTTTTAGGTTAATTTAGCTGATTTAGAGTTAAATAAAGTACTGATTCTATTTTCTGTTTTCAGGTTAATAAAAAGAAATAAATCTGGAGCTTTCGCCCCGAGAGAAGGATGTTCGCCCCGCGAACCAGAAGGTGATTGTTCCAGAAATTTGCATCCTTTCTGTCTCGCCCCACGAAGACTTGACTCGAGTCGCGAGTAATCCAACCCTGAAGACCAAAAGTCAGCATGGTTTATGCATGTTAAAGGTCACGGCTGTGGCAGTTTGGAAATTGAAGAGTTTCGCCTCGCGAATGATAAGCTCGCCTCGCGAGAATACCAAAAGTTGAAGACTGTTCACATTATTCGCCTCGCGAGACAGTGGAATCCAGAACGTGTATATAAGACTGTTTTAGGCAGAACTGAAGAGTTGGGGAGAGGAAGCTGGCTAGTTTTTGGCTAGTAAGCTGGCTAGTTTTAGTCAGAGTAGGAGTCAGTAGTTAGTCTTTTATTTTTCTCTTTAGTTTATTGTTCACTCCTGTAATGGAGAGCTAGTCTCCTAGATTAATCTACTGCAATTGGTTTCCATTACCACACTTGAGGTTGTGTATTTCCTGTTTTATTTGATTTTCTCTTTTCAATGCCATATTATACATTTCTGTTTGTTTAATTCAGGAGTGTATAGTGTTGTGTTGATTCATTTCAGTGATGTTATGTTCCTATACTTAATTGCGTTTGTTTAATTCGCGTGTGTTCATTCATGTTCATTTAGTTCATGAGGGCTTAACCCCGTTTGTTTAATTCGGGAATAGGAACATATATCCGTAGTAGCGATTTCGTTTGTTAATTGTTGCTACAACTGAAAGGGGATTAGAATCTGCTTAGGGCTTGGATTTATATGAACCGATGATAGTGGGAAACCGAGAACAGTAGGTTGATCGTTTCTTAGCATATTTGTTAATCTTTTAACTGCTCTGTTTTTATTGTTTTGTCTTCTTTATTTTATTAGCATTCACTCCAAAACCCCCTAGAACTAATTTTCTGTTAATAATAACAGCGCCTATGAGTCCTTGAGAGACGACATCCGAGTTGTCGCTTCCCTATCTACATTATTTTGTAAACGCTCGTTCTTTTTGGCGCGTGGCGACAGTGCGACCACACACCTATATATATCATTGAATATCCCTAGGCAATCCCCTCTTACCTTCCGTGATGGTAAGGAGATTAGATGCTTGGAGAGGTAAACCAAGAACGTTTTTGTTTCCTCCGCGATGGAAGTCTAAGGTTATGAACACAAAATCACAAGTTAAAATCAAACAAGAACACTAAACCACAAGGCATAGGATCGTCCAAGACTAGTTCTTAGGGTTAGAGTTTCCCGAAAATTATACAACTCATGGATTTATGATCCTTAAGTGTTAGGAGTTCATAAACAATGATCATTTAACCAAGTTGAATTAAAATCCCACTAAGTTATAAACTTAGGGTATTGGGCCAAGGATAGTAAAATAAGCTAGCATTCACTAAACTTTCCAATCTCCTAGGTTTAGCATCCATATGTATTAAGGAGCTCAAAACCATGATCATTTTGTAAAAATCAGAACAAAGTATCCTAGGTCCATAACCTTCTAGGTTCGGCCTTCATAGGATTTATAGGCTAGAAATATTTAAACCTTCCAATCTCTTAGACTTAGCATCCAAATATCATCTGGAGATCAAGTCCATGATCATTTTGGAAAACAATGGAAACTTAAACATTCCAATCTCTTAGACTTAGCATCCAAATATCTTATGGAGCTCAAGTCCATGATCATTTTGGAAAATAAAAACTCAAACATCCTAGCACCTAAACACTAAGTTTCGGCCATCATAAGATGATGAGGAATATATTCTTTGTTTAACAACAACTCTTAGGTTTAGAATCACAAGGTATTCAGAGTTCTAAATCCATGATCATACTTGGAAACTTGAAACATAGTATCCTAGGCTTACTTACTCATTTTCTGCCATCATAGGAACAAGCTATCAAAACTTCCAAGATTTATAGATTCAAGATCAAGGGATAGTTAGAAACTCAAACACATGATCATATTCCAAAAAGTTGAAACAAAAACTTCCTAGGTCACAAATGCAAGCATTCGACCTTCATTGGAAGGGATAGGTAGAGATTTTTGTTTTACACAACCTCTTAGTATGTGAAAATATAAGTTAATACAAGACTATAGAAAGTGGTTTCAACTCAAAAGGAGTTTTCTACCATTTTAGAAAGATTTTAGAAGTTTAAAGCATATAAAGAACACATAAAGTAAACTAAGAAATAAAAGATGAAACTTGAAAAAAGATTCATATGAGAGCCTTACCCTTAGTATAAGGAAGAACTTTAATGAAGAACTCAAGTAGAAAAGATGAATAAAAACTAAAGCTTTAAGAGCTTGAACTTTTAAAAGAAAGGAAGAAGATGAAGGTTTAATGGAGTTTGAAGAAGGAAGATGATGAAGTGAAAATGAGAGGGATATATATAGAGAGGGGAGAGAGTGGCACGAAATTTAGGAGAGAGGAATGAGCTTGCAGAGCAAGTTTTGACCTTGTGCCTTGTTTGGTTGAAGAGGAAAGAAAAATAGGTTTTTAGAATATAATATGATATAATTTGAAAAGTGTGATGATTACACTTTTGAAGTGTGTCATAACCCATTTCTATCATGTCCCATCAAGTCACTTCACTTATTTTGTGCTCCCTAATCTGCTCCATTTCGTACCCGGTTGCATTTCCGATCGTAATTCTTCCGACGTTATCGCCCGAATAAAATATTATATTTTATTTTTGAACGAAAATTTTTAAAATAACCAAAGTTATAGGAAACATAATAAAAACACTAACTGTCTCATTCACGGGTCAAAATTAGGTTTTCTGCACAGTAAATTTGTATCGGCAGTCAAAACGCAGACCAACTTCCGTCTGAATTTTCAACCGAAATTTTTACCGCGACTTCATATGATATAATAAGACAAGAAAATGATTTTAGTTTAATTAAAATCATCCTATGAGTTTAATCTAAAATAAACCTATTTAAATACGTATTTACTGCTACAGAAAGCATAGGAAAAACAAGGTGTTACAAGGTGTACATCCATCAGACTAAGTACACAAAGGAATTGTTAAAAAAATTCAAGATGGATGATTGCAAACCAATGAACACCCCTATGCATCCCACGTCCATACTGAACAAAGATGATAAAGATAAAAAGGTAGACCAAAAGGTAGATAGAGGTATGATAGGATCTCTGCTATATCTTACTGCGTGTAGACTTGATATGATGCTCAGTGTGTTTATGTGCTCGATTTCAATCTGATCCAAGAAAATCTCATTTATCAGCAGTTAAAATAATTTTTAGATATTTAAAAGGTACTACCAATCTGGGTTTGTGCTTTAAGAAAAATGGTGATTACAGATTAGTTGGCTTTTGTGACATTGACTATGCTGGGGATATAATTGAAAGAAAAAGTACAAGTGGAGGATGCCACTTCATTGGAGCTAATCTAGTCTCATGGTCAAGCAAAAGACAAAGTACTATTACCTTATCAACTACTGAAGTCGAGTATATTTCAGCTGCTAGTTGCTGCTCACAACTTCTATGGATCAAACATCAATTGGAGGACTACATTGTGTTTGTAAGTAGTATTCCACTTATGTGTGATAACAATGCTGCAATAAATATATCCAAGAATCCAATTTTGCATTCAAGGACTAAGCATATAGAGATTAAACATCATTTTATTAGAGATTATGTGCAAAAAGGCATTATTGATATACAATTTGTAGATACTGACCATCAATGAGCAGATATCTTTACTAAACCTCTTGCTGAGGACATATTTATCTTTATTAGAAAGCATATTAATATGATTTGTGTGGATTGATTGCGCGTCTAATTCTTGTCGCGTCTAATGTATACGAGTCTATTGTACTTCAAGTCTATTGCCTGTCTTTATGCACATCAAGTACTGACCGAGTCCAGTGCATTTACTTGCCGCGTCTAGTGTATAACGCGTCCTTGCTTGCTTGTGTTTTGAATTGACTCGTCCATATATTTATTAATTAAATAACTAAATGCATTTATTTTGTCTCAAAGATAAGTTCAATTTATATTCTCTCTGCTGAATCAGTTATTTCCAACAGTCCCGTCATTAGCTTTTTATAGTTTCAAAAACTTGTGCCGCGATAACCTTTTATGACATGTCCTTTCACATATATGTTTTCTATTTTCTTTTTTGATTTATTTTCAAAAGAAAACCCCTCATATTCGAAACCTTTTTAAGAAAGGAACTTCCCTCTGAAAAACCTTTTCACTATCTTCGTCTTTGAAACCTCTCTTGTGAAAAAGAACTCTCTGTTTCTCTTGCTACCAAACCCTAATCCTCAACCTCAAAAATGGCTTCCTCTTCTATTGCTTCGACCTACAACGTAGAAAAGCTGAATCTTGTTGTGGAGCATCATTTTGATTTTGGGATTATATAAAAAAAAAAAACAATCTGGATGTGAGTAAGAACATCATCGCTGTTGGTTGGGATGGACTGTTCATTGAGAAAATCTCCATATATCCAAACCTGATAAGGAACTTCTGGAGAAACCCTCAGGTAACTATTGCTGAAATCTCCGCTGATGTGCTTGGAAAAAGAGTATTGGTTTCTGAGAAGGCCGTCTCTAAAGCTATTAACTGCTCTCAAGAAGGATTGTTCATCACAAACAGTTGGGAGAAGGACCTTGGTGGTTCTAAAGTAGTAGTTGCTTTCCTGATGAGAGAAGAAAAAGTAAGAACTCACTCATGGAAGTCATTGGAAATGAAGGATGAAGTTTGAATTCTTCATTAAATCCTGAACAAAGCTGTTCTTCACAAAACAGGGTCGAAAGACAACTTATCAGCCCTACACAAGTTCTGTCTTTGCCATCTTATTACTGAGACCAAAATCAACTTGCCCAGAATTCTCTATGGAAGATTCAAGGATGCCATAATCCACGGGAAAAAGCTCTATACTATTCCTTTCTGTCAGCTACTGTCAAAAATCTTCAAGGCCCAACAAGTCTAGGACATTCTTGTTTCCAAAACCCCAGAGGAGCAACATGAAATCCTCACTGAAAAGGGAATGTCTGCTGTTGTCTTTGGCAAGATGAACTTGTACAACATGAATCTGAGCACATATGCTCAAGCTGCTATGGCTAAAGAAGAAAAAATGATGAAGGTTAAAGAAGAACAAATAGATCTCAACAATGCTAAGACTCTAGGGCTAAGGAAAAAGACATTTGGAAGGAAGACCACTGCTGCAAGGAAACCTATTGCTAAGAAGCCTGCTGGTGGAATTGTAATCAGGGAACAACCTGCTGATGCACCTCAGCCTGTCACATCTCAGAAGGGAACCAGGAATCTAGTCTTGTCTCACAATGAAGATGAAGATGATGAAGATAATTTTCCTATTGGAACTGTGCTGAAGAAGCAGAAGGTATCTGCTGCTGCTGTTCCAACAAGGAGAAGGCAACCCTCAAGGAAAGCTAAGTCCATTTTGACTTCTGTAACACCCCCTTGGGCATTACTTGGTGAACACATGAGGAAATAAATTAAAAAGAAAATTTGCTAGTTGCTTTGGGAAATTGATTTATTTTAACTCAGAAAATCAGGGTGTAAAAACAGTAAAATTTTTGTCTTCTTAACACTTCGGAAAATTATGAAACACACAACCAAAAGCAGTGCGCTTACTCTATACTTGACCACATACATAAACCAAATTTTATTTATAAACAAACCTTCAACCACGTATAATTTTTTCCTTAATAGTGTTTCCTTATAAATTATATGAAAACTATCACGACCCACATACTAAACTTTCTAAAACATATACCCTCAAACACAAACCTAAGCTGGTCGCCTTACAAGACACTCACTGATAAGACCCCGTGATCATCTCTATGATCACACATCTCTTTCCGCAATCTGGACTTAAGTCTCCAAGTGACTTAAGGAACTCTTCTGCAACATCTGCACTTGTGTACCAAGGTACAACAGCAAAGGCAGAAGAACAAGTATATGCAAGGGTGATAACCAATATATGGATTTTATAATGATAACCATATGCACGACACACAAACATCATTTAACATGTATATTCAAAATAAACAATTATTTATCAAAGGATTTCATACCCGACAGTCATCGTCGTAAAAAAAATGACACTTCAATATTCATCATCTAAATTTTGTACTTAATCTCCCGGAGATTCACTCACCAAATAAATGAGCTGATCAAGATCTCGTTGCCAAATAAGGCATGTTTTAAATTAACCATAGCACTGTCCAAAACGAGGCACAGTGGTTACTATTTATAGTATATGGTTTCATTGTCCATCAAGGCACAATGATGCAACTTCAGGAATACTTGCCATCAAGAATTCAAGTCCAAATGTGTAGGCACGTCTACCCCAAAAATGCATGTAAACCAATTTGTTCACATCATTTTTCTTTGTGTTCATTCTTCCCTTGTCGAAGCTCAAAGGCTCACGACCAATTCAATGTTAAAACATTGATGTTTATCAATCATTCCAATAAAACAGACTCCAAGTCAAAATGTGCAAATCACGAAATCTAGACCGATTCACCAGATTTAGATTCGAAGATTTTGGCGCACAAAAATCAATATCACTTTTTATAGGACATCTAGTCCATAACTTCACCTTTAGGACACATGGTCCATACCATAGAACACTAGACCCCGACATCTCGACAACTAGGTTCGTCTTTCGATTTTAAAAACATTTTCGTTATGTGAAACACAAATCCAAAACAAACCTCCACAACTTATCCAAGTTGTCGGAAATAATACTATTATATAAAACTACTTTACAGAAAATCCTTTTATGTTGGAAATTCATTTATAAAATCATCAAATCATTTAAAACTCATTTTCTTCTAAAAATCTTTATTTGAAACTTTAGTTCAACGAAAAATATCGTTTTGAGACTAATTCTCTATTCTAACAAATATTGTTGTTTTTAAGAATACTTTCCATAATTATTTTTAGAATTGTTCGTCACTTGACATTTTCAAACGTTTTAAGTCAAAACTTGACTTTTCTAGTAAAATAATTTTCCCAACACCATAATAACATTATTTTTGAAACTTATTTTTTTTATAATAATATTTTATAATATTTAGAAATTTCTTACGGATAAATTAGCAGTACTAAAATATTTTCACGGTTACGTCCTCATTTGACTCATCAAACACTCTTACACCGTTAAATCATTAAAATAATCGTTTTTCTAACTATCCCATATTTTAAACTAATCAAAACATTAAGTAATATTATATTACTAAATTCCGTCAATTAAAACTCATTATTTCTTAAAAAGCTTTTTAACACTTTTAACCTCGTAATTAATTGAGCACTGACCACTGTCAGGTTTTACAATCCACAATCAGCATCAATAATAATTTCATGCCAATAATATAGCATAAAGCACAATTTATGACATGCATTAAAATACGATAACAAGTAAATGTAGACAAATAATTAAAAACAGATAATTTCAAAGCAGATAATTCTAACTACGTAAAACAATAATTACACCAAATAAATTATACAGTTCACAAACAATTAGCATATAGCTATCGAAAAAACCCTCAGGTACTCCCCTTACCTCTTGAAGTTTTCGATTCCTTTCTCGAAGTACTTTTCGATTTGATTCTGGTTTCCTCCACACAACTAAATCAATCAAACAATCACTTAATCCTTCACAACACAACAAGTTAAACTTTGAAATAAAATCTCCTCTAACTTTTATACTTAGGTTCGGCCAACATAGATTAATTAGGCTAGAGATGTCAAAATTTCACATACTCTTGGATTAATGATCCTTGAGTACTAGGAAGACATAATCAATTGTCACTTGACAAAGATTCAATCAAAAATTCTCCTAACCCACTTTGACCAAGCTTCGGCCACCTCAAAGAAAATAGGCTAGAGGTTTCTAAAATTCCAAAGCTTTTGGATTTATGATCTTTAGGCATTAGAAAGACAAGATCATTTGCTTTAATTCAAAGATTGAAACAAGATCATCTAACTCATTAAGAGTTAGGGTTTTCGGCTATTAAAAGGAAAGTGAGTTAGAATATGATTTGATCTTCCAATCACTTGGATTCAACAACAAAAAGGATTAGGAAGATGAGATCAACATCATTTGACAAAGTTGAAACTAAGATCCCCTCACCCCAGAACTTCTATGTTTCAGTCATTAATAGAAAAATAGGTTAGGAATTTTCAAAATCATCAAGCTCTTGGATTTAACTATAATATGTATTCACTAGATCAAAACAAGTGTTATACTTGAAAAATTGAAATAAAACATTTTTCCTCCTATCACACATAGGTTCGGTCAACCTTGGTAAATAGGGATAGAATTTTTTTTTTACCTTTTGCTTCTTAGATATACAATATAGAGATGATTACAAGATCATAGAAATTGTTTCACGATCATAGGATTTTTCTACAATTTTCTAGAGATTTTGAAAGTTCTAGATCTAGGAATTTCAAATGATGATCATGGCCTTGAAACATGAAAATAATTGAAAAACATGATATTGATTGAGTGAGATGAGTATGGTATACCTCTTGGATGTTGAAAAATGACAAAGAATCAAGTGGTTTCTTCACAAAAGTTGGCTATGGAGCTTAGAGTTTTTGAGAGAAAAATGGAAGAAGACTTAAGCAAGAAGATGATGATGCATAAAATGAGTGTGAGAGGGCCTCTTAGGGAGTTTGGGCCATGGAGAATTAAGGGTAAAAGCGTCCAAGGATTTTTCGTTTTAGGGACAATGTAGTCATTTGTACTTATGGAAATTTTGTGAATTTACCCTAAGGTAATCATGAAAAACTTGTGGTGGTAATTTGTAGGAGACGTGGCTAATTTTACACCAAATAAACAAGATGAAGATGCCTTGACCATGGTTATAAATTAACTAGGATAGGTTAGGTTAGGTTAGGGGTATTTTGGTCTTTTTACACTTAACTCATCATTACGTTCATTAATTGCTAGGTGTGTCACCCCTATGGCTCACCACCCTAGGTGGCAATATTTCTCAGCATTCGATGTCGTATTTTGTCTCTGTACGTCCGTTCTCGACTTCGCCGATTACCCGATTTAGGTTTTTACACCCGAATCAAGTATAATAACTTATTTATTTTGAAAATTTTCAAAATAACCTATATCGTTGGAAATGAGATATAAAATCTATTCATTTCATTCTCGGGTCAAAATTAGGTTTTCTGATCAGTAAAATCTTACTGCCAGTGAAAACGCAGACCGGGTTCCGTCTGAATTTTCAACCCAAACTTTAACCGTGCAGTTATAAAAATAAGTATAATTTGAATATGACTTTGGTTTTCCAAAAATCATTTTCTAAGTTTCACATAAAAATATAAACATTTATTTATATTTATACCAATCTTAGAAAGTAGAAAAATCGGGGTGTTACAACTTGAGGTAAACATCCCCTCTAATGATCCTGTTCAATTAGCAGTAAATGCTCTGGTAGAAAGTTTAGAGAATAGGGATAATATTACTGTTGCACTTGCTAAGTCTATATTACCACCTTCACCTCACCATGATGTTTATATTCCCACACTTCCACCAACACAACCCTTACCTGATCACAAGCCACACAATCACAACAACAAATAACCTCACCTGTCCAATCCCCTGTCCACTCACCACTACAAACATCTCCAACTAGAGCACAATTTCAAAAAATCATTCCTACAGATGATCTCTGGTTCAATCAATCAGATGATGTAGGGATTAACCCTGGTGCCCAATTTCCCAAATTACCAAAAATAGTCTTTCCCTACACCGACCCTTCAGTTCTCTATGATGGCAAAGCTAAAAGCTGGACCAAAGTCAAAAGAGACTGGAGAATACTCTACCGTAAACATGAACTTGAACCAGAGTCAACCAGACCTTTTTACCCTCTCCCTGAGTATGAGTATGAGCCTGAGCCTACACAATACCCATGGCATGTACCTATTCCTTATGTGCAGAATAATCCACTTCCATCTACCTTATATAATCATATTGGACTTGCCCTTACTCACCTTCCACTGCAAAAATTCCCACCAAGAAAGATCTACCCCAATATCATCAAATTCCCTCCCTTCAAACCTTTCACAGAAGGTGTCAACATGCATATTATTCCCAACTGGACTCAAGATCTTTACAAAGTTAAAGCTAAGTCAGCTGAGTACAGAAGGTCAAGAACTTATGGGAGTCCTCAGTTCATATTGGACAGAAACACTAAATGGAAGACCTTTGTACATCCAAGGGAATATGGCAAAGCTACTGATGTTGTGGATCACATAATCTATGCTCATTTGAAAGCTAAATTTGACCTGCCAAGATATATTAGAGTTGCCAATTTTGTTCCACCAACCTGGTTGTTCCACACCATGAAGGAAACAAGAATTGGAGTGAGACCTTATATGATTTGTCCAAGATTGCCGATGATAGACTTGAACAGGGATAAGGATTTGAAAAAGCAAAGGAGTACTGCAAAGATGCCAGCTGACAACTCCTGTATGATTACAGATTCTGATCCCTCTGTTGATCAGAATCTAATATATTTTTGGATGTCACAACCTGTTGAGGATATACCTGAAGATTCTGCAGTGGATTTTTAGAGAAATCATATGATAGCTTTTACTAAGGAATCTTCTTCTTCTGGACTAAGTGATGAGGAAAAGAGAAACACTCCAAAAGTTAGAGGAAAGTGTGGTCTCTCCAATGTTAGATTTTACATTCATGAGGACACTCTCGGAATTCCTCTCATCAGTTCTGTTTATAAAGAAGATCCTGGTCACTGGGCTCCAGACTAGCCTCATCCTGTGCCCACTCTTGCTTCATCTCCACAACCTTTTGAAGACTCATTTTCTTCTTCTGAGCACAATGAGGAAGAGATTATAGTTGAAGGACCAGATATGAATGTTGATATCGTTCAACCAGTAACTGTGTGACACCCTAAACTCGGGTCATCACATGGTTACCCGTTTGCGGAAATAAAACTTTATTTGCTGGTTACTTTCGGAAAATAATGTTTTCTCAACGTTCATATTTTCAAAATATGGTGATAATTTTTTTTTCTTTTAACTTCACAATCACAACAACAACAACGTAATCAAATTACATTCAGATACACAAAGTATATAAATCTTACAACTATACTGCCTCATATATTTTCATACCTAAATCATTATCAGTTTAGTTTATTCCCAAAACATCATATAACACAATAGGACCTAAGATGGTCGCCACTAATAGACACTACACCCAACAGGAGCAGCACAGCATGTCTCGAACTAGACGGCCTCATTCTTCTTGTAGAGGTCATACCCCTTGTGCTACTCTGATATGTGTTGTAAGGGTGAGACACCAATATAGGGATTATACAAAATAACTAAATGCTAGCACAAAAGAAGGCACAAGTACAATTTCATGTTATAACAACATAAGCATCCCTACTATAGCATACAATTTATCAATGGGTTTCACACCCCAAACATCAACGTTGGAAAATTATGTATGAGCACTTCAATACATCATCTAACTTTTTCCTAATCTCCGGAGATCCCACAACACCGCGTAAATGAGTTGATCAAGCTCAATAGCCAAATATATTAGGCACTTCGTGGCATGGAATACTTTATTCATTAAAGCACCATACATAACTTCGTAGCTGATAAGCCTCTGGCTCATCTAGTTTTGTGGCTAGTATGACCAGGGTTTTGTGCAAATTATATCGTATTTTTACCCAAATTAGATTAGGTTGTCCTCAAGCAAGGTTTTGAGTCTCTAGAGTAGTTTTAAGTTAATTTAGCTAGTTTGGAGTTAAATAATACACTTATAGTTATTTCTTTGTTTTCAGGTTAAGTGAAAGTCAAGAGAATAAGGAAACAGGGGTCTCGCCCCGCGAAATCCATGCTCGCCTCGCGACCCCGAAGCCTGACTATTCCAAGAAATTGCTAAGTCTCTGGGTCGCCTCGCGAATAAGGTCTCGCCCCGCGAGTCTTCCAAACCTGAAAAAGTCAGAGACGATCACGGCTTGCCCGTGTTGAAGGTCATGGCCGTGGCAGTTTTGAAGCTGAAGAGTCTCGCCTCGCGAGCATCCATTCGCCTCGCGAGTCTGGAAGTCAGAGAGCATCACGGTTAGGCCCTGATGGCCATCACGGGCGTAAGGAGGAAACTCTTCATATCCTCGCCTCGCGAGAGAGTCACTTCGCCTCGCGAGAATGCCAAGGGTTGCTGACAGTTCATGAAATTCGCCTCGCGAATGTTTGCTCGCCTCGCGAGCCCTCTGAATTCTGAAATTGTATAAAAGGCTGTTCTGAATATTTTGAAAAGACTTTTTGCTTCTCCAACTTTCGAATATACATTTTCTCTGTGATTTCGTTGTTGCCATGGAGCACTAAGTCCTAGGATTAGTCTACTGTTTGAGGATCCTATATACTTGAGGTTATGTAAATCCCTATTTTAATTGCTTTTCCCTTTTCAATATCATATTGCATATTTCTGTTTGTTATTTCAGGAGTGTGTAATATTGTATTGATTTGTTTCAGTGATGTAAATTTTCCTATACATAATCGCGTTTGTTAATTCGCGTGTGTTCATTCATGATCGTTTGATCATGAGCGCTTAATCCCGTTTGTTATTTCGGGAATAGGAATTTGCATCCATAGTAGCAATTACGTTGTTAGTTGTTACTGTAACTGAAAGGGGATTAGAATCTGCTTAGGGCTTGGGTTTACATTAACCAAGGATAGTTGGGAATTCTTGACAGTAGATTAATCGTTATTTGATAATTGACAATCCCTTTTCAACTGCCTTGTTTTTTTTATTGCTCTGTTTTGTTTGTTTCTTATTTTGCACTCCAATCCAATCCCCCCAAAAAAAACTTATTTTTGTGAAAAGTAATATTCTCAGAGTCCTTGAGAGACGACATCCGAGTTGTCGCACTATACTACACTTTTAAACCCGCTCGTCCTTTTTGGCGCGTGCGCGACAGCGCGACCAAAAATTGGCGCCGTTGCCGGGGACTCTGAGTTGTTATTTTTCTCAATTTGTTTTTATTTTATTTTCTTTTCTTTCTTTTAATTTCTGTTCTGTTTTGAATTGGTCTGGCTACTAGGTCTCATTGCCCTGAACTGTGTGATTTTGACCCGGAAATTGAAAGAACATTGCACACACTCCGTAGGGAATTTCGGGCTAGCACTAGTAGTGATTCCAATTTTAAAACTGCTTTTGAAAACATGGGAGACCAAAGGACTTTGAGGCAGCTTGCTGCCCCTGATGTGAATTATAATGGTTTGTGCATTGCTTATCCTGGTGCTGACACCCCTTTTGAGTTAAAATCTGGGCTAATCCATTTGTTGCCTAGATTTAATGGTCTTGCAGGTGAAGATCCACACAAGCACTTGAAGGAGTTCCAAGTTGTCTGCTCCACAACTTTGAGGCCAGAAGGAGTAACTGAGGATCATATCAAGTTGAAGGCTTTTCCATTCTCACTCCAGGGAGCTGCAAAAGATTGGCTTTTATACCTTGCACCAAATTCCATTACCACATGGAATGACTTGAAGAAGCTCTTCCTGGAGAAATATTTTCCTGCCTCCAGAGCCGCTGCAATTAGGAAAGAAATCTGTGGAATAAGGCAAGGAAATGAGTCGCTAGCTGAGTATTGGGAGAGGTTCAAGCAGTTGACATCTAGTTGCCCCCAGCACCAAATTTCTGAACAGCTCCTCATCCAATATTTTTATGAAGGATTGCAGCCTATGGATAGGAATATTTTGGATGCTGCTAGTGGGGGGGCATTGGTTGACAAGACCCCAGCTGCTGCTAAGCAACTTATTGAGAACATGTCGTTCAATTCCCAGCAATTCACTACAAGAAGAAATTCTTTTGAGACTAGAGGTGTACATGAGGTCCGCACTTCCTCTTCCAGCCATGACAGTGATGATAGAATTGATAGGCTCACTTCTTTGGTAGAGAAATTGGTAATGGATAGGGTTCAGCCTGCGGTGTTGTGTGGCATGTGTAGTTCTCCTGAGCACCCATATGAAGCATGCCCCATTTTGCAAGGAGGGTCGATTCTTGAATCACCTCAAGCCTTTGCAGTCCATCCGTATAATCGTGGCAATAACCGTAAGCAGATCTGACATTCCGGATCTTTCAACAAATAGGTACCATCCCAGCTGGAGTAATCATCCTAATCTGCGGTATGGGAACTCATCCCAACAACCGATGGCACCTCAGAATCCTCCTCCAGTGACCACTTCAGCACCCTCCGGACCTTCAGTAGATGACATGCTCAATAAAATGGCTGCACAAATGGCTGCACAAAATCTACAGTTTCAGCAGCAAATGGGACAGATTCAGGCCTCACAGGCACAGTTTCAGCAGCAAACAAATGCCAGCATTAAAAATTTAGAGACACAGATTGGACAGATGGCCACATCCATGAATAGCACACCGCAAGGTCAAAGAACAACCCAGCTGCCAGCACAGCCAGTGATCAATCCTAATGCCTCCATCCCCAATGTGAGTTCTATGTCTCTGAGGTATGGAAAGGTTGTTGAGGTCACTTCTGGAAAGAATGAAGAAACTATGAAGGCTACTCCTGAGCCTACTGTTGAAGTTACTCCTGAACCTGTGGTTGAAGTTGCAACTGAGAGAGTGTATAGACCACCCATTCCGTTCCCACACAGATTACAGAAAAATTTGAAAAGTGGTGGTGAAAATAAGGAGAAGGAGATTCTTGATGTTTTAAGAAAGGTGGGTGTTAATATCCCTCTGTTGGATATGATCAAGCAAGTGCCCAGATATGCAAAATTTCTCAAGGACCTATGCACCAACAAGAGGAAGATGAAGACTAATGAGAGGGTTGACTTGGGAAGAAATGTCTCAGCGCTTATCCAGTCTAAGCCAGAAGAAGTTGTTGCTTTCACTCAGGCACTGCCACCGAAGTGCAAGGATCCAGGCACCTTCACTATCCCATGCACTATTGGGGACAAGAAGTTTGAAAACTGCATGCTGGACTTGGGAGCATCTATCAATGTCATGCCTACCTCTATCTTTAATAAACTGGATCTTGGTCCTTTGAAGTACACCGGTATCACCATTCAGTTGGCCAACAGGACCTGTGCACGCCCCATGGGAATGGTGGAGGATGTACTAGTGCAAGTTGATGATCTGATCTTCCCAGCTGATTTCTACATCTTGGACATGGCAGGAGAGACACATTCCAGTAAATCACCAATCATCCTGGGCCGGCCATTCATGAAGACAGCCAAGACTAACATTGATGTGGGTGATGGGACCATATCTATGAAGTTTGGGGATATAGTTGCAAAGTTTAACATATTTGATGCCATGAAACATCCAGCGGAAGAGCACTCTGTATTCCACATTGAGCTGATATCTGAGACTATTGAGGACACTCATGAGAACTTGTTTTCTAATTTTCCACTAAATTCTGGCTGTGATGATATTCTTTCTTGTCTTGATTGTACTAACGCTAACCATTTTGTGGTTTGTGCTGAGATTGCTGCATGTTTAGCAGGTGATGAAATTGTCAGTGCAGTGGATGAGAAACATGAAGAAGATGAAGGAGCACCGGAGGCCCTCTCTACCTCTTTGGACGTAGACTGCAAGGAATGGGATCCAGGTGACAGCTCCCGCTTACACTGCATTTGATCAGGGAGTACTCTTTTCCTTTCCCTCACTATGATCTTATAATTCTGTTGTTCATTGGGGACAATGCATGTTTTAAGTGTGGGGGAGGGAATTAGTTGTAGTTTTTCTTTTCTTTGAATAAAGTTTTCTTTTCTTTGAATAAAGCTCCTGAATAATCTGAGAAGCTCAGGAGCATTTGTGTGTTGAGTCTTTTGTTGGCAAGTTTGTTAGATTTTTATTGATGTTGCACAGATTGTTTGCATGATTGATATGTAATGATTCCCCCTAGCTGAAAATTTTTTTTTGTTTTTGAAATGTGATTCCCATGTGAAATTGAAAACTGAACTTTGGGATTTTGTTATGATGGCATGATGAATGATAAGTTTGGGGTGATAGGAAGCACACACTAGGGATAGTATCTCTTTCAAACAATTTGCATGAATGTCCAGGTGAGGTTTTGAGCCTCCAACATGTTTCAAACTGTGTGAAAATCACTTCCAAGTTACACTTCCCTGGATTTGATTGAATCTCTTTTTGGTTTGCATGATTATATGTGAGTAGCAAATGATTTAGGCAGTTTCTTTGTAAATAGCTACTTGGCCTGAATAAACTAATTCCTTTTGCATGTTCCCTAGTTAGCCCTTTTGAGCCTATTAGCCTATTAGTTCTTGATAACCTAATGTTATAAGCCCAAAAATCTGGAAAACCATGTTAACCCGATCTTAGGATTAGGAGAGCATGTAATCTTAGAATGGGTGCAAGAACTAAAGTTTGGGGTGGCTACATGGTGTAATATGTTGTTGGGATTGAAAAAAAAAAAGAGAAAAAAAAAATTGGAGCCAAAGGTTTTTGAAAAAAAAAAAAGGTGTACAAATGTAGAAAAAAAAAAGAAGAAAAAAAATAAAAATACAAAAATGCCAAAAAGAAATAAAAAGAGCTGTAGCCACCCAGAAATGTAAAGAAAAAAAAATAAAGAAAGGAGCTTGAGTGAATTTCTATGTGTAAATATAGTTCATGCTCTCTTAGTTCCTAGGGTCTTCAGCTTAGTTCCTTTTGTATATCCTACCCTTAGCCAGGCCCCATTACAACCCAATAAAGACCTTCTGATGTTGCTTGCTTGTTTTCTGTGGGAGCCATTTTGAGATGAAAAGCAAATTTTTGGGAAGTGTACTTGAGAAGTGAAACTGAGTGCAAATTGTTAGCCTGACATAAACTGAGTGACTGAGTGAACAAATAATGCCCTTGTGAGGAAGGCAGTTGTTTGGATTTGGTGATCTCCCTTTTGTGTGTAACTTAGATTCCCTGCTTAGATTTCTGATTGTTTTCATGATGAAACTCTCAATTGTTTGGAATAAATGAATGTGGGAATTGCTCTGTTTGAAATAGGGGAAACAATGAAGAAAAATTGTTTTTGAAGTTGCTTGAATTTGTGCAATGTTGGTTGAATCTTTTAAGCTTGCCAGGTCTTGAGTCTTTTTGATTTTTGAGTCTTAGTTTGCTTGGGGACAAGCAAAGTTTAAGTTTGGGGTATTTTGATAAGCCTCTGGCTCATCTAGTTTTGTGGCTAGTATGACCAGGGTTTTGTGCAAATTATATCGTATTTTTACCCAAATTAGATTAGATTGTCCTCAAGCAAGGTTTTGAGTCTCTAGAGTAGTTTTAAGTTAATTTAGCTAGTTTGGAGTTAAATAATACACTTATAGTTATTTCTTTGTTTTCAGGTTAAGTGAAAGTCAAGAGAATAAGGAAACAGGGGTCTCGCCCCGCGAAATCCATGCTCGCCTCGCGACCCCGAAGCCTGACTGTTCCAAGAAATTGCTAAGTCTCTGGGTCGCCTCGCGAATAAGGTCTCGCCCCGCGAGTCTTCCAAACCTGAAAAAGTCAGAGACGATCACGGCTTGCCCGTGTTGAAGGTCATGGCCGTGGCAGTTTTGAAGCTGAAGAGTCTCGCCTCGCGAGCATCCATTCGCCTCGCGAGTCTGGAAGTCAGAGAGCATCACGGTTAGGCCCTGATGGCCATCACGGGCGTAAGGAGGAAACTCTTCATATCCTCGCCTCGCGAGAGTCACTTCGCCTCGCGAGAATGCCAAGGGTTGCTGACAGTTCATGAAATTCGCCTCGCGAATGTTTGCTCGCCTCGCGAGCCCTCTGAATTCTGAAATTGTATAAAAGGCTGTTCTGAATATTTTGAAAAGACTTTTTGCTTCTCCAACTTTCGAATATACATTTTCTCTGTGATTTCGTTGTTGCCATGGAGCACTAAGTCCTAGGATTAGTCTACTGTTTGAGGATCCTATATACTTGAGGTTATGTAAATCCCTATTTTAATTGCTTTTCCCTTTTCAATATCATATTGCATATTTCTGTTTGTTATTTCAGGAGTGTGTAATATTGTATTGATTTGTTTCAGTGATGTAAAATTTTCCTATACATAATCGCGTTTGTTAATTCGCGTGTGTTCATTCATGATCGTTTGATCATGAGCGCTTAATCCCGTTTGTTATTTCGGGAATAGGAATTTGCATCCATAGTAGCAATTACGTTGTTAGTTGTTACTGTAACTGAAAGGGGATTAGAATCTGCTTAGGGCTTGGGTTTACATTAACCAAGGATAGTTGGGAATTCTTGACAGTAGATTAATCGTTATTTGATAATTGACAATCTCTTTTCAACTGCCTTGTTTTTTTTATTGCTCTGTTTTGTTTGTTTCTTATTTTGCACTCCAATCCAAACCCCCCCAAAAAAAACTTATTTTTGTGAAAAGTAATATTCTCAGAGTCCTTGAGAGACGACATCCGAGTTGTCGCACTATACTACACTTTTAAACCCGCTCGTCCTTTTTGGCGTGTGCGCGACAGCGCGACCAGTAGCCAAAATACCCTATCATCAAGGTATCCGACATAACTTCATAGCCAAAATACCCTATCATCAAGGTATCCGACATAACTTCGTAGCCAAAATACCCTATCATCAAGGTATCCGACATAACTTCGTAGCCAAAATACCCTGTCATCAAGGTATCCGACATAGGACATCGTGGGCACGTCTGCCAATGCATGCATATAAAATATTTTGTTCTCGTCGTTTTCTTCGTGTGTAATCTTTCCTTTGCCAAAGCTCAAAAGCTTACGACCAACGTAGTTTTCAATGTCTTAAAGCCTTTCATTAACAACACAGGACATGCAGTCCGAGTGCTTAGTCACGAAACCCTAAACCTTGCAATCAGTCTTAGGTTCGTGGTAATAGAAAACATCATAAATCTTTTACCGTCGTTTATTACGTCGTGAAGTAGACACACGGTCTACCTACTAGACACCAAGTCTTTAACATCATAAGAACACTAGTATCCCGACGTCTCGATTACTAAGTTCCATATTGTCGTTTTACATCGTTTTTGTCCGTGAAACAAAATCCAAAATAGGATAACGTCATAAGAACACTAGTACCCCGACATCTCGGTTACTAAGTTCTATATCGTCATTCACGTCGTTTACGTCGTTTTTCGTCTATGAAAACATATCCAAAATAATATCTCCGTAACTTATCCAAATTACCGAAAATACGTCATTGAGTAAACTCATTTACAGAAAATCTTTTCTACTTGAAATTTGTTTATAAAACGTCCAATCATCAAAAACTTTTTACTGAAACTTCAACTATAAAAATTAAATCAATTCAGATTAAACTTCTTCTCAAAACAAGTACTGCTATTTTTAAACTTTCACCGTAAATAATTTCAAAACTTGCCATCATTTATCATTTTCAAAGAAAATATTTTTAAAGTCAAACTTTGACTTTTCATTTTATATTATTATTTTATTATTTTTATTTTTATAAAGTATTTTTGAATATTAATTTCACAAAATAACTTTTAATAATATTTAGGAATTTCTTGTGTAAAAATTAGCAGTACTAAAAAAATTTCACGGTTACGCTCTCACCGTGACTCATAAATTTCTTTTAAACTAATAAATCCTTAAAATAATAGTATTTCTCAAAAATTCATTATTTTTCAAAATAATATTTTCCACCACTATTATATTCCAACATTCCCCATAAAACGTTGAATATAATCTTCACAACTTATTAAATCTTTTATCTGATTAATCGGTTGTGCAGCATCGACCACCGTCCAGCCTCTCTCAAACAACATTCAACATTCATCATTCAACAATATCATCATAATTATATCACCAGGCAGATCATGCATCATAGCAACATACTATACTACTGCAGATAATTAAATCAATTAAAAACAGATTAATCACCGATGCACAGATAACAACACAACGTAAGCCACATAAACAAATAATCACAATCACATATAAATCATATAAACCACACTACAAGCAAATAGTTATTGAGAAAAATCCAGCATGGCAAGCCCCCCTTACCTGTTGAAGACTCGAACTAAGGGTTTCAAATGATCTCCCGGTTTGAACCGGTTTCCTCCGTCGGCTTTAGGTCAAACCAACTCGATCGATTCCTTCATAACGAATTGCAACCAAAATAAATCAAATCAAACAAAAACATACTTGACTCATGGAGGTTAAGGTTCGGCCTCAACAACTTTTCTAGGTTAGGAAAGTTAAAATTTTGTTAACTTAGGGATTTATGATCCATAAGTAACTTAAAGATGATTAAGCACTTAAACCAAGATTATGAACCAAGAACATGAACTAAAACTCATCTAGTTCCAAGAACTCGGGTTTCGGCCAAGGGCTGAGTTTGGGGTTAGAAATCTCTAAAATTTCTAAACTCTTGGATTTAATCAACATACAAAACCTAGAGTTAGATTCAAGTGTTACAAACAACTTTTGAATCATAAAACCAACAAGTGCTCATACCTAGGGTTTCGGTTTTGATGAGATCAATAGGTTAAAGTTTGATTTTTGATCTTCTATATACTTGAATACAAGAACTATCAAGTTATAATCATGAATCAAGGCATGAATTTGAAACAAAACCTAAGAACACAAAGTTAACCTAGGTTCGGCCCAGTCCAGATTTTAGGGAAAGAAATTTCTCATGATCTTGTGCTTCTAGATAATGAAAATATAGATGATTATAAGATCATAGCAATTGGTTTCATGTCAAAAGGATTTTTCTAGAATTAGTTATGAATTTTTGAATCTAGCTCCATGAACTTTGAACAAATGAAGAACATATGGATTTAAGTCATAGATCTACAAAAGAAATGAAGATAAATGATTTAGATGACAAGAGAATAAGTTATTACCTCTTTATGATCAAAGAAAACAAAGTTTGGATGATGTTCTTCAAGGTTTTCTTATGGCGTTCTTAAGAAACTTAAGGGAGAAGATGAACATAGTTAGGTTTTAGAACAGTTTTAGTATTTTGGGTGGATCTCTCAACATACTTGTCCGTTTTGGATGATCTTTATGTCGTTGGAAAGAAGAGAGAAAGATGAACAACTTTCATGTTGAAAGGTTTTCGATATTCAAAATAGAAACAGGTCAGAATTGCCAATCAAAATCTGGCGAATTATGAACTCTTTGGAGCAAAAGAACATGAAAATGGAAAAATGGCTTAATGAAGAAGACAACCTATTTAAATGAAGAAAAAACCAAACTTAATGAAGAAGAATCCAATACTTAATGAAGAAGAAACCAATACTTAATGAAGAAGAATCCAATACATAATGAAGAAGAATGGGAGCCGTGGGTTTTGGGTAAGTTTTAGTCAACTTTTCCAATGGCATTTGCTTGCAATTGTCATACAAAGACAAGGGCAAAATGGTCATTTCATAGGAAAATTTCACTTTGCCATAAATGCCCCATTATGGCCATTATGACTCGGATAAACTCGTCATAAATACTCGGCAAATCGGTCAATCCAACATCTCTGCTACGTTGCCGACTCCTCGATTCATCTGGCGCAAGCTTTTCCTAGAGATATCTCGACGTATACGCCCGCAACAAATATAATATTTTAATTTTTTTACCAAAATTTTCAAAACTTCCAGGATCGTAGTAAATACGATAAAAACATTTTTCATCTCATTCACGACTCAAAATTAGGTCTTCTGAGCAGTAAACTTTTACTGTCAGTGAAAACGCAGAAAACGCAGACTGGCTTCCGTCTGAATTTTCAACCAAAAACTTCTCCGTAACCTTATAAAAATAAGTATAACAAGGAAAGGACCTTGGTTTATCCAAAATCATTTTCTCTGTCTCGGATAAAAATATATATTTATATATTTATTACCGATATTACGAAGCAGCGAAAATCGGGGTGTTACATTACTACCTCACTTAAAAAAAAAATCGTCCTCGAAATTGAACAGGATCTCTTAATCCCAAAGTCATACTCTCACAAGAAAGTATATAAAAGAATTTCATCAATCTGATAAGAATACAAGAATATTCTGTGTATAAAGATTCTTTAACAAATTCAGGGAAGTAAAAATGTATGATCGGTACATATTTACAAACTTGAATCTAAGAAAGTTTCTTCCCTCACAAGAATATCCTTGCCAACAATTTAAAAGAACTATGGTCCGTCAAGAATTCGGACAGAATCACTTTCTACCAAACGTAAAAGTGACTGGAGCAAGTCTCATTTGAGAAACTAGTTTTGTCAAGAAAACGTCTATCCTGAACAAAATAGGACATCCAAACATACTAAATGTCACAGTGACCAATTGAATAGTTGAAATTTGAAACGATCATCTCATGATAATCACAGGAACAAGTAATTTCAACACATCCACACACAATCCATCGAAACAAAATATGAATTGTACCCAAACGAAATAGTGTAGGTAAGAGGTTACCGTCATGGTTTGAAGTTTCAGCTCCCCGCACACTATACACTCTACCCGTAGTCTTTGACTTGACAGCATTGGTGTTATTGACAGCCGATCCACGCCTTGGCGCATTACATTCCTTCGATATGTGTCCCACTTGATCACAATTAAAACACTTGATTCCCCTCACTGGGCATTTATCAGCCATATGGTTTATATCCCCACAATTGTAACACCTCCTGACTTGGCCTTGACCTTGGTTCCTCGGGCCTCCACCCCATGATGCAAAAGAATTAGAACGATATTGTTGTTGATTTTGGTTATTTTGGCCACTACTCCCCGTTGCAGTAAAATTCGAATGATGTTGTTGTCGATTCTGGTCATTTCCTGATGGTCGGAAATAAGGCTTCTACTGATTTCGTTCCTCTTTCCGATTCTGATTCTGGTTCTTGGAACGAGAGGGTCCTCCAACAGTTCCTCCATTGTCTCTCTCTTTCCTCATTAGCTCCGCCTTCCTACACTTCTCGACTAAGGCTTGGAAATTCCGGATTTCCAATGGTAGTACTGATTCCTTAATCTCGAAACGCAATCCTTTTTCAAAACGCTCACACTTCCAATCTTCGCTTGGGTTGTTTTGGAAAAAACGAAAATACTTAGCAAGTGATTCAAACCTTGCCGCGTACTCTCCAACAGTTAAATCTCCCTGTTGAAGTTGCAAAAATTCTTTCTCCTTCTCAGCTCGTGCACTTTGAGGAAAATACTTGTTTAAGAAACTGGTTCGAAATACTTCCCAAGTAATCTCCTGATTCTCGGCTTCCAACAGCTGTTCGGTGCCCTTCCACCAATACTCAGCATCGCCCACCAATAGAAAAGTGGCATAAGATACCTTCACTCCCTCAGGACTATGAATTAGTCTAAAAATTTTCTCTAACTCCTGAATCCATAAGTCAGCTTTCACAGGATCCACATCTCCATGAAACTGTGATGGATCTTGACGCCTAAAAGCAGTTAAATTCTTCCCTTCAACGGCCTGTACAGCTCGAATCTGTGCCTGTTGATTATGGGCATTCATAGATGCAGTCTGATTAGCAATCGTAGCTGCTACATTTTCCATTGCTTGAGCTACATAATCCATTCCTTCTTCATAATCTTCATTCATATTACCACGACCGCCAACACGACCGCCTCTACGGCCTCTTCCACGACCGCGTCTATGTCCCCGTCCCCGTCCACGTCCAGCTTCTGGTTCAACAACCGGTTCCATAACTGACCTATAAACCATAATCAGTTAAACCAAAAACCAGAAACTGAAACGTAAACATAGTCATTACCACACATTACTTCTAAGAAGTAATTCCAAACAAATCTTAATCAGAGAACACACAACATCCACACAACAGACCTATTTCCCAACATTCCCGAAAGACTCGACCAGCTCTGATACCACTAATGTGACACCCTAAACTCGGGTCATCACATGGTTACCCGTTTGCGGAAATAAAACTTTATTTGCTGGTTACTTTCGGAAAATAATGTTTTCTCAACGTTCATATTTTCAAAATATGGTGATAAATTTTTTTTTTCTTTTAACTTCACAACCACAACAACAACAACGTAATCAAATTACATTCAGATACACAAAGTATATAAATCTTACAACTATACTGCCTCATATATTTTCATACCTAAATCATTATCAGTTTAGTTTATTCCCAAAACATCATATAACACAATAGGACCTAAGCTGGTCGCCACTAACAGACACTACACCCAACAGGAGCAGCACAACATGTCTCGAACTAGACGGCCTCCTTCTTCTTGTAGAGGTCATACCCCTTGTGCTACTCTGATATGTGTTGTAAGGGTGAGACACCAATATAGGGATTATACAAAATAACTAAATGCTCGCACAAAAGAAGGCACAAGTACAATTTCATGTTATAACAACATAAGCATCCCTACTATAGCATACAATTTATCAATGGGTTTCACACCCCAAACATCAACGTTGGAAAATTATGCATGAGCACTTCAATACATCATCTAACTTTTTCCTAATCTCCGGAGATCCCACAACACCACGCAAATGAGTTGATCAAGCTCAATAGCCAAATATATTAGGCACTTCGTGGCATGGAATACTTTAGTCATTAAAGCACCATACATAACTTCGTAGCCAAAATACCCTATCATCAAGGTATCCGACATAACTTCGTATCCGACATAACTTCGTAGCCAAAATACCCTGTCATCAAGGTATCCGACATAGGACATCGTGGGCACGTCTGCCAATGCATGCATATAAAATATTTTGTTCTCGTCGTTTTCTTCGTGTGTAATCTTTCCTTTGCCAAAGCTCAAAAGCTTACGACCAACGTAGTTTTCAATGTCTTAAAGCCTTTCATTAACAACACAGGACACGCAGTCCGAGTGCTTAGTCACGAAACCCTAAACTTTGCAATCAGTCTTAGGTTCGTGGTAATAGAAAACATCAAAAATCTTTTACCGTCGTTTATTACGTCGTGAAGTAGACACACAGTCTACCTACTAGGCACCAAGTCTTTAACATCATAAGAACACTAGTATCCCGACGTCTCGGTTACTAAGTTCCATATCGTCGTTTTACATCGTTTTTGTCCGTGAAACAAAATCCAAAATAGGATAACGTCATAAGAACACTAGTACCCCGACATCTCGGTTACTAAGTTCTATATCGTCGTTCACGTCGTTTACGTCGTTTTTCGTCTATGAAAACATATCCAAAATAATATCTCCATAACTTATCCAAATTACCGAAAATACGTCATTGAGTAAACTCATTTACAGAAAATCTTTTCTACTTGAAATTCGTTTATAAAACGTCCAATCATCAAAAACTTTTTACTGAAACTTCAACTATAAAAATTAAATCAATTCAGATTAAACTTCTTCTCAAAACAAGTACTGCTATTTTTAAACTTTCACCGTAAATAATTTCAAAACTTGCCATCATTTATCATTTTCCAAGAAAATATTTTTAAAGTCAAACTTTGACTTTTCATTTTATATTATTATTTTATTATTTTTATTTTTATAAAGTATTTTTGAATATTAATTTCACAAAATAACTTTTTATATTATTTAGGAATTTCTTGCGTAAAAATTAGCAGTACTAAAAAAATTCACGGTTACGCTCTCACCGTGACTCATAAATTTCTTTTATACTAATAAATCCTTAAAATAATAGTATTTCTCAAAAATTCATTATTTTTAAAAATAATATTTTCCACCACTATGTCAAAATAATATTTTCCACCACTATTATATTCCAACATTCCCCATAAAACGTTGAATATAATCTTCACAGCTTATTAAATCTTTTATCTGATTAATCGGTTGTGCACTGACCACTGTCAGGCCTCTCAAACAACATTCAACATTCATCATTCAACAATATCATCATAATTATATCACCAGGCAGATCATGCATCATAGCAACATACTATACTACTGCAGATAATTAAATCAATTAAGAACAGATTAATCACCGATGCACAGATAACAACACAACGTAAGCCACATAAACAAATAATCACAATCACATATAAATCATATAAACCACACTACAAGCAAATAGTTATTGAGAAAAATCCATCATGGCAAGCCCCCCTTACCTGTTGAAGACTCGAACTATGGGTTTCAAATGATCTCCCGGTTTGATCCGGTTTCCTCCGTCAGCTTTAGGTCAAACCAACTCGATCGATTCCTTCATAACGAATTGCAACCAAAATAAATCAAATCAAACAAAAACATACTTGACTCATGGAGGTTAAGGTTCGTCCTCAACAACTTTTCTAGGTTAGGAAAGTTAAAATTTTGTTAACTTAGGGATTTATGATCCATAAGTAACTTAAACATGATTAAGCACTTAAACCAAGATTATGAACCAAGAACATGAACTAAAACTCATCTAGTTCCAAGAACTAGGGTTTCGGCCAAGGGCTGAGTTTGGGGTTAGAAATCTCTAAAATTTCTAAACTCTTGGATTTAATCAACATACAAAACCTAGAGTTAGATTCAAGTGTTACAAACAACTTTTGAATCATAAAACCAACAAGTGCTCATACCTAGGGTTTCGGTTTTGATGAGATCAATAGGTTAAAGTTTGATTTTTGATCTTCTATATACTCGAATACAAGAACTATCAAGTTATAATCATGAATCAAGGCATGAAATTGAAACAAAACCTAAGAACACAAAGTTAACCTAGGTTCGGCCCAGTCCAGATTTTAGGTAAAGAAATTTCTCATGATCTTGTGCTTCTAGATAATGAAAATAGAGATGATTATAAGATCATAGCAATTGGTTTCATGTCAAAAGGATTTTTCTAGAATTAGTTATGAATTTTTGAATCTAGCTCCATGAACTTTGAACAAATGAAGAACATATGGATTTAAGTCATAGATCTACAAAAGAAATGAAGATAAATGATTTAGATGACAAGAGAATAAGTTATTACCTCTTGATGATCCAAGAAAACAAAGTTTGGATGTTGTTCTTCAAGGTTTTCTTATGGTGTTCTTAAGAAACTTAAGGGAGAAGATGAACATAGTTAGGTTTTAGAACAGTTTTAGTATTTTGGGTGGATCTCTCAACATACTTGTCCGTTTTGGATGATCTTTATGTCGTTGGAAAGAAGAGAGAAAGATGAACAACTTTCATGTTGAAAGTTTTCCGATATTCAAAATAGAAACTGGTCAGAATTGCCAATCAAAATCTGGCGAATTATGAACTCTTTGGAGAAAAAGAACATGAAAATGGAAAAATGGCTTAATGAAGAAGACAACCTATTTAAATGAAGAAAAAACCAAACTTAATGAAGAAGAAACCAATACTTAATGAAGAAGAATCCAATACTTAATGAAGAAGAATGGGAGCCGTGGGTTTTGGGTAAGTTTTAGTCAACTTTTCCAATGGCATTTGCTTGCAATTGTCATACAAAGACAAGGGCAAAATGGTCATTTCATAGGAAAATTTCACTTTGCCATAAATGCGCCATTATGGCCATTATGACTCGGATAAACTCGTCATAAATACTCGGCAAATCGGTCAATCCAACATCTCTGCTACGTTGCCGACTCCTCGATTCATCTGGCGCAAGCTTTTCCTAGAGATATCTCGACGTATACGCTCGCAACAAATATAATATTTTAATTTTTTTACCAAAATTTTCAAAACTTCCAGGATCGTAGTAAATACGATTAAAACATTTTTCATCTCGTTCACGACTCAAAATTAGGTCTTCTGAGCAGTAAACTTTTACTGTTAGTGAAAACGCAGAAAACGCAGATTGGCTTCCGTCTGAATTTTCAACCAAAAACTTCTCCGTAACCTTATAAAAATAAGTATAACAAGGAAATGACCTTGGTTTATCCAAAATCATTTTCTCTGTCTCGGATAAAAATATATATATTTATATATTTATTACAGATATTACGAAGCAGCGAAAATCGGGGTGTTACAAACTGGGTATGAGGAAGTTGCTAAGTCTGCTCCAAGACAAAGTACTTATGGAAAGCACTCATCTTAACCACCATCTCTGGCTGTTATCCATCCAAATGATCAACCTCAACATTCTAGAGCACTAAGCACCTTTCAAGGTCATGCAAACGTACATGATAGTTCTGAAAGCTCAAGACCTTTACTATCGCCAAATTTTGAAGAAATTATAGGCAAGATAATATAGGAGAGAGTGAAAGTTGAGGTCAAGGAACGGGTCAAGGAGCAAGTTGCAGAAGCCTTGGCTCCAACCAATGTTATGATTAATCAGTTGATGAGCATTCTTACAAGCTTCCAACAGAGTCATAATCTACCTGTTCAACATCCTCCACCTCCTCCAACTCAAGACCCTCCTAATCCACCACCACCCTCTTCTTAGTTTTCTTTTATCTCTTTAACTGACAATGATGGTCCACTCATATTTCCTTTTTGTCTAATGACAAAAAAAGGGGGAGAATGGAATTGTGAATTAAATTTTGATACATACATATATATATATATATATATATATATATATATATATATATATAAAGTCATTTTTTGGTCATACATATCTGCTTTCACATACATACAGCCGAGACCTCATAAATCTGAAGCACATTACATGTGTAGATTCTCTAAGTTTTGATGATTCCAAATAGAGTAAGTATGGTAATATTGAACCATATGAAATTACTGACATGTCTGATAAGTGTGCAGGAAAATAGACTTAAGGTCACTCGTCTATTTTATGACCCGTCTACCTTTTGGTCGAGCCCGGTTTTTAGACTCGTCTAAAAATCACTCGTCTAAAATTCAGTACACACAGTCAAAGATCAAGTCAACACTTAGTCAATATTTGAATATACTTGATGACGTGGCAAGAAGCATCTGTCTGGAAAAGACTCAGTGGATCACCCGTCTAAATTTTGGAATACGCTAGCACCCATCTAGTTTTGAACTGCATGAGCGCCCATCTAATTTTTGGATTGCCTTTCACCCGTCTAAATTTTCAACACTGCTACAATGTCAGTTTATCAGAAAGGAAGTCCAAGTCACCTTATTCAAATTAGATGCCTTCCTTAAGGAATAAAGAAAAAAGAATGTTTGTTTCAAGGTTTTAAGGAATAAACCCGCAATCTTTGTACCACAGCAGCAACTCAGTAACTTTTTAGCTGTTTTAGTACAAAGTAAAAGTGCTTTCTGCAAGTACAAGAAGCCTGCTGCTGCAAACTCTCATACAACAACTGCTCAGAATAAAGTGTACTCTTCAACAACCATGGCAAATCTCAACGTCCCCAAGCAGTTAATGTTTACATAGAATGACTCTTTGCATTAATGGTGTTCCTGAAGCTCAAATCAGAAGAACACACTTTCTGAAGCTGTGCCTAACAGATTTATTTGATTGAAGTCTTTATATAGATTAAACAATGAAGATGAAGACAAGAAGTTGAATATCATTAAGAACACTGCGCAGAAGCATTTACCCACTTCATTAACTTCTTCATTCATTCATTGAATATTCATTCAATCATTTGAATTTAATTCGCAGTCTTTCATACTTCATATTTATTCCACTCTGAGTGTGATCTGAAAGATTTGCAAGTTGTATTAAATACACAAAACCTTTACTCTTTTCTGAGTTGAGTCTGAAGAGGCTAGGTGAGCAAGAAATACTTGTTTGAGTGATTGAGCCTGGAGAGGCTAGGTGTGGAAAGAATACTAGTACTGTAATCAAACCAGTTATAGTGGAAACTTGGTGGTACCAAGAAACTGGACATAGCCCTGTGGATTTTGGAGTGAACTAGTATAAAACTCTTTAGTGATATTCCTCTTCCCGTGTTTATTTAATTTGATTAAGTATTGTTTGTTTAAGCTTTTAACTTGGGGAGTTAATATTGTGAATATCAAACTCTGTTTTATCCTTCTATGTCTGCACGTGTGTTCTGTCTTAAATTTAGACATGTCACTCGTCTAAATTTATGTTGTCTTAATTTTGCTTGTTGTGCCTGCGAAAATAATTTCAAAGTTTTCCAAAAAGTTTGTAAACACAATTCAACCCCCCTTCTTGTGTAACTTTGGTTATTTCAGTGGGTATCAGAGCTCAGCCTCTGGGTTGAGTGTAACACCCTTCACGGGCGCTACATCGTAAGTGACATTTTAAGGCCGAAAAGGAAGTTAATTAAAATTGCCTATAAAAGAATGGGATAATTTTTTTTCTTTTTCATAAGTCGTAAATATAACTACTTTGTTTTAAATGAATGGACAATCAAATATTCCATTATTACAATTGGGATCATAAGTTCGAAAATCATTTACATAATACCTAACCCGACTCATAAACAAAAATCATAGAATGTACAGACTCAATATAAAAATGTGGAGACGCAGCTCCTAAAATATAATATACTTGGAGTCACAGCTCCATAGACAGTTACATTAAATCCCAAACATACCCCGCTGGCCAAATTAAAATAAAGAAGACAATCCTTTCTCATACATCGTGAGAAAGAAGGACCCAACTGACGAGATCTGGTGGAAACTCTATTGGAGTCCACTACCGACGTCGTCACAAAAGACACTACTAGAGTTACTACAATAGTAACTCTCAAACTAAGCCCTTTCCTCTTCCAAGAGGAGAAACATGGTCTACGAACCATCGATAGTCTGGAAGGCGTCCACTAGAAACTCCACCATAGCGTCCGCAAGCTCGAACCTCAATCTCTACGATGCATCAACAAAGCGACATCTTGACATCTCAATCTTCTCTAAAGAATACAGAAGACACATCGCAAGCCAACATAGGCAATATAAAAATAAGGAGGTGAGATTTCCATTTATCTTACATATAAGGCAGACATGCAGTGGTACGACTCTCAGGTACGTACAATTATCAATTATCAATCATATCTGCACTCATATCAAACAATAAAGTTTCACAGAAACATGACCACGACACCACGTTTTCCTAGATAAAAGACATGTAAGACTTGAGGAATGACCTCTGAATTCCTATACCATGGTTTTACGAATAGTGGGAGAGAGTGGTTCGGAGGATTGTTCCTGAGGTACTAGCCTTGGGTAATAAAGAATGCATTAATAAAAGATGGCGTGCACGTCATAGACTTTTTCGGGAACATCCTACACTACCATAAAACACGTAGCATCTATTCAAGTATGTTGGTGTATTACTAGATCACCATGCCACAAAGGAGCAACCCACTGGGCCTATGTGAGTATTTCATATCCCCGACATCCCCAAGCATCAACCAGATCGGCCCTACGGAACTCACATCCACATTAAAGTGTTAGCTCAATCTCCTAGGCACAACGGCCTTACAGAACATAGTTTCCCTATGTGTTTAGGCAAAATTTTCGGGAAATGCGTTCTTCTTGTTTATCCATCGGATGACATCTTGATTCCATCGGAATTCTCTCAAGGTGCTTTTTCAGATGCTAGATGTTCTCAACATCAAGCTGAAGTTCTCAAGTAACCTTTCATCTTTGTGTAAAGATATCTTAAAACACTTTGTTTAAAAGTCCTAACGCATTATGAGATTGGAACACAACTCTAATTATTTATTTCTCTGTACTTTTCTAATTGAGCCTTTTTCTTTGGCTTCCAAGAAAACAAATCATTCCGTGTTCATTAAATTTTATGGAATATGGATAATGAATTATCCATACTTTATGACATAAGGTCGTGTTCCACCCCAGGTCATAAATTATTACGTTCGTATTTTCACTAAGTCGTTCTTGACTTAGGTTTTTACATTTTACTGTAAAAACTCGTCTTTGAAGACTAAAATCCTTTTGGATTAAAACCAAAACCTTTAGATAAAAACAAATCAATTTTCAATAATAATTTCCATCAAAGATACATAGGTATAGGTTTCTCAAAACATTTTCTCGAAAATCCTTAAAAACGTTTACCGACGGTTTTCCCGCTTTCTACTGCATTTAGGCCCAAAAGCCATACTTTTAAAAATATGGTTCTTAACCTCAAATATATTACCCTCCTAGGTTATAATATTCATATGAAAATGTTAAAACACTGATTTTACATCTCACTCTCCATTTATACAAAATTCCTAAAAATTTGACCGAACGTCGTTAAGTTATAAATCGCGTAAATCATTTTTCAATGATTTTACACTCTAATGGTCCAAAACTCATTTTGGAGTTTTAGAACAGTTTGGTAAGCATGAAAAACAGTTTATAACTGTCCAATTACAAAAATTTTCTAAAATTGTAGTTTGGTCCTAAACTTTCATTAATTGCTAAAAGGTCCTTATTCACTTAAAACCTTATAACTTTTTATTTATAACTTCAAATCACACCAAACCAACTTCTATAAAAATAATTTTCAGTAACCATCAAATTTTACAGAAACTACATTTCTGCCCCATATTTTACAATATTTGCAAAAAGGTCATTATTTACTAAAAATCTTATATCTTTTTATGTATTAATCCAAATAACTTCAAATCAATTTCTATAGTTTTATATCGTTAAGGACTAGAATCAGAGTACATAAACATAAAATTTTAAGAACAATCCCTGAAATTCTCAGTATTTTCATATTAGTCCTTAGATCTTTAAAAATTCATAACTTTCAATATAATCAACCAATTCAATTCAAACCAATTTTGGATCATTTAAAATAAGATAAGGCAGTCCTTAAAAATAGTACAAACTGTTTATACTGCCCTAATTCCAGTGTTGAAAACTTAGTGATTTTTCTGGTTTTTTCATTCTTTGAAAACTTGAAATACTCATAAGATTCCATTATTTTAATCCTTAATATTTTCATAACCTTTTTGTTCCACAACATGGCCGAACCATGAACAACACAAATGAAGATTTTCTCTTCATCAACCAATCTCTAAACATCATACATATTCATGTATTCAAACACTAAATCATGGCTTGATTATTTAAAGTGCTCTTAGAGGCTCACAACACAATCATGATACAAAGTGCTCTTAGAGGCTCACAAACACACAAAGACATAACCCTAACTTTTAGGGTTTCACGACAACATAAAAACAATATAAACCACATACATATCTATATTAAGGTAGGATAATGGTAATCTCCCCCATACCTCTTGTAGATCACTTGAAGATCAAACAAACACAAGCTAAACCATGCAAGGTAGGCCACGGTTTTGTCCACCAAAACCTAGCCATGATCAATCAACAAGAAATCAAGTTAAAGATTGAAGAAAATCATCCTAGCCTACTTGATCATAGGTTCGGCCAAGTCAATAAGAAATAGCCAGGATGTCTAATTTTTTCAAGCTCTTGGATAATGAAAATAGAAGTCATATGGAGATCATAGAAATTGATCTCACATCAAAATGATTTTTCTATGATTTTCTAGATATTTTTGAAGTTCTAGATCTAGAAATTTGATCTTGAACAAAACATGGATTTAAGAAGAAACTTTGTGATGAAAAGTGAACGTATGATCATGGATCATAAGGCTATACCTTTGGAATTTCAAGAAATGATCAAGATCTTAGACTTCCTTTGAAAATTTTGATGAAGAACTTAAGAGTTTTTGTGTAGGAAAATGAAGAATGGAGATGAAGTGAAGATGAAGCACTTGTAAAGAGAAACAAAAATGAAGTGACAAGGGGTATTTATAGGGAGGAGGTCGTGGGCTTAATGAGCCAAATGGGCAAAAATGTGGTTGATAACCGTGGTTGATTGTATCGTATCCTAGGTTAAGTTAGTAAGGAAAATATCTAGATATTTGTAACTTTGTCATCATCAAAATTGAATGGACATGGATGAAGGAGAGAAATATGTGGTGGAGGTGGATCTAGTGTGATGTGGCCGAATTTAACACCCCAAAAGGATGGAGATATTTTAGTTGAATCATGGTTGAATTAACCAAACTTAGGTTAGGTTAACTTAGGGGTAAATTGGTCATTTCACTTGAAATCATCATGACAAATGAGTGGTAATGGTGAGTAGGAGTATGTGCTTGTTTTGTGACCACTGGTGAGGAAGAAGATATTTTGTTGTAATCATGGTTGGCTAACCTTAGTTGGAGTTAACTAGACATAGGTTAGGTTAGGGGTATTTTAGTCTTTTCACATTTACTTGTCATAAATGCACATTAATGGCTATGGTGAGTCATTATGGTGACTCATTCCTCTTGAGTCATCATGGACGACTCGTCGTTCTGTTCTCCCTGTATATCTCTGCACATTCGTGTCTGGTTCCATTGTTTACCCGATTAGGGTTTTTGAGAGAAAGATGATGAAATGAAATCAAAATGAAATGAGTTTGGTTTAGTGGAGGGGCTGCACGAAATTAAGTAGATTTAGAGGGTATTTTAGTCAAAATTCACTTAGGGACACTTTTGGAGTTTCACTTAAAGATCAAGGGCATTTTGGTCTTTTAACATATAACCATCATTACTTGCTTAGTAAAAATAACCACTATGGTTGGAAATAAAATAAAAATCTAAATGGTTTCGTTCTATGGTTGAAATTAGGTTTTCTGCTTAGTAAAAACTTACTGTCGGTTAAAACGCATACCGGGTTTCGTCTGAATTTTAAACCTAAATTTTTACCGTAACTCTCTACGATAAATTAGAGTATAAATATGATTTTTTTTATTCAAAAATCATTTTCTAGGTCTCGGATAAAAATATAAACAAATATATGTATATATTTACCGATATTAAAGAACAGTAAAAATCGGGGTGTTACATTGAGCACTTAACAGCATAGAAGAAAAGATCTTGGAAATGGCAGGAGAAGCTAGTACAAGCAAGAACCATGCTGGAGAAGGATCCTCAATGGCGAGACCTCCATACTTCAATGGAGAGGACTACATCTACTGGAAAGAAAAGATGAAGTGGTTTTTACAATCCACTAACTCTGATCTTTGGGATATCATTGAAGAAGGTCCTTTTGTTCCTAAAGATGAGGAAGGAGTTGTAGTTCTTAAATCAAATATGACCTCTGATGAAAAAACAAAATGGAAGTTAAATGCTAAAGCTAGATATGCAATCATATGTGCCTTGAGCAGAGAAGAATTTGAAAAAGTATGTGCTTGTGAATCTGCAAAAGAAATGTGGGATTCACTAGCTGTTGCTCATGAAGGAACCGGCGAGGTCAAAGAAACCAAAGTCAGCATGTTGGTCGGAAAGTATTAGCTGTTCAAAATGGAAGAAGGAGAGACTATTGGCCAAATGTATGGAAGATTTCAAACTATAACCAATGGATCAAAATCTCTGGGAAAAGTTTACCAGACCGAGGAACACATTCAGAAGATTCTCAGAAGTCTTCCAAAACAATAGAGACCACTTGTAACTGCTGTATCCCAGGCCAAGGACTTAACAACAATGAAGCTTGGTGAGCTTCTTGGTACTCTTCATATCCATGAACAAGAGCTGATTGAAGAAAACAATGGAAAGAAAAACAAATCAATTGCACTCAAGGCTGACAAGAAGTCATCTAAGGGAGCAGTCTCAAAAGCTCTCAAAGTAGATGAATCTTCAGAAGAATCTGAGGAATCAAATGACGATGACTCTGGTGATGAAGATGATGAACTTTCTCTTTTCACCAGAAAGATGAAAAAACTTTGGAAGAAAAGAAACCTCAGAAAGGAAAAACCTTTCAGGCGTTTCAATAAAGAAAAGCACAACAAAGATGGTGAATCTAATGACAGAAATGTCATTGTGTGCTATGAATGCAAGAAGCCTGGTCACATCAAAGCACAATTTCATCAACTCAAGAAGCAACCTCCCAAGAAGTTCTTCAAAAAAAAGAAGAAGGGAACGATGGCCACTTGGGAAGATCTTGATGAAAGCTCCACTGAAAGTGAAGGAGAAGAGCTTGAAGCAAATCTGTCTTATGGAAGATATTGATTCTGAATCAGAAACTGAGATACATTCTGAACTCGATAAATTGAATGATGCCTATGATGAACTATTAGAAGAATCCAACTATATGTCTAAAGCATTCAAATCCCTCAAGAGACAATATGTTAAACTCTCAAATGAGTATACACAAATATCTCAAGAGTGTGAGAAGTTAGTTGAAGAAAATAGTATGCTTAAGACTGAAAAGTCTAAAGCAGAGATCTCAGTTGAAACTCTATCTTCTGAAGAAGTTAGTAAACTTCAGCAGAAAATATAAGATCTCACTTTAGATCTTGCCAAGTTTGTTAACGGTAGATATAATTTGACTAAACTTTTGGGAAGTCAGAGGCACTCCCTTAACAAAGAAGGCATAGGCTATTCCAGTCAAGAACATCATAAAGGATCAACAAAGTTCTCAAAAATAACTGTCAAATCTATGTCAGTTAGTTTAAATAAATCTATATATACATACCGTGGAAAAGCTGGACATATCTGATGTCGTGCGTTCCGGTAAGTGTACCGGATTCGTCACCAAGTAATAAAAAGATATCGAACCCATAGAGACCGTGATCTCAAATCACAACTAATTATCAAATCGACTAAACTGGGCTGTATAAAAAAGGATTATGAAAAGGTTTTGATTTTTGGAATAAGAGATAACTTAGAAAATCAGATAAGGAATGCAATCAAGTAAAACAGGAAGTAAATCAATTTGTGGTTTTTCAGATCTAAAGGGATTCCTAAGAATTGGGTTACCAACAAGATTGATTATGTTACTAAATTGACTATCCCTTGTTAATTATCAAAATTGCTTTGAAGGCAAATTTATCCTCAGATAGTTAATGCTCCCTCTCGGGTTACAAAAACCGTGCCCAATTAAACCAACCCCTACTCTCGTGGTAGTCGAATTTAGATTGAACCCTTTAAGTTTCGTGACAATTCGTTAATCCTCGAAGGACCGCTTCTAAATCTCGTGATTTAAGTCCTAAGTCTGATTCTATAGATACGATACCTAAGTTCACCGCTAGGTTCCTCCTTAGAATATCTACGACACGCAAATAAGTGGCCACCAAATTTACGAGTAATTAAAACAATAGAAATTAGATCTAAAACAAAATCGAATTAACAAGAAATCGAAATCAATTCATAACATGAAAACAGATCTTGGGCATAGCCCCAATCCCTAGAAATAAAGCTACTACTCAAGCATTGCCATGGTGACGACAAGCTTGATTAACAACAACATGAAATAAAACCTAAGAGAAGAGAAGAAGAAGGAGAAGAGAGATCCTAAAAATTTTCCTAAGTGGTAGCAGCCCAAAAGTCTCCCTATCTCTGCCTAATTGCCCTATTTATAGATTAGGGTAATTTGAATCCTAATCAAATACAAATTCAGATGAAAATCAGTTTCTTCAGATCCAAATATTGCGCGTCACGGCCGTGATGGCCATCACGGCCAGGCCGTGACGGATTCTACCTTGGGCACTGCTTCACTGATTGGTCTGTCATGGCCGTGATGCTCATCACGGCTAGGACGTGACCATTTATGCCTGTGAGGGTCTGGTTCAGCTGACATGTCACGATCGTGATGGGCATCACGGCTAGGCCGTGACCAGTTCTGACTTTTGCCTTCTTTCTTTTTCAGTTTTGCTCGATCATGGCCGTGATGGGCTCTGTTTGACTCATTTTCTTTACTTTTCAATCCCCATCTTCATGTAAGCTCCATCATGGCTAATCCTGGGCATTGAATCCTTAATTCCTGCAAAACAACACCACAAAACCGCCTTACCCGTTCCATGGTAAAAATTAACAAAAATCAAATTAAATATGCCTAAGCTATATGAAAATGCATGCAAAATGACAAAGAATTATGAGGTGAAATCACACTCATCAAACTACCCCAAGATTAAGACTTTGCTTGTCCTCAAGCAATCACTAAGGCTAGTCAATATAAACAATCAGAGCATGGATAGTGAACCAAGAACCCGAGTAACTAATCCAAGTGACAGGCATTTTCAAATAAGAAACCAAGAGACAATCAATTTCAAGTCCAATTAGAAGCTTAGGTTTCCTAAATTCATATTCTCACCGATTCAGGTACTTTTCTCACCTCGCTCAAGTATTTAAGGGTATATGACAATTCACTCAATTTCCTCAAGGAAGGTACTCTACCATAAGCTTGACTATTAACCAAACCTCTACTTTATTAATGAACACATAAGAATCAAGGGGTCTTTTATTTTGGTTGTAATGGGGCCATGGGATTAATCGTTAGGTGGGGAATATCAAGAAAAGGAAATTTCAAGAAGGCTAAACAAAATATCAAACATTGCAAAGCATGACAACCTTCTAAAATACCTTTTTGGGCTTTTTAGTTCACTTTTCCACTTTTCTTTCCCTTTTTTTTTCTCACTTTCTTTTGTCATCCCCTTCTCCATTTTTTTTTTGTTTATTTCATTTTATTTATATGGAGAAGGGGAGATTTTCAATTCAAGAGAAATATTTTTCTAACTTTCTCATCCCACAAATTTATTTTTCAAACTACCTTTTTACCCTTTTTGCAATACTTTAAAAGGTGCCATACCAAGAATCATTCATCAAAATAATTCAAGGTACCAAGAAAAGTATTTTATTCTTTTACTCTCAAAATTGGGCAACTAAGGGGTAGCATTTAATCAATCAAAGCTCAGAAGGCCGAAAAAATACCTAGTGCCTCAATCATTTTCAAAAATGTTTTAAAAAATTTTCAAGTTTCAAAACGGTTTCAAGTCAAGTTCTAGAGAATACAATCCAAGAGGGATAAGACACTCAATCACAAAGAATGGGGTAGGTTTAGTGAGTACCCCTTTTTGGCTCAAAAATCTCACATTCAGTAGTTTAAAATTAGTGAGAAACACAAATCTAAGGAACCACATGCTAATTATCAACTATCAAAAGATTATCTCAAGCATTTTTATTTTTAGCCTTATCAGAAGAATAAAAAAATTGGGTTCAAAAATTCACTATCTCAATTTATTTGGCACCAAGTTCTCACAATTGGATGCATACTCTAAGCGAGGGGCAATCTAATCATGTGATCATGCAAAACTATGCCTATATGAATGCAACATGAAAAATGCAAAAATGCAAAAAATTGCAAACATATACCCCTACCCCAAGCTTAAAAACTTACATTGTCCCCAATGTAAATAATCAAGTCGGAGAGAGGAGAAAAAATGGAACAACTCACCGAGGTGGTAGCGGGTGCTGGCTCACATGCCAGTCAAAGAGCTGCTGGGAAATGTGCCACGGCCGTGATGCTTATCACGGCTAGGCCGTGATCAATTCTGGTCTTCTCTGGTTAGTTCATCATGGTCGTGACCACTGTCACGACCTTTTTGCGCTTCTTACCTTCATAACCTGAAAACACTTGGCAAAGCCATGAATTAGTGATCTTTCTTTTCTTATCTTCTCAAATTATTCAAAAAAAAAAATTCAAAAACAAATGGAAAAGGGAAAGAAAACTTGGGTTGCCTCCCAAGAAGCGTTTATTTACGGTCTTAAGCTTGACCATAGTCCTTTCAATCAATCGGGGTCAACTGGGCCTAGAAGTGCAAGAACACTTCTCTTCCATGGGAGTCCTTCAAAGAGCCGATTTTTCTCATATGGCCAATTGCGCTTTCGCTTTGCTCTTTTCACTCCGAGTTTCATGGCCTTACTCCCTCCCGGCAGAAGTTTTTTTTCCACATGACGAGCAACTCCAACTTCATCACCATTTGGTGCATCATTTGTCTTGCAAAGCTTCAGAGTTGCTTCCATGTTAGGCTCTTCCTTCACATCTGGAGACTTTATATCGATCCTGCACACATGACTCTCAAAAGGAGGGTTGTTATATGAGTTAGTCAAATCAAAATCTACCCTACCTTCCTCTACATTTAGAGAGAGTTTGACGTTCTTTACGTCTATTATTGCTCCAGCGATGGCCAAGAACGACCTTCCTAGAATGATGGGGAATTTAGAATTCCCGCTCATATCCAACACCATGAAATCGGTGGGAATGAAAAAATTCCCCACCTTTACGGGGACATTCTCTAGTATGCCTAGAGGAGTTTTGGTTGAGCCATCCGTAAATTGTAAAGAGAATTTGGATGGACTCAATTCCTTGGTTCCTAACCTCTCGAAGATAGAAAGCGGCATCAAGCTCGCACTAGCCCCTAAGTCACATAAGGCTTGGTCTATTTTCACTTCTCCAATTGAGCAAGCAATAGAGAAACTACCTGGATCTTTTAGTTTAGGAGGCATCTTAGTTTTTATCATGACATTGTGCTCCTCAATTAAGCTCTTAGTTTCTATTTCTACTTGATTTCTCTTGACCAACCTTTGTGGGAAAGGTATTGGGGGTTGGTAAGGTGGTGGAGGGACATACTTTGGCTCTGTCTCTTCATCTTTGCTCATGTCCTCCTCACATTCCACATCCTTTTCAGCTACCCCAAGCTTATCATCCCTCAAGTATATGGCATTACAATGTTCATTGGGATTAACTTCGGGTTGTCCCAAAAACGTACCCTTAGGTCTAGAATTTGTGCTGGCTTGTTGGGCAATTTGAGTTTCTAGCATCTTATTATGGACGGCTAAGTTATCTACCTTAGATGCTAGCTCTTTTATTGCCTCGTTGACTACCTTACCTTGTTTCCTAAACTCTTCATTTTGTTTTGTTTGAGTTTCAACAAAACTTTCCAAAAGAGACTCAAGTTTAGACTTTTGTACCTGAGGATACCCCGATGCGGGTTTCCTATTACCTTGGCCTTCTTGGAATTCATGGTTCATTGAGTTGCTGTAGTTCCCATAGGAGAGGTAAGGACTGTTCTTCCTTCCTTGGTTGTAAGGATTTAGGGGAGAATAATTTGGCAACTTCGGGTTCGTGTCGTAGAAGTTGTGACAACGCCGGATCCATGAGCAACACCACGTGGGCACTCCATTATGTCATGTCCCTGCATTCCACAAATCTCACAAACAATGTTAGTAGCACCTATTGAACTCACGTTAGCCCTTTCAAGCTGATCAAAGCGTTTGTTCAGTGAGTCAATTTTAGACATTATAAGATCAGTTCTATTCATTTCAAACTTACCCCCCGAAATCTTTTTCGGGTTATTACCTCTTTCTGAACCCCATTGGTGGTAGTTGGTGGCCACGTTTTCAATGATGTTGAATGCCTCAGTCAAAGGCCTATTCATAAAGGCTCCACCAGCTGCGGAGTCAAGTGACACCTTCGAAGAGTAATCCAATCCGTTGTAGAAGGTGTTCACTAATGACCACCTCTCGAGTCCATGATGTGGGCAAGACTCCAGTAATCCCTTGTAGCGATCCCAAGCTTCAGACAAGCATTCTCCGTCCTTTTGGAAGAAGCCGGTGATCTGGGCTCGTAGGTAAGCCGTCTTGGAGGAAGGGAAGAAGTTCTCCAAGAATGCCTTCTCCAGTTGGTCCCAAGTCGACAAGGTATTAGCGGGCACTTGCTTCATCCAAGCTTTTGCCTTTCCAGTAAGAGAGGAGGGGAACAACCTCAAACGAATAGCATCAACCGGGGCGCCTTGAATTCTAACTGCATCGGTGAACTCCAAGAATGTCTCCACGTGATCAGTCGGGTCCTCCGAGGGCAATCCTCCGAATTGATGTTGCCTAATCATGTTAATTAGCATAGGTGGTATAGTGTAGTTCTCCGCCTCAATCTCTGGCCTAGCAATCCCAGTTCGCAAACCCCTAGCATTTGGGGCTGCGTAGTCCTTCAACGGTTTCGTATCCGGAAGATTCACCATGAGTGGAATGGGAATCAACCTCTCCCTCTCTCTTTGTAGTCTCCTACGTCTATGAAAGGTCCTTTCAACTTCGGGGTCGACCTCACTAAGGTTTCCAAGACTTAGTGATCTTTGCATAAAAGAGAAAAAACAGAGAGATAGATGCTAAAAAAGGAGATTCATGAAATATTTTATTTTGTTTTATTTTATAAAAATTAAATAAGAAGAAAAAGTTCAGAAAATTCAATTTAAAAATTAAATTGAGATTTGAGAAGGCACAGTCCCCGGCAACGGCGCCAAAAACTTGATGTCGTGCGTTCCGGCAAGTGTACCGGATTCGTCGCCAAGTAATAAAAAGATATCGATCCCACAAAGACCGTGATCTCAAATCACAACTAATTATCAAATCGCCTGAACTGGGCTATATAAAATAGGATTATGAAAAGGTTTTGATTTTTGCAATAAGAGATAACTTAGAAAATCAGATAAGGAATGCAATCAAGTAAAACAAGAAGTAAATCAATTTGTGGTTTTTCAGATCTAAAGGGATTCCTAGGAATTGGGTTACCAACAAGATTGATTATGTTACTAAATTGACTATCCCTTGTTAATTATCAAAATTACTTTGAAGACGAATTTATCCTTAGATAGTTAATGCTCCCTCTCGGGTTACAAAAACCGTGCCCAATTAAACCAACCCCTACTCGTGGTAGTCGAATTTAGATTGAACCCTTTAAGTTTCGTGACAATTCGTTAATCCTCGAAGGATCGCTTCTAAATCTCGTGATTTAAGTCCTAAGTCTGATTCTATAGATCCGATAGCTAAGTTCACTGCTAGGTTCCTCCTTAGCATATCTACGACATGCAAATAAGTGACCACCGAATTTACGAGTAATTAAAACAATAGAAATCAGATCTAAAGGAAAATCGAATTAACAAGAAATCGAAATCAATTCATAACATGAAAACAGATCTTGGACATAGCCCCAATCCCTAGAAATAAAGCTACTATTCAAGCATTGCCATGGTGATGACAAGCTTGATTAACAACAACATGAAATAAAACCTAAAAGAAGAGAAGAAGAAGGAGAAGAGAGATCCTAAAATTTTGCCTAAGTGGTAGCATCCCAAATGTCTCCCTATCTCTGCCTAATTGCCCTATTTATAGATTAGGGTAATTTGAATCCTAATCAAATACAAATTCTGATGAAAATCAGTTTCTTCAGATCCATATATTGCGCGTCACGGCCGTGATGGCCATCACGGCCAGGCCGTGACGGATTCTGCCTTGGGCGCTGCTTCACTGATTGGTCTGTCACGGCCGTGATGCTCATCACGGCTAGACCATGACCAGTTCTGCCTGTGAGGGTCTGGTTCAGCTGACATGTCACGGCCGTGATGGGCATCACGGCTAGGCCGTGACCAGTTCTAACTTTTGCCTTCTTTCTTTTTCAGTTTTGCTCGATCATGGCCGTGATCGTCATCACGGCTAGGCCGTGATGGGCTCTGTTTGACTTATTTTCTTTACTTTTCAAGCCCCATCTTCATTCAAGCTCCATCATGGCTAATCCTGGGCATTGAATCCTTAATTCCTGCAAAACAACACCACAAAACCGCCTTACCCGTTCCAAGGTAAAAATTAACAAAAATCAAATTAAATATGCCTAAGCTATATGAAAATGCATGCAAAATGACAAAGATTTATGAGGTGAAATCACACTCATCAATATCACGTCTAAGTGTATCCACAAAAAGATAAGGAAGTCTTCACATACTCCTTATACTAACAGAAAATGACCCATGAAAATATGGGTACCTAAGTCCATGATCATTCCTGTTGCAGACATGTTTAACAGGACAAGGCAAACACCTATCATGGTACCTAGACAGTGGATGCTCGCGACACATGACAGGAGAAAGGTCGATGTTCCTAGACCTCAAACCCAAGAAAGATGGACATGTAACCTTTGGTGGCAACCAGAAAGGAAAAGTTGTTGGTGTAGGTAAAATTGGTGGTAAACCTCCCTTACCTATTATGTGTGATGTTTTATATGTGAAAGGGTTAAAACATAATCTGCTTAGCATAAGTCAATTATGTGATAGTGGATTTTCTATATCCTTTTCTAAGGATGCATGCATAGTCATTGATAGTAGTGGAAAGGCCCTCTTTTCTGCCAAAAGGCAAAACAATCTATATATGACTGACCTGACTGAACTTTCAGATCAAAGTGTATCATGCTTTATGTCTAAAGAGGATGAAAAGTGGCTATGGCATAATAAACTAGGACATGTTAGTATGAAACAAATTTCTAAATTGAAAAAGCATAACCTTGTGAGAGGATTGCCTGATATTTCTTTTAAGAAAGATGTTTTGTGTGATGCATGTCAGAGAGGTAAACAAGTAAAATCAAGTTTCAAATCTAAGAAAGAAGTCACCTCCTCTAGACCCTTGCAACTGTTACACATGGATCTGTTTGGACCAGTCAGTGTAGCTAGCCTAGGTAGAAAGAAATAGGGTTTTGTCATAGTTGATGACTATTCTAGATTTACATGGGTACTCTTCTTAACCCACAAGGACGAATCCTATAAGGTCTTTAGAATATTCAGTAAAAGAGTACATAATGAACAGGGTTTTTGTATTTCTGCTATCAGAAGTGACCATGGAGGAGAATTTGAAAATGAGAAGTTCAAACTGTTCTGTGAGGAAAATGGAATTTCTCATAATTTCTCTACACCGAGAACTCCACAGAAAAATGGAGTAGTTGAGAGAAAGAACATATTTCTTCAAGAGATGGGAAGAACAATGCTTAATGAAAATAATCTTCCTAAGTACTTCTGGGCAGAAGCCATTAACACTGCTTGTTATATGCAAAACAGAATTCTGATTAGGCCTATCCTAAATAAGACTCCTTATGAATTGTGGAAAGATAGAAAACCCAACATATCATATTGTTATGATTTTGGCTGTGAATGTTATATTCTTAACACAAAAGATCATCTTGGTAAATTTGATTCTAAAGTAGATAAAGGTATATTCATTGGATATTCTGAAATGTCTAAAGCTTTTAGAATCTTTAACTCTAGAACCTTTGTTGTAGCAGAATCAATTCATGTAAAGTTTAATGATGGTTTTAAGACTGATAAGGAACTATCAGATCTAGAAGATGAGATTGCAGGTATTGAACTTAATCCTGCAGTGGAAGAATCTTTAGACAAGTCAAAAGTAGACATGTCTGAAAATCATACAAGTGCTGATACGTCTGAACTTTAGAATGTGAAGAAAGATTGGAAATTCAAGACCTATCATCCAGAAGATCTTATCATTGGAAGTCCATCTCAAGGAGTTAGAACCAGGTATGCTTTCAATAAAAACAATAACATGGCCTTCATATCAGATATGGAACCCAAAAAGATTGAAGAAGCCTTACAAGATGAAAGTTGGATTCTAGCCATGCAAGAAGAACTGAACTAGTTCAAGATAAATGATGTTTGGACTCTAGTTTCTAAACCTAAAGATAAACCTATCATTGGAACCAGATGGGTATTTAGAAACAACCTGGATGAAGATGGAAAAGTGGTAAGAAACAAAGCAAGACTAGTTGCTCAAGGGTATAATCAACATGAAGATATTGATTTCACTGAAACCTTTGCACCTGTAGTTAGATTAGAAGCAATTAGAATTCTCATGTCATATGATGCACACCATGATATAACTCTTTATCAAATGGATGTTAAAAGTACATTTCTAAATGGAATAATTGAGGAGGAAGTTTATGTCAAGCAACCTCCTGGGTTTGAGGTTTCTGAAAACCCTCATCATGTCTATAAACTTAACAAAAGCTTTATATGGACTCAAACAAGCTCCTAGAGCTTGGTATGATAGATTAAGCACATATCTAATGAAAAATAAATTCATTAGAGGAAAATTAGACACTACACTTTTCAAGAAATGCTCAAAGAAAGATTTCATAGTAGTACAGATTTATGTTGATGATCTTATATTTGGTTCTACTAATGAAGAGCTCTGCAAAGAGTTATGAGTTGATGCAGAATGAATTTGAGATGAGCATGTTGGGAGAATTGAAGTTATTCCTTGGTCTTCAAATAAAACAGACAAGTGATGGAATCCATATCCATCAACAGAAGTACACCAAGGAGCCTCTGAAAAAGTATAAAATGGAAAATTCAAAGCCTATTAGTAATCCTATGCATCCATCAGTTGTTCTAAACAAGGCTGAGGAAGATAAAAAAAAGTAGATCAAACTATCTACTGAGGTATGATTGGATCTCTTATGTACTTAACTGCTAGCAGACCTGATATTCAATTCAGTGTTTGTCTATGTGCTAGATTTCAATATGATCCTAAGGAATCCCATCATAAGGCTGTTAAAAGAATTTTCAGATATTTAATTGGAACTACTACCCTTGGTTTATTATATAAGAAATCTGAAGATTTCAGGTTAGTTGGATTCTGTGATGCTGATTTTGCTGGAGATAAAATTGATAGAAAAAGCACCAATGGAGGATGTCACTTCATTGGAGCAAATATGATCTCCTGGTCATGCAAAAGGAAAAGTACCATTGCTCTATCAACTGTTGAAGCTGAATACATATTTGCAGCCAGTTTTTATTCACAACTGCTTTGGGTAAAATATCAACTTGAAGATAATTCTATGTTTGAGCATAATATACCTGTTTGGTGTGATAATACTAGTGCTATTAATTTGTCTAAGAATCCCATACAACATTCTAGAGCAAAGCATATAGAAATAAAGCATCATTTTATTAGAGATTATGTTCAAAAAGGTGTTTTTGAAATTAAGTTTGTGAACACTGATTATCAATGGGCAGATATCTTTACTAAACCTCTAAGTGAAGATAGATTTGTTTTTATTAGAAGGAATCTTAATATGCATAATGTGTCTGAATGAGTGTATGCTGGTATGTCTGAAAATTTACTTGTCTAAATTTTATATTTGCTTGACTCGTCTATTTTCTCTATGTTTCACTCGTTTACTTTAGCCAAGCGTCTGATGACGTGGCTAAAAGCACTCGGTGCTAAACCCTGACTGAGACACGTGTACATTCCATTTTGCCTCCTTTTCTGAAAAACGTTTCATTTTATTAACTATGTCTTTTCAAAATTTATTGCGGTTTATGGCAATAATCTCTCTCCTTGTTCCCAATGCAAAAAGTACTCAAATGTTTTAACAAAACAACCCGTGTCGTATGGAGACTACCCACTCACAATCTTTGCTCTCGAGTCTCAATCTCTTTGAACTCTCTTCGTCTTCAACCTCTCAAAACTCTTCGTTACCAAAAACCCTAACTTTCACTACTCTGAATCAATGGCACCCAAGAGTCTTCTTGAATTTCTGGCAGAGAGAACTAAGCTTCCAATCTCTGAATTGAAAAAGGTGCCCCCTAGAAGGGTCCCTAACTTTGACGAACTTAGAACCAAGGGTTTGTATGTTCTTCCTGAACTCAACCATGCTGGATGGTTACCATTCTTTCAACTACAAGTTCTTGTCTTCCCTGCTCTTGTTAGGGATTTCTGGACCACTGCAAAAATCACCAAGGACAACTCATGAGACACCCCGCTGTGCCCCATTGTATTATGAAATTAGAACCTTATTATTTATTTACTTAATCGCACGCTTATCGTTGAAAATACGTAAAAATTAAAACTTAATTAATAATCATATAACTTCTACAAATATAAAACACACCAAACTATATTACATAAATACACACATGTTTATTTATTACATTACCAAAACACTGTTGAGGGTACCCTCTCAGTAGGATCCTTCACAGGCATAAACTGCACTACAGACATACTTAGCGGAAATATAAATACTCCTTAGACACACTGGCCATAATGTCTATACTCTAATCACCATGGATCACAGCTCGACCTCCAGCATCTGGTTCATACGGAGTTCCATCTAACTCCTCAGCAATTGGTTCCTCCATCGGGTCTTCTCGTACGATCACATCAGAAATAAAATACAACACACAAAGATATAGGGAATAAGAAACAGTTCTATCATCAAAAAGCGGAAAAGAGTAATAGTAAATTATACAGTAATTGTCACAGACACGCATCACTCAAAATCAGCAATCATCCTCAATTCACTATATCATCCTCTACCCTCAGCCCATGCAATTAAAACTTTATACTGATGTGGCCATCTTCACTCCTGTCACATTAGTCAGTAGTCCAGAACTATTTAGGATCAAAACTCAGTGCGCCACTATTCCCTAATCTCTTATAGGAAACAGTGCATCAGCACAATATGCGTCACTATTGCCCCCATTGGAAGTAGCACATAAGTACATAATAAATAATAACTCGGTGCGCCCCTATTCCCTACTCTCTCATAGGAAATAGTGCATAAGCACGATATGCGTCACTATTTCCCCATTTGAAATAGCACATAAGCATATAATAAATAATAACTAGGTGCGCCCCTATTCCCTAATCTCTCATAGGAAATAGTGCATAAGCACGATATGCGTCACTATTTCCCCATTGGAAATAGCACATAAGCATATAATAAATAATAACTAGGTGCGCCCCTATTCCCTAATCTCTCATAGGAAATAGTGCATAAGCACGATATGCGTCACTATTTCCCCATTGGAAATAGCACATAAGCATATAATAAATAATAACTAGGTGTGCCCCTATTCCCTAATCTCTCATAGGAAATAGTGCATAAGCACGATATAATTCTCACTGACTTTTATCAATAGCAACCTAGTACCTCAAACTCTTCCTCACAACCTCCACTTGCATTCTATGTCACATCTCCTCATTTAGATAATTTAATTTAGCTAAGCACCTCTAAGTCAATTCATTCTCTCACCCAAACAATCATCTCCCGAACCACACATATCCTTACTTACAAATCATCTAAGCACAATATTTAAAAACAGGCAGATCATGTATAACATAACATCATAAAATATCCAAATATCTCAATATCATATAAATATTCAAACACCGAAATAATACGTCACATGCAGATGGAATACCTCAACCAGCGTATCACAGTAAATTTGATAACATAAAATCAAACATCCTCAAATACTTAAAATCAACTTAATGTCGATAAACCTACAATCCCCGAATCACCATTGGTTTTACAGAAAAGGTTTCCAATGGGATTTTGGTCTTGTCGATTACTCGACTACTAGTAGGGTTTAGGTCGCCCTACACAATTATCATATAATCTACTACTTATCGATTCCGACGATAGGTTGATTCTTTTCCCCACCTGAGTTTGCACCGGAAACACGTACACGACGATTCTCGTTATTCCGCCACGAGTTAACACAACCACCTTCATTCAAACAACATAACTATAATTAATCAACTAACAACCATCTATGACACTTTAGGGCTAGGTTCGGCCAAGACTTAGAAAATAGGTTTAGGATTATCTTCTCAATGCCATCTTTTGGATCCTAATTACTAGAGTCTTAACTAACATAGATTACTTATTACAAGACTAAAATTTGAAACAAAATCCTCTAACCTTTAGGGTTAGGGTTTCGCCCATATTAGGAATTTAAGCTAGGGATTTTTGTTGGACCTAAGCTCTTGGATTTAAGCTATACATGTATTATAGAACTTGAGTCAAGTAATAACATTCAAAACAAACAACAAAACACCAAACCCATTTTCCTACCTAGGTTCGGCCATTAATGGTTAATAGGGAAGGAAAATGATTTTGATCACATGCTCTTGGATAAATAAAGGAGGGATCATAACTAGATCATAGAAATTGGTTTCACATTTTTATGATTTTTCTACAATTTTCTAGAATTATTTGAAGTTCTAGATCTAGGAATGGAAAAATATGATTCATGGCATAAACATGAGAAATACATGAATATGAAAGCTTATATGATCAAGGAGATGAGTTTTTACCTCTTGAAGATTGAAGAAATGAAGAAAATGATCAACCTTCACTATGTTGAAAACTGGACAGCTTGAGGGTGTGATGGTATTGTGAGTGTATCTCACAATATACTCATCCAAAAATCATGAAATCTGGCTTGATAGAAAGATAAGAAGAAAAGGAACAACTTTTGTGTTTAAGGTTTTATTTGGTTCGGATCATAACAGTGGTGAAATGGGACTTCTTTATGATGTTTCGTGGGTTGCTGGGAATTCTGGGCAGTTTCTGTATTTTGATCCTTTCTCCCAATCCACTTATCCGTTTTTGATGATCTTTAGCTTGTTGGAAAGAAGAGAGAAAGAGGAACAACTTTTATGTTTAGTGTTTTCCGAGTTTCAGAAAGGAAGAGGGTCATATGTTTGGTGGGAATTCGGTGTTCTTAGGGTTTTGTAACTTAGTTGGTGAGGAAGATGAAGAGAATGAAGAAGATGAGTGAAATGGTGAGGGAGGACACGGTTTGGGGTATTTATAGGAGTAATCTTATGCCTTGTTTGGTTAAAAGGAATTGGTTTAATGGGTTTTGTGATTATTAAATTATTATAAGCTTAACTAAGGTTATAATTAACTTAACTAAGGTTATAATTAACTTAACTAAGGTTATTTTGGCTAACCATGGGTAATAATATGTGGCTCACATTTAGTGGAGGTGTGACTGATTTTGGGCCACACATAGTGACTCACCAATGAGTCACCGATCCTATCCGTTAGCGGTTCCCAGAAATTCCGTACACAGCTCCGTCGTTTACCCGATTTCAGTTTTTGAGAGAAAAATAATGAAACGAAAGCAAAATGAAATAGGTAATATTTATTGGAGGTGGATGCACGAAATTGGAGAGATGTGGGAGGTTTTCAACCACGTAAAATGAGTGGTTAAGAGTGCGTAGATGCGTCTTGTTAATACCCGCGAAAGCTTGGGGGTATTTTGGTCTTTTTACCTAAATGTCATGATTACTTGCATTTAATGCTCATAAATGCTTGATGACTCATCCTCCATGAGTCATCATGTATGACTCGTTGTCCCTATCTCTTGACGGGTCTCTGCACTTCCCTTCTTGACTCTGTCGGTTTCCCGATTAGGGTTTTACGCCTGCGTAAAAGCGTAATATTTCGTTTTCGACTGAAAATTTTCAAACTAACCAAACTCGTTGGAAATATGATTTAAATATAAACCATTTCGTTCATGAGTCAAAATTAGATTTTCTGCTCAGTAAAATTATACTGTCAGTGAAAATGCAGACTGGGTTCCGTCTGAATTTTCAACCCAAATTTTTATCGTAAGCTTCTACCCTAAGATAGAGTATGAATATGATTTTTATTTCATAAAAATCAATCTCCATGAACTCGGATAAAAATATAAATAAATACCTTTATACCGGTTAATACAGCGAAAATATTTTTACTGAAAAAAATAAAATCGGAAAATAAAAAGTAGGGTGTTACAACTCAACCTCCATGATTACTGGAGATGTTGGTGAGGATCACGTTTTCATAACTCATGAGGTACTCGCTGAAGTAACAAAATGCCCAAGAGAAGGTGCTGGGTATTACAAAGAATGGCTGAAGGACCAATGAGAAGCCAATGTGAATCTGATTCTGTATGGAGTTCCAAGACCTGCAAACAAAGGCTCCAAATACTTATCCGCTAAGGCAAGATTTCTACATGTCTTAATTATAAACTATGTCATGGCTAGAACTGGGTCTAGGAATCATGTCAGTAAAATAGAGAAGTTTGCTCTATTTCATCTAGTCCAAAAGATTAGGATAGATATTAGTGACTTGAACTTCATACACATGGAGAAAGCTATTAAGGGAAAGGATAAGGATTATCCTTATGGTATGATCGTGACAAGAATCTTTAGGGAAAGCAAGTTGGATTTAAGGACTGTTGTCTATAGTGATCTCTGCACTGAGATCACCACAAAGACTCTGTCTTTGATGAAGATCACTTTGACTCCCACTGTTGAGCCAAATGCTGAAGCATCATCATCAGCACCTGAACCTGCTGTTCAAGCATCTGCCTCTGCTTCTGATGCACCTAGGGTTACCAAGGTGTTTAAAAGAAAAAGGAATGTGCAAGCTGAGGGGGAGTCTCAACATGAGGAGACAGTGATCCCAAAAAGGAAAAGGACCACCGTGACAAAGAGGAAGCTTGTTTTACTTCCTACTCGATCACCATCACCCTCACCACAAAGACAACCAACACCTCCAACAACTTCCATTCCACAACCTTAATCACCACTACCAATTCTGTCACCATAAAGAGCACCAACCCCATCACCACAGAAAACACCATCACCACAACCACAACAAAAAACCTCTACTCCTCCACCTGTTTCACCAAAATTTTCAACTCCACCACATACATCACCTATCCCACAAACTTGTTTCTAAACCTATCCATCACACCTCTGAACCTAACCCTACTATCTCAGAAACTCACCTGTCTGAAACTCACTCATCCAATCCTTCCACACCACAAACATTTCATCATACTGGCACTCTCCAAACTGAGGAAGTCAATGATTTTGAATATTTTGACAATCGCACTCCTCCTTCACCGTCACCTAAAATACAAACCCCTAATCATATCAAAAACCAGTGCCAAGTCCCTCTGAGAGTAGTCTTTCCAGACTTATTCTCTGAAACCAGACACAACCCTATCCCCTTAGCCACTATATCTCCCTATCACCTATCTTCCAGAACCATCCATTATCTGTCATAGATGAATCTTGCTCCAACTACCTAAATGGCAAAGACTTGGATGTAATTGCCTCTCTTGAAGCTGAAAGGCAGCTTGTAAATCTGGATAGAAAACATAAGCCTGTAGGAAAATGGCTTTTCAATCCACATGTCTTTATGAAGCCTTCAACAAAAATCAAAGTGATGCCTGACTCCATGGTTCTAAAAGGAAAGCAGAAGGTAATAAACTTGCCACTGGATCAAAAATTCTCTCTTGTCAAGATGAATGATCATAAGTGCAAGTACAAGAATAGATTGTTCATAACTAAGACCCATCATCAGTTCCTCACGGTCAGAGACATTTACTGGAGATGTGGATCCAGTTCTGGTTTGAAAGAAGAAGAGAAGAAAGATATTCCTGTGAGAGGTAGTCAAGCTTTTGCTTTGTACCCTTTCTCACCCTCAATCTATACCATACCTCCCTTCTCTATGTCTTTATCTTCTTTCTTTTGAACTTTCCTGAATCTACCCCTCTTACTCACATAAATCTCATTAGGAGATCTTATGAATTTCTCCTATCTGTAGTTGAGTCTCCTCTTCACCATGAACAAATTCATGCCTTTCTATAGGAATTTTATCCAAATAATGATTTTGTAACAACTCTCTCAACCTGTGTTTTTCTTGACCCTCAGCCTGAGGATGACATTCTTGTTGAAGAGTTACCTCCTACCCCTCCTCCTAGTCCACCTCCTCCATCAGCATCTACAACTGCTCTGGCTACAACAGATTCTACTGCTCCAGTAGTTGCTTATGATCCTGCTGCACATCAAAGGCTAGATGAAATGGCTTCCAGTTTGCAGACTGTCACTCAAAGACAGGATGCTGCAATTGCTCAACAAGTAGTTTTTCAAGCCCAAATGTTAGCACAGCAAGAGGCAATGCAAAGAATGATGGAAGCTTTCTTCAAATGCCAAGGGGGTCCTAGTTCTTAGGTCTTAGGATTTAGTCTTTTTCATTTCTTTTGAGTCATGCAATGTACTAGTCAGTGAAGTCCATTACTTGTACTCCTTTTGACTCTGATTATATGAAATGAATGATGTTTTGGTATACCTTTTGGCTCTCTCTATGTGTGTGTGTGTGTGTGTGTGTGTGTGTATATATATATATATATATATATATATATATATTACTGTTTTTTACTTTTTGATTGGTACCAAAAGGGGGAGGAAATATAAGAAATATAATAGAAAACTTATTTATGAGTTTATGACTATCTGTCCAAAAAGTTTTATTTTTGCTCTGGTATAATTTGTTTGAATATAATATCTGCTCTGGTACCTTGATTTTGCTTTACTACATGTTTTTATCTGATGCATAAGCTAAGGGGGAACATAACATAATCTGAACAATTATATCTTTTGGAAATTTCTCTTATTGCTTTTTGATGCTCAATAAAATCAAAAAAGTTATTTGTCATCATCAAAAAGAGGGAGAATGTTGAGACCTCATAAATCTGAAACACATTCCATGTGTAGATTCTCTAAGTTTTGATGATTCCAAATAGATTAAGTATGGTAATATTGAACCATATGAAATTACTGACATGTCTGATAAGTGTTCAGGAAAATAGACTTAAGGTCACTCGTCTATTTTATAACCCGTCTACCTTTGGTAGAGCCCAGTTTTTAGACTCGTCTAAAAACCACTCGTCTAAAATTCAGTACACACAGTCAAAGATCAAGTCAAGAGTCAGTTAAGATTCGAATATACTTGATGATGTGGCAAGAAGCATCTGTCTGGAAAAGACTCAGTGGATCACCCGTCAAAATTTTGGAATACGCTAGCACCCATCTAGTTTTGAACTGCATGAGCACCTGTCTAATTTTTGGATTGCCTTTCACCCGTCTAAATTTCAAACACTACTACAATGTCAGTTTGTCATAAATGAAGTCCAAGTCACCTTATTCAAATTAGATGCATTCCTTAAGGATCTCGAAGACCTCTGAACAATAGCACAAAGGATAAAGAATAAAGAACATTTGTTTTAAGGTTTTAAGGAATAAACACGCAATCTCTGTACCACAACAATAACTTTTTAGCTGTTTTAGTACAAAGTAAAAGTGCTTTCTGAAAAGTGAATCGAGAGTTGCATTGAAAGAGGAAAGCTCCCTACTGCAAGTACAAGAAGCCTGCTACTGCAAACTCTGATACAACAGCTGCTCAGAATAAAGTGTACTCTTGGACAACCTTGTCAAAGCTCAACATCCCCAAGCATTTAATGTTTACACAGAACGACTCTTTGGCATTAATGGTGTTCCAAAAGCTCAAATTAGAAGAACACACTTTTTGAAGTTGTGCCTAATGGATTTATTTGATTTAAGTCTTTATATAGATCAAACAATGAAGATGAAGACAAGAAGTTGAATATCATTAAGAACACTGCACAGAAGCATTTACTCACTTCATTAACTTCTTCATTCATTCATTGAATATTCATTCAATCATTTGAATTTAATTCGCAGTCTTTCATACTTCATATTTATTCCACTCTCTGAGTGTGATCTAAAAGCTTTTCAAGTTGTATTAAATACACAAAACCTTTACTCTTTTCTGAGTTGAGCCTGAAGAGGCTAGGTAAGCAAAGAATACTTGTTTGAGTGATTGAGCCTGGGGAGGCTAGGTGTATAAAGAATACTTGTACTGTAATCTGACCAGTTATAGTGGAAACTTGGTGTTGCCAAGAAACTGGACGTAGCCCTATGGATTTTGGGATGAACCAGTATAAAACTCTTGAGTGATATTCATCTTCCCTTATCTCTTTAATTTTCTTAAGTATTGTTTGTTTAGGCTTTTAACTTGGGGAGTTAATATTGAGAATATCAAACTCTCTTTTATCCTTCCCTGTCTGCACGTGTGTTCTGTCTTAAATTTGGACGTGCCACTCATCTAAATTTCTGTTGTCTTAATTTTGCTTGTTATGCCTGCGAAAATAATTTCAAAGTTTTCCAAAAAAAGCTGGTAAACACGATTCAACCCCCCTTCTTGTGTTAACTTTGGTTATTTCACATACTGTTCTGTTGCATACTTTTGTTTGATATGTTCTGATACTTTATTGCTTATTGCTACTTTTGATATATCTCTATGCTTAAAAGTCTTCTAAGTTCTGATACTATGTTTTGAATATGAATGAGTTAATGCTTAACTAATCTAATATGTGTTGTTGTTTATCTATTTTATTTTTAAGTTTGAATGCTTTGTCTTAGGGGGAGCTCTGTAACTCTCTTAGACTTTACTCACTCAAATTTAATTATTTTTTGTCATCATCAAAAAGGGGGAGATTGTTGGAACCAAAGTGGTTTTGGATTAAATAATCTCTTAAGTTTTGATGTTAACAAAAAGGCTAAATTTGTATGGTAAAATATTATCAAGATCTAACTTATTTGTTATAAGATTGCAAGAACTGTTTGAATTATGCTGGTCAGAGGAACTCAAATTAAAGTATGGAATCATATCAGATTCTATTTTAACCTTCTAGACGAGTTTGCAACTCTTGGTAAAATTCTGAGTCTTTTCAATTTATGCTAGACGAGATCTTAAAATTGGCTAAGGTAGACAAGTATCTAAGTCTAAGAAAAGTCAAGTAGACGAGCCAATCAAAATAATCTTCAGAAAAATAACAAGTCCAAAGACTTGATAATAGACGAGTAATCTCACTAGATGCCACGTCAGTAGACGAGCTATTGAGTATAGTAAGTCCAAAGACTTGGAACCGGAAAAATACTATAGATGCGGTGTTAGTAGACGAGCCCATCTCACTAATAATCTAATCTTGCACGTCCAAAGACCCGCGCGTCTACTAGCTACCAAGAGTGAACCCATCTAAGCTTAAGTGTATTTATTTCAAATGATTGTATATTTAATTCAAGAGAATATATGTCTCTTTCCTTTAATGTTTAATGTTTAAGTGCTAAACTCTTTGTCTCTTGGATAAAAGAACATAGTACAATAGAAAACATAAACCTTTGTACTCTGTCACCTACATTGCTGTAAAGTTCAAGTCAAGTACAAAGAAGGAAAATCAGAAAGCAACTTTAGGTACAACAGGCAAGTGACAGTTTTACTTTGAGCATTCCTCTGATAAACAAGAGCACTTCTCCATGAAGCATATCAAGTTATCAGTCTCAACGGATTCTAGAATTTAATACTATGTCTAAACGGATATATCTTGAAGACCGTTGAAGAAATTGAAGAAAAAAAAGCTCTCCTTCTATAAATACTGGAAGAACTTCAAAGAGAAGGGGTGATACATAATACAAGCTCTGATATCAAAGTGCAAAAACTCCACTGAATTTGTTAAACAAGTTTACTTGTAAACCTTGCTGATCTTAAACTTTCATACTCTCACACTTAGTGAGTTCTTAGATCAAACCATTTAATCTCTTTGTTAGAGCAAGAGCCTGAAGTGGCTTGGTAGAGAAAGAATACTTGTAACCTGAAAAGGTGTTGAATACTCTATTTGGAGAATAGTGGAGAAAACCTTCAAGTAGAAGAGACTGGACGTAGCTCTTGGTTGGAAGAGTGTGAACCAGCATAAAATACTTGTGTGAATCTTCTAACCTTTATCTTTTACAGTTTTTTATTATACTAATTGTGGGGTTTTGAATTTGAGTTTATTAACTCTATAAAAAATGTTAAGAAACATAATTCAACCCCCCTTCTTGTGTTTGAGAAAAGGTTTTTCAAAAAACTGTTAAGAAACAAAATTCAACCCCCCTTCTTGTGTTTGAGAAAAGGTTTTTCGAAAAACTGTTAAGAAACATAATTCAACCCCCCTTCTTGTGTTTCCACGTGTTAACTTTAGAAGAGAGTCACATTCAAGCCACAAATTATTACAACCTCTTCTATAAGCATGTTCAATAGACAACATAGTTCCGATGAGCTCAGCATGAAATGAGAATGAGATACCAAGATTAGTAGCAAAACCACCCACTATAGCAGCTCTGTAATCTCTAAATATGCCTCCGCAGGCAGACCAACCAGGGGATTTTCTAAAGGCACCACCCGTATTAAATTTTATCCAATGACTAGGAGGAGCAGAACATAACACATCTTTAATTGAAGGGGCTCGACCAACATGAGTGCAGACCCAAAAATGCTTCAGAATAGAGAATTCTAATATGGTGGATGATGTAGCACCATTTGATAGATTACCTGCTATTGAAGTTGATGCTAGGATAGTGCTAATAGCAGAATTAAAAGTGATGCATTTCATATCAAACCTCAGTTTATTTATGCATGTCCAAATCATCCAGAAAATGTTCAATGTTGTTACCAAAATCAAATCACAAACTGAGCACTCCATTTTATGTTGCAGATTCTTAGAACAAATTTGAATGATAATAAATCCATGTTGCAGCCGATGATACTGCTAAACCAAGTCCAAAGATTAACAACAAATTTACAATTTAGGAAGAGATGCGAGGTTTCAAGAGATTGACCACATAAGATGCACATTGAGACAATAATATAACCTCTTCTTTGTAGATTCTCATCTGTAGGAGCCTTTCTATGAATTAGCCTCTATAATAAGAAATATTTGGTTGGAGGAATAAAAGCTTTCCATATCTGCTTACACCAACTTAGTGGTTGAGATTTGGGATTAAAAAGCAAGTATGCCTCTTTGAATGACAGAAAACCAGTATTTGAGTTAGACCAAACCAGCTGATCTTGAGATGCTTTGATAGGAATAATAACCTTTTTTTATATCAGCGGCTAGCCCTCGTTGCATAGCAACTAAATCATCATGTATAGACCAAGAGAAATTGCTCTTAAATTCACAAACCTTGGACTGAAAACAATTATGCAAGGATTCTAGAATTTGCATAATGTTTAGGACAGGTTCAGATATCCAGTTGTCCCTCCAGAAGTTGATGGTTTTGCCATCCCCAATTTGCCAAGAAGAGTTGTCCAACACCATCTGAAAATAGCTATTTAAACCATGCCAAATAGAAGAGCTTAAATGATACCTATAGGCACCCTGTTCTTCAAATATCTTGCCTTGAGGAAGCAGGCCCATTGACTGTTAGAGGAAAATAAATCCCAACAAAGTTTCATGGTTGTAGCCTCATTAATCTTCCTAACTGATCTGAGACCCAAACCTCCTTCAGAAGTAGGATTGCAAATTCTATGCCACGCAATAGTAACAATCTTTCTAACATTGATATCTCCAGATCAGATAAAGTTCCTTAGCCAATTATCAATTGTTTTTAACACGGAAAAAGGCCGAACATAGATGTGGAAGCTATAGACCAACATACCATGAATGATTGATTTAACTAACTGGACTTTTCCCATGATAGATAGCAAAGAACCTTTCCAAGTGGCCAATTTAGCTTTGATTCTGCCAGCAATTGGTTGTAAGTGAATTCTTCTAGGTTTACCTTAAAAAATTGGAACTCCAAGGTAAGAGAAAGGGAGTTTTCTAACAGTAAAACCAAGTGTGCCTGCAATGCTATTTATTCTCCATGATGTCATAGGACCTGTGAAAAACTTGCACTTGGATAAGCTGATGATTTGACTAGATGCTTCACCATAATCCTTAAAAATGTTTTTAATTTCCAGCAGGTTTCTCTTGGACCCTTTACAAAAAATCATGATGTCATCTGCATGAAGAACATGACTGGGAGTTTGGAAACCTCTTGAACTTGCCATTGGGAGCAATATGCCATCCTGAACTAATTTTGAAATAGCTCTACTCATCACCCTGTCGAACTCCTCGCTTGCAATTAAAAAATCCAACCAAGTGGCCATTGACAAAAATGGATAACCTGGATGACTGCGACATAACTCTTAACCAGTTACAAAATTTACTATCAAATCCAAGAGAATCCAGCACCTGAAGAAGGAATTTCCAATCAATCGTGTCAAAAGCCTTTTTGATGTCAATTTTAAGTGCTAAATTACCACCAAGGACTTTTTTTTTATCTAGCATGTTGATTGCCTTAGAAGTAATGCAGACACACTCTTGGATGTGTCTATCTCTAATGAAGCCTCTTTGATTCTCTGATAGGATTTTAGGAGCAATAGAAGCTAACTTGCCTGCTAGCACCTTGGTAATGATTTTGAATTGAAAGTTAGCTAAGGCAATTGGCCTGTAATTCTCAATAGTATCAACTCCATGGAATTTTGGTATTAGAACAACCAAATTTGAATTAATATTAGGAAGCAACCAGTCCTGAGTGAAAAAATTGAGTGATAGAATTGAAGACATCCTCAGATACAATATCACAGTTCTTTTGGTAAAAAGTACCACCAAACCCATCAGGGCCAGGAGCACCACTGTTGTTCATAGAGAAAGCTACATTCCTCAACTCTTCTTTAGTTGGCAAGCAAGTATGCATAATATTATCAACAGCAAAAACCAAAGAAGAAATAGATTTGGCAGTTAAATCATTAGGCAAGCAGCTATTATCAGAAGCAAACAAGCTAGTATAATATTGGAGAACATGTTGATCAATATCTTCATGTTTGTCAAGGATAGAAGAAACTAATTTGAGGATTGACATATGTTTAGAAGCATTTCTGATCTTTGTGACTCTATGAAAAAATGCAATGTTTCTATCACCAAAGTTATGCCAATTGATTCTGGACTTTTCCTTCTAGAATTCCTCTTCAAAGTGCAAAGCCTTAAGGAATTCTATCTGAGCATGCTTTTCCTTTTCCAACAAAGAATCATTGCAGCCGAGTGCATTAATCTGTAATTGCTTGAGCTCTTTGGACTTTTTCATGAACATCACCAAAAACTTTCTTGTTACACACCTTGATATATGTAATTGCTGATTTTACGTTTTTGGTTTAAAATTTTTTGTGTGAAATTATATACCAAAAATTGTTAAAGAAATTATTTTGTCAGAACCATCGATCATAAAGTATAATAGATATTAGCTTAATAACTATTATTGATATTATGATATGACTCTTAAGTTAAAATAGTGAGTATATACTGTCGTGTAAATATGCACTCTATCACAATATTTATGCAATATAAAAAGGTAGATATTGAAAATGTTTGCATATGGAGAAAAAATAAATAATGGAAGAATATTGTTATTTTAAAAAAGATGTTTATTTGAAAATCAAATTTAATGATAATACAAAAAGATGGTATATAATCAAAATGAAAAATATTGTGATTAGTCAAAAAGATGTTGTTTCTTTCTTTCACTACCTTAGTATCATATTTCTCTGAATATCTAATAGCAAATATATATTTCCAAAGAAACAACTGCGTTTATATCTCATTAATCATTTCACAGTGTTATTTATTGAAACACTAATACTAAACACAAAGTAATAGTTTCTTGTCTCTTCAAAATATATTTGATTTATTTATCCTCTTTTCCCCATGCAAGTTAATCATTTTTAGAAAATATATTTATCTATCATAATATTATTTTTATTCTCTCTTTGAAACTTATTTGATTTATTAATTTCTCCTCTTTCCCCATGTAAGCTAAACATTTTTAGAAAATATAGTCATCTATCATATTCTTTTTCTTCTCTCTTGAAAATCTATTTGATTTATTTTCCTTCTCTCCGGTGTGAGTTAACTATTTTTAGAAAATATATTTATCTATCACATTACTATTTTTATTCTCTCATGAAAATATATTTGATTTACTACATTACAAAGTATTTATCCCCTTTTTTGACATTTTTTCAAATACCTTGGTATTCTGCTTCACTCAACATCAATATTATAGTGATTATGTTTTTTTAAAGCAAAATTATAAATTAGTATGCAGTACTAACCACTTCTTATATAAAAAAAAATAGAATATAGATTTAATTATCTCTTAAATTAACATTATATTTCTATAATTAATAATATGAAATAAATTCTTAAAATAATTAATGGTAACATTAATTACTTCAAAACAATATTACTTCAGAGTATATATTGAAAACTCTAATAAATATTATTTTTATTATGTGTGTCAGTATTGTGGTAGGAGACATTTATTTAAAATAGGTTAAAGTAATGTTTTGGTCCCTATACGTGACATCGATTTTCAATTTGGTCCCTATACGTAAAAAGTTATCAATTTGGTCCCTATACGTGACACTGATTTTCAATTTGGTCCTCACAGCTAATTGGTCCCTATATAAGAGGGACCAAATTGCAAATTATTATCACATATAGGGACCAAATTGAAAATAATTATCACATGTAGGGACCGATTTCAAATTTTTTTTGTTGAATTGGTCCCTACATGTGACAATAATTTGCAATTTGGTCCTCTTATATAGGGACCAATTAGCTGTGAGGACCAAATTGAAAATCAATGTCACGTATAGGGACCAAATTGATAACTTTTTACGTATAGGGACCAAATTGAAAATCGATGTCACGTATAGAGACCAAAACATTATTTTAACCTTTAAAATAAATGAAAATTTACCACATATTGGTTGTCTACTCTTATATATGTAACTAATAATTTATCTTAAAATTTAAATAAATTTCAAATAGATGTTCAATATTCTTTTAAGAGTTTTTTTTTTTGGGTAGGCCATGACTTAGGTATGAAGTATCCACCTCCATTTGCAGTGACCAATCTCTGTCGGGAAACATATTGGGAACACAAGGTGGATGTCCATATGTAACTCAACTAAAAAATTTGTGAATGTCTCCTTGCGCATGAATACTCAGGCTCAGCTAATACATGCGATAGTTGTAACACCCCGTTTTTACTGTTTTTCATTATCGGTAGAATTTTTAATTCTTTATAATTATATCTGAGATTTATAAAATTATCTTGGATAAAACAAAATCATATTTATACTCTACCTTATGGTAGAAGGTTACAGTAAAAATTTAGGTTTAAAATTCAGACGAAACCTTGTCTGCGTTTTAACTGACATTAAGATTTTACTAATCAGAAAACCTAATTTGACTCGAGAACGAAACAGTTAAGATTCTTATCTTGTTTCCAACGATAGCGGTTATTTTGAAAATTTTCAAAATAAATAGGTTATTTTACGTAATCGGGCAAGTACTCGACCATCGAGGATCGACAGAATAGAGAACGGACGTGGGACGTGCAAAGACAAAACCCGACGTCGGGTGGAGGAGCACAATGAGTCATAGGGGTGAGTCATCTTGCATTAAATGCAAGTAATGATGGTTATATGTAAAAAGACCAAAATGACCTTGATCTTTAAGTGAAACTCCAAGAGTGTCCCTAAGTGAATTTTGACCAAAATACCCTCCAAATCTACTTAATTTCGTGCAGTCCATCCACAAAACCAAACTCATTTAATTTTGATTTCATTTCATCATCTTTCTCTCAAAAACACTAATCGGGAAAACAATGGAACTAGACACAAATGTGCAGAGATATACCGGGAGAACAGAACGATGAGTCGTCCATGATGACTCAAGTGGAATGAGTCACCATAATGACTCACCATAGCCATTAATGTGCATTTATGACAAGTAAATGTGAAAAGACTAAAATACCCCTAACATAACCTATGTCTAGTTAACTCCAACCAAGGTTAGCCAACCATGATTTGTAACTAAAAATATCTTCTTCCTTCTTTTGGTCCAAACTCAGCCACACCACCCTAAGAGTATCTCCACCACATATTCATTTCATAGCATAATGATTACTTATATGTGAAAAGTCCAAAATACCCTTAATCTTTCCTTGTAACTCCAAGTTTGCCATGACAACATTTTTGACCCTTTGGTCCCTTGAAGCCACAACCACCCCTCTATAAAAGGCTATCTTCATTTCATTTTTACTCCTTCACAAGTGTTTCATCTTCACCTCATCGCCATTCTTCATTTTCCTACACAAAAACTCTATGTTCTTCATAGTGATTTACAAAGGAACTCTAAGATCTTGATCATTTCTTGAAATTCCAAAGGTATAGCCTTATGATCCTAGATCATACCTTCACTTTTCATCACAAGTTTTCTTCTTAAATCCATGTTTTGTTCAAGAGCAAATTTCTAGATCTAGATCTTCAAAAATCTCTAGAAAATCATAGAAAAATCATTTTAATGTGAGATCAATTACTTTGATCTCCATATAACTTATATTTTCATCATCCAAGAGCTTGAAAAATTTAGAGATCCCTAGCTATTTCTTTTGACTTGGCCGAACCTATGATCAATGGGTTGAGTAGGATTTTCTTCATTCTTTAACTTGATTTCTTGTTGGTTGTTCATGGCTAGGTTTTGTGGGTTCAAAACCTTGTGATTTAGGTGAACAACATCCTTATACTATTTAACTTTCAAGTGATCTACAAGGGGTAAGGGGGGAGATTACTACTATCCTACCTTAATGTAGATATGTATGTAGTTTAAAGTATTTGTATGTTGTCTTGTAAATCCTAAGTGTTAGGATTATGTATTATTGATTTATATGTGTGTGATCCTCTTGGAGGATTTGATTTGATGTTTGGTTGTGGTGTGATATGTCATATGGTTGTTTTGATTCCAATGACCTTAAGTTGGAATCAAGATTGTTGTTTGCTTGACTTATTAAGAAAAATGCGTAATATATTTATTTGAGGCCATTTGGCCATAAATGATTAATGGGGTTTCAAGTTGAGTTAATTTGTTTGAATAATTTTTACAAGGATTGAATGAATATATAAATATATAGAAATTGGTTTGGATTGATTTGGATGTGTATATTAAAAGATAAGATTTTATAAGTCCTTAGGGACTAAAATGAAATTTCTGAGAATTTCATAGGCTGCACTGAAATTCATGTTCTTGTGTTTTAATATTGTAGTCCTTGATGAGACAAAACCATAGAAATTGGTTTGGTGTTAATTGGATTAATACATAAAAAGTTATAAGCTTTTTTGTAAACAAGGACCTTTCTGCAATTACTGTAAAATATTTGGATGCAGAATTGTAATTTATATAAATATGAGGGTAACTGAAAAATAATTCTAAAGAAGTTGGTTTGGTGTGATTTGAAGTTATAAATAAAAAGTTATAAGGATTTAAGTGAATAAGGATCTTTTTGTAATTCATGAAAGTTTAGGAGTTAAAGTGCAATTTTCGAAAATATATTTAACTGGACAGTGAGAGACTGTTTTTCACACCTATTAAACTGTTCTAAAACTCCAAAATGAGTTTTGGACTATTAGAGTGTAAAATCGATGAAAAAGGATTGACGCGATTTACAAAATTAATGACGTTCGGTCAAAATTTTAGGAATTTCGTATAAATGGAGAGTAAGATGTAAAATCATTGTTTCAAAATATTCATATGAGTAATAAAACCTAGGGGATTAATACATTTTAGGTGAAGAACCATGTTTTCAAAATATGGCTTTTGGGCCTAAATTCAGTAAAAAGCAGCGAAACCGCCGTGAAACGTTTTTAAGGATTTTCGAGAAAATGTTTTGAGAAACCGCTACCTATGTATCTTTGATGGAAATTATTCTTGAAAATTGATTTGATTTTATTTAAAGATTTTGGTTTTAATACACAAGGATTTTCATCTTCAAAGACGAGATTTTACTGTAAACTGTAAAAACCTAAGTCAAGAATGACTTAGTGAAAATACGAACGTAATAATTTATGACGTGGGGTGGAACACGACCTTATGTCATAAAGTATGGATAATTCATTATCCATATTCCATAAAATTTAATGGATTCAGAAGGATTTGTTTTCTTGGAAGCCAAAGAAAAAGGCTCAATTAGAAAAGTATAGAGAAATAAATAATTGGACTTGTATTCCAATCTCAGAATAATGCATTAGTACTTTTAAACAAAGTGTTTGAAGATATCTTAACACAAAGACGAAATGTTACTAGAGAACTTTCGCTTGATGTTAAGAACATCTAGCATCTGAGAAAGCACGTTAAGAGAATTTGATGTTAAGAGAATTTCGATGGAATCAAGATGTCATCCGATGGAAAGACAAGAAGAACGCAATTTCCAGAAATTTTTCATAAACACATAGTGAAACTATGTTCTGTAAGGCCGTTGTGCCTAGGGGATTGAGCTGACACTTTAATGCGGGTGTGACTTCCATAGGGCCGATCTGGTAGATGCTTAGGGATGTCGGGTTTATGAAATACTCACATAGGCCCAATGGGTTGCTCCTCTATGACGTGGTGATCTGGCAATACACCGACATACTTGAATAGACGCTATATGTTTTATGGTAGTGTAGGATGTTCCCGAAAAAGCCTATGAGGTGCACACCCTCTTCTATTGATGCATTCTTTATTACCCAAGGCTGGTAGACTCCGGAACAATCCTCCAAACCACTCTCTCCGACTGTTCGTAAAACCATTTTATAGGAATTCAGAGGTCATTCCTCAAGTCTTAGATGTCTTCTATCTAGGAAAACGTGGTGATGTGGTCATGTTTCTGTGGAACATTATTGTTATGTTATGTGTGTAGATATGATTGCTAATTATTAATTGTACGTACCTGAGAGTCGTACCACTGCATGTCTGCCTTATGTGTAAGATAAATGGAAATCTCACCTCCTTATTTTTATATTACTTATGTCGGCTGGCTATGTGCCATCTGTACTATTTTTTAGAAGATTGAGACGTCAAGATGTCGCTTGGCTGATGCGTCGTAGAGGTCGAGGTTCGAGCATGGGGACGATATGCAAGAGTTTTCTAGTGGACGTCTTCCAGACTATCGATGGTTCGTTCGAGAGTTACTATTGTAGTAGCTCTAGTAGTGTCTTTTGTGACGACGTCGGTAGTGAACTCAAATAGAGTTTCCACTAGATCTCGTCAGTTGGGTTTGTCTTTCTCACGATATATGAGAAATGATTGTCTTCTCTATTTTAATTTGGCCAGTCGGGTATGTTTGGGAGTTAATGTAACTGTCTATGGAGCTGTGACTCCAAGTATCTCATATTTTAGGAGCTGCGTCTCCACATCTTTATGTTGAGTCTGTATATTCTATGATTTCTGTTTATGAGTCGAGTTGGGTATTATGTAAATGATTTTCGAACTTATGATCCCAATTGTAATAATGGAATATTTGATTGTCGAAAATGAAAAAAATTTCCCCATTCTTTTATAGCCAATTTTAATTAACTTACTTTTCGGTCTTAAAATATCACTTATGATGTAGCACCCGAGAAGGGTGTTACAATAGTTATTTTTGAAGAATAGGATTTTTTTTTTTTTGAGCAAACAGATTATGTATTGCACTCAAATTTATCCTTCAAGATAGATATGACTATTGAAAATGATATTTAATCAACAAATATATAAATAGAATACTAAATTTTCAAATAGTAATATTTTCTTTTAGAGAGATTATGGAGGCAATCCAGTACTTTTTTTGTCTGTCCATTCAAAATTACAAGCATGTTTAACGCGCCTATTTATTATTATTTTTTGACTCAATGTTTAACGTACCTATGAACTTACCTACAAATACTCAAACGAAAAATGGAATAATCCTCACTAAAAATGAAAATTAATTTATTACATATTGGTTATTCCATGAATGGGTAATTCAACTAAATTTTTTTGATGGATTGAAATGTTACAAGAATAAGAACCCATTCAACATAAATAATTATGTTTCATAATACTAATTTTTTAAGTAATTATGTTAATTATGCCTGCAAAATTAATGGCTTTCCTTTTTTTCCAAAATTACTCAAATAATCAAATATATTTATTATTAAAAAATTTATTAAATTAGGAATTTTTTATCTTAATCACTTCATCAAACAAAAAGAAATAACCTTTATTCCTTTTTTAAAAAGAAATAATATTTATTTACTATTAAGGAATTAAAATAAATAATTTTAATCTTTTTTATTTTTTTAATGTTTTTATAATTTAATAATAGTAAACTTCATTCAGTGTTAATGAATGAATGTTATTCTATCTATATAATTTATAGTTAACAATATATTTAATTATTTATTAATTTAATATTATATATAATTAATGATATTCAATAACTTAAAATAATTAATGGTAACATTAATTACCTAAAAAATTATTGTTAGATTTTTTTTTTTGATGGAAAAAATATTATTAGATTGAAAACTCTAATAAATATGATCTATTTGTATATATTATTAAATTTTTTATGCGTGTTATTTGTTGTTATGGTACTAATATATATTTGTATCCATTGTCCCCCTAAATATCTTCCACCAAGATAAACCTTTTTTTATTCAGTTCCCAGAAGATAAAGAATGATAAGCAAGGATCTTCAAGAAGGATTGATAGAGGAAATCGTGATTGTAACACCCCTATTTTTCTGCTTTCTAAGATCGGTATAAATATAGATAAACATTTACATTTTTATCTGAAACTTAGAAAATGATTTTGCGAAAACCAAAGTCATATTCATATTATGCTTATTTTTATAACTATACGGTTAAATTTTGGGTTGAAAATTTAGATGGAACTCGGTCTGCATTTTTGCTGATAGTAAGATTTTACTGATCAAAAAACCTAATTTTGACTCGTGAAGGAAATGAATAGATTTTATATCTCATTTCCAACGATATAGGTTATTTTGAAAATTTTCAAAATAAATAGGTTATTATATTTGATTCGGGCGTAAAAACCTAAATCGGGTAATCGACGGAGTCGAGAACGGACGTGCAAAGACAAAACCCGACATAGGATACTGAGATATATTGCCACCAAGGGTGGTGAATCATAGGGGTGACTCACCTAGCATTTAATTTATGCAATGAGGAGTTTAAGTGTGAAAAGACCAAAATACCCCTTACTTAACCTATCTTTGTTAAAATTTAACCATGGTTAAGGCAAGACAAGTTCAAATTGGCTACTTCCTCTTGTTTTGTGGACACAAATCAGCCACACCTCCAATCAATCCTCACCACATGTTAGTCATGATGACTTTTGTAAGATTACAACTGTAACACCCCGTTTTTACTGTTTTTCATTATCGGTAGAATTTTTAATTCTTTATATTTTTATATGAGATTTAGAAAATAATTTTGGATAAAATAAAATCATAATTATACTCTACCTTATGGTAGAAGGTTACGGTAAAAATTTAGGTTTAAAATTCAGACGAAACCCGGTCTGCGTTTTAACTGACAGTAAGATTTTACTGAGCAGAAAACCTAATTTTATCCCGAGAAGGAAACCGTTTAGATTTAGATTTTATTTCCACCCATAGTGGTTATTTGTAAAATTTTCAAAATAAATAGGTTAATATATGTTATTCGGGTGAATACTTAACGATTGTGGATCGAGGGAATCAAGAACAGAGGTGCAGAGACAAAACCCGACATCAGATGATGGGACATCTTGTCACCTAGGGTGGTGAGTCATAGGGGTGACTCACCTAGCATTTATGAGGCATAATGATGACACCAAAATATCATGATATTTATTCTAGTGAAAAGACAAAATGCCCTTGATCTTTAAGTGAAATTCCAAGAATGTCCCTAAGTGAATTTTGGCCAAAATACCCTATAAGTCTACTTAATTTCAAGCAGCCCATCCACTTAACCAAATTCGTTTCATTTTGATTTCATTTCATCACCTTTCTCTCAAAAACCACAATTGGGTAAACAACGGAACCAGACACGAATGTGCAGAGATATACCGGGAGAACAGAATGATGAGTCGTCCCTGTTGACTCAAGAGGAATGAGTCACCATAATGACTCACCATAGCCATTAATGTTCATTTATGACAAGTATATGTGAAAAGACAAAAATACCCCTAACTTAACCTATGTCTAGTTAACTCCAACCAAGGTTAGTCAACCATGATTTGTAACTAAAAACATCTTCTTCCTTTTTGTGGTCCAAACTCAGCCACACCACCCTAAGAGTATCTCCACCACATATTCATTTCATAGCATAATGATTACTTATATGTGAAAAGTCCAAAATACCCTTAATCTTTCCTTGTAACTCCAAGTTTGCCATGACAACATTTTTGACTCTTTGGTCCCTTGAAGCCACGGCCACCCCTCTATAAAAGGTTATCTCCATTTCATTTTTTCTCCTTCACAAGTGTTTCATCTTCTTCATGAAGGTTGTTCGTCATTTTCTCTAAGAACACATAAAGAATTCGTTGATGCTCATACTCATCCGAAACTGTACCAAAATTTTGACCCTTTTATGTTCTGAAACTCGTAAAACTTTCTATATGAAAGTTGTTCCTCTTTATCTCTTCTTTCCAACGAGCTAAAGATCACCAAAACCGAATGAGTATATTGAGAGATAAGCCCAAATTACCAAAACAGCTCAAAATCCTCAGCTTCCCAAGAGAACAGTGGAAATAAGGCTCTTTACCACCCTGTTCTGATCCAAATCAAAAAAAAACTTAGACATAAAAGTTGTGCCTCTCCTTGTTACGTTTCTAAAAAGTCAAAGTTTGTAATTTTTAGATGAGTAAATCGTAAGATATGCTCATAACACCACCACACCCTCAAAGCTATCCAATTTTCAACTAAGCTTGTTTTGATCATTACTCCTCATCAAGAGGTAACCTCTCTTCTACATGATCAATCATGTCTTCTTTTTCATTCATTTCATGATTTTCATGCCATGATCATCATTTAGAATTCTTAGAACTAGAACTTTGAAAATTCCTAGAAAGTCATAGAAAAATCATTTTAATGTGAGATCAATTTCTATGATCTTCATATGACTTCTATTTTCATTGTCCAAGAGCTTGAAAAATTTAGAGATCTCTAGCCATTTCTTTCTATCATGGCCGAAACTATGTTCAAGTGTGCTAGGATGATTTTCTTCAATATTTAACTTGTTTTCTTGTTGGTTGTTCATGGCTAGGTTTGTTGGTTCAAACCTTGAGGCTTTAGGTGAACAACATCCTTCTATTACTTGACTTTCCAAGTGTCTACAAGAGGTAAGGGGGGAAATACTACTATCCTACCTTAATGTAGATATGTATGTGTTTTAAAGTATTTGTATGTTGTCTTGTAAATCCTAAGTGTTAGGATTATGTATTATTGATTTATATGTGTGTGATCCTCTTGGAGGATTTGATTTGATGTTTGGTTGTGGGATGATATGTCATATGGCTGTTTTGATTTCAATGACCTTAAGTTGGAATCAAGATTGTTGTTTGCTTGTCTTAGTAAGAAAAATGCGTAATATATTTATTTAAGGTCATTCGGCCATAACTGATTAATGGGGTTTCAAGTTGAGTTAATTTGTTTGAATAATTTTTATAAGGATTGAATGAATATATAAGAATATAGAAATTGGTTTGGATTGATTTGGATGTGTATATTGAAAGATATGACTTTATGAGTCCTTAGGGACTAAAATGCAATTTCTTAGAATTTCAGTGAATGTACTGAAATTAGGATTCTTGAGTGTTAAGATTGTAGTCCTTGATGAGACAAAACCATAGAAATTGGTTTGGTGTTAATTGGATTAATACATAAAAAGTTATAATTTTTTTTTGTAAAAAAAGGACCTTTTTGCAAACACTGTAAAATATTTGGGGTCAGAATTGTAATTTATGGAAATTTGAGGGTACTGAAAAATATTTCTAAAGAAGTTGCTTTGGTGTGATTTGAAGTTATAAATAAAAATTTATAAGGATTTAAGTGAATAAGGATCCTTTTGCAATTAATGAAAGTTTAGGGGTTAAATTGCAATTTTTGAAAATATATTTAACTGGACTAGTGAGAGACTGTTTTTCATACCGATCAAACTTTTCTAAAACTCCAAAATGAGTTTTGGACTATTAGAGTGTAAAATCGTTGAGAAAGGATTTATGCGATTTACAAAATTAACGACGTTCGGTCAACTTTTTAAGAATTTCGTATAACTGGAGAGTAAGATGTAAAATCAGAGTTTCAAAATTTCATGAGTAATATAACCTAGGACAATAATACATTTGAGGTGAAGATCCATGTTTTCAAAAATATGGCTTTTGGGCCTAAATTCTGTAAATAGCGACGAAACCACCGTTAAACGTTTTTAAGGATTTTCGAGAAAATGTTTTGAGAAACCGCTACCTATGTATCTTTGATGGAAAGTATTCTTGAAAATTGATTTGATTTTATTTAAAGATTTTGGTTTAAAGACAAAAGGATTTTTGTCTTCAAAGACTAGATTTTACTGTAAACTGTAAAAAACCTAAGTCAAGAATGACTTAGTGAAAATACGAACATTATAATTTATGAAGTGGGGTGGAACACGACCTTATGTCAAGAGTATGGATAATTCATTATCCATATTCCATAAAATTTAATGGACTCAGAAGGATTTGTTTTCTTGGAAGCCAAAGATAAAGGCTCAATTAGAAAAGTACAGAGAAATAAATAATTGGACTTGTATTCCAATCTCATAATGCGTTAGGACTTTTAAACAAAGTGTTTTAAGATATATTTACACAAAGATGAAAGGTTACTTGAGAACTTTCACTTGATGTTAGGAACATCTAGCATCTGAGAAAGCACATTAAGAGAATTTCGATGGAATCAAGATGTCTTCCGATGGAAAGACAAGAAAAACACATTTTTCGGTAATTTTGCCTAAACACATAGTGAAACTATGTTCTGTAAGGCCGTTGTGCCTAGGGGATTGATCTAACACTTTAATGCGGGTACGAATTCTGTAGGGATGATCTGGTTGATGCTTAGGGATGTCGGGGTTATGAAATACTCACATAGGCCCAGTGGGTTGCTCCTCTGGTGTGGTGATCTGACAATACACCAACATACTTAAATAGACGCTACGTGTTTTTTGGTAGTGTAGGATGTTCCCGAAAAAGCATATGACGTGCACGCCCTCTTCTATTGACACATTCTTTATTACCCAAGGCTAGTAGACTCCAGAACAATCCTCCGAACCACTTTCTCTGACTGTTCGTAAAACCATGGTATAGGAATTCAGAGGTCATTCCTCAAGTCTTAGATGTCTTCTATGTAGGAAAACGCGATTTTGTGGTCATGTTTCTATGAAACATTATTGTTTTTGTTATGAGTGTAAATATGATTGCTAATTGTTAATTGTACGTACCTGAGAGTCGTACCACTACATGTTTGCCTTATGTATGTGATAAATGGAAATCTCACCACCTTATTTTTATATTGCCTATGTCGACTGGCTATGTGTCGTCTGTACTATTTTTGAGAAGATTGACGATATGTTATGTTGGTAGTGGCTACGGTCTCCAGAGTGAGTGGGTGGGGGAGGTGAATTGAGATAGTGAAAACTTATTCAATAATTTAAAGTAAAACAGTGTTTCTTTTAGTGAAAATTGGTTTTCACTCAATTTTAATTCCAAGAATTAGGTTATGGAACAAGTAATGATGACAAGAAGAATTATAAGTAGAAACAACAGATTTTAACACAGATTACAGATTTAAAGATTCAAGTTTAAACAAGTATATGGAGTTTAGGGATTAGAAGAACACGCAAACCGAATTTATCCTGGTTCGGCTACCTCCTCTAGTAAGCCTACATCTAGTCCTACACCTCTGTGGATTTCTTCACTATAATCAACAATTACACAATTCTAATTACAGCAACACAAGGATACCCTCCTTGCTTAAAAAATCTCCAGAAAGCACACTAGGTTTCTTTACCCAAGGATCCCTTCTATCCTTGTTGAACCCTAAGAGATACCCTCTCTTAGTCACTCTAATTCACGAAAAGAATTGAGTAGAAGCAAGACTCTAGAAGCCTGATAAAACAAATTGAAGGTCTAACTATCACACTTTTCTCAGAGATAAAGCACTTTGTTTCACAATCAGTATGAGTTACGTTGTTGTTGTTGTTGTTGTGTGGAAACGTGTTCCTTTGATCCCTCTTTATATAGAAGAGAGATTATAGACGTTGGGATCATTTAAGACATATTTGGATTTGATTTAACAAAATCTGCTTTCTTGATTCTTGATCTCAAAATGTGATTCTGTTTGATCTTTGTAGAGATTGCTTCCTTCTTGAAATATAACTGTTTCCATTTGAAAGGATAGCGAAGTCTTTTTGAAGAGTAATATATCTGTGTTTAATTGAAGAGAAAAATATGTGTCCATTTGCCACGTCAGCAGACGAGAGTATTAGCTCAAGATAACTGGACGGGCTCCGATTGGTAGACGAGAGTGCTAACACAAGGCAATTGGATGGGCTCCAACTGGTAGATGAGCTTTATATGCTATGTTAGTGGACGGAGCTTCTCATTAAGATCTTAGCACGTATCATTAGCAGACGAGATCCAAGTGCCACTATCAGTAGACGAGCTCTTCTTTTACATCAGTAGACGAGCTCTTCTTTTACATCAGTAGACGCGCTCTTCTTGTGCCACGTCAGCAGACGAGATCTTCTGTTTTCTTAGTGGACGCGCTTCATGTGCCATGTTAGCAGGCAAGCTCTTCTGTTTCTTTCAATGGACGCGCTTCATGTGACACGTCAGCAGACGAGCTCTTCTATTTCTTTCAGTGGATGCGCTTCATGTGCCACGTCAGCAGACGAACTCTTCTGTTTCTTTCAGTGGACGCGCTTCCTTTGTTCTTTCAGTGGACGACAGCTTTTTACTTTGTTGTTTCTTTAGTGGACGTGCTTTCTTTGTTCTTTCAATGGACGTCAGCTTTTTACTTTGTTGTACTTTAGTGGACGAGCTCTTTAGTTGTTCAATGGACTTCAGCTCTTTACTTTGTTGGACGTCATTCTTGGTTCACTTCATTAGACGAGCGCTTGTTTTGCTTGATTGGATGTCAGCTTGTTTTTCTCTGTTTATGAGTGATCTTGCATGCAACTTAACACGTAATGAGTGCGTAGTCAAAATTAAAAATCTTATGCAAAATACACTTTGTTTGTCATACATCAAAACATGAATGAGGGCTTAGTCTTACATGTTAGAGTTTTCTAGTGGATGTCTTCCAGGCTGTCGATGGTTCGTAGACCATGTTTTTCCTCTTGGAAGAGGAAATGGCTTAGTTCGAGAGTTACTATTGTAGTAGCTCCAATAGTGTCTTTTGTGACGACGTCGGTAGTGGACTCAAATAGAGTTTCCACTAGATCTCGTCAGTGGGTTTGTCTTTCTCACGATGTATGAGAAAGGATTGTCTTTTCTATTTTAGTTTGGCCAGCTGGGTATGTTTGGGAGTTAATGTAACTGTCTATGGAGCTGTGACTCCAAGTATCTTATATTTTAGGAGCTGCGTCTCCACATCTTTATGTTGAGTCTGCTTGTTCTATGATTTTTGTTTATGAGTCGGGTTTGGTATTATGTAAATGATTTTCAAACTTATGATCCCAATGGTGATAATGGAATATTTGATTATCGAAAAAGAAAAAAATTACCCCTTTCTTTTATAGCCAATTTTTAATTAACCTACTTTTCGGCCTTAAAATGTTACGATCTAGCGCCCGAGAAGGGTGTTACAACAACCTTGTCCCTAAAATTTTATGGCTTGGACCCTTTTGGCCCTAGTTTCCCACGGTCCAACCCATATTTGGAGCCCATTCCATTGCTATTTAAGGCACACTTCATCTTCTTCATGAAGGTTGTTCATTTTTTTCTCAAAAACCTTAAGTTTCCATATCCAATTTTGTGAAGGAACCACTTGATTCCTTGCTCATGTTCAATCTTCAAGAGGTATACCATGCTCTTCTCACTTAATCATCACTATGTTCTTCATTAATTTTAATGTTTCAAGGCCATGATCATCATTTGAAATTCTTAGATCTAGAACTTTGAAAATTCATAGAAAATCATAGAAAAATCCTATGATCATGAAACCAATTTCTATGATATTATTATCATATCTATATTTAAGATCCAAAAGTATGCATCAAGCAAAAATTTCCTTCCTATTTAACCTATCAAGGCAGAAACCTAGTTGTTATAGGTGGAGGAATTTTGTTTCATTTTTCTTGTAAAATTATACATGATTTAATTCTTCTAACTCATGTAAGTATTGCATCCAAGTTATGGAATCAAAATAAAATTTCTAACCTATTGTTTTGTTCATGGCCGAAACTATGTTCTTGAAGAGTTGAAAGATTTTGTTTCATTTTCCAACTTATGATAATTTATCTTAACTCTATACTACTCTAAGGTCATGGATCTAAGAGTATGTGAAATTTTGAGATCTCTAGCAAGTTTATCTAGTCATGGCCGAACGTAACTCTATGTGGAGTTACAGGATTTTATTTCAATCTTTTATTTTTGATTATTGATTTTATGTTTAAAGCGCTTAAAGATCATTAATCCAAGAAGCTTATGAATTTTTGAAAATTTTAGCCATCAAAACACCTCATAGCCGAACCCATCATATAGGAAAATAGGGTATTTAGTTGTTTGATTGATAATTATTTGTTGTGGTTTGTTGAAGGATAAATTGCTGTGTGAATCATGTACGTGATTTACGGAGATCGGATGTTTGACGAAACTTAAATTCAGAAGGAGAAATCTTCAAGAGGTAAGGGGAGTACCTGAGGGGTTTTTCTTATAGATGTATGCAATTTGTTTGTGGTCTGTATAATTTAGTTGGGTGTATTTATTATTTACGTAGTTAGAATTATCTGCTTTTAATTATTTATCTGCATTTAATTATTATCGTATTTTAATACATGTCATAAATTGTGCTATTTACTATATTATTGGCATGAAATTATTATTGATGTTGATTGTGGATTGAAAAGACTGACAATGGTCAGTGCTCAATTAATTACGAGGTTAAAAGCATTAAAAAGCTTTTTATGAAATAATTAGTTTTAATTAATGGAAAATAGTAATATAATATTACTAATTATTTGATTGGTTAAAAATGGAGAATAGATAAAAATATTATTATTTTAATAATTTAACGGCGAAAGAGTATTTTATGAATCATAGTAAGGACGTAACCGTGAAATTATTTTAGTACTGCCAATTTATCCGTAAGAAATTTCTAAATATTAGAAAATGTTATTATAAAAAATAAGTTTCAATAATAATTTGATTATGGTGTTGGGAAAATTATTTTACTAGAAAAGTCAAATTTTGACTTGAAACGTTTGAAAACGTCAAGTGACAAACAATTCTAAAAATAATTACAGAAAGTATTCTTAAAAATAGCAATATTTGTTAGAAAAGAGAATTAGTCTCAAATATTTTTCGTTGAACTAAAGTTTCATATAAAGATTTTTAGAAGAAAATGAGTTTTAAGTGATTTGATGATTTTATAAACAAATTTCCAACGTAAAAGGATTTTCTGTAAAGTAGTTTTATACAATGGTATTATTTCCGACAACTTGGATAAGTTATGGAGTTTTGTTTTGGATTTGTGTTTCACGGAACGAAAATGTTTTTAAAATTGAAAGACGAACCTAGTTGCCGAGACGTTGGGGTCTAGTGTTCTATGGTATGGATCGTGTGTCCTAAAGGAGAAGTTATGGACTACATGTCCTATAAAAAGTGATATTGATTTTTGTGCGCCAAAATCTACGAATCTAAATCTGGTGCATCGGTCTAGATATCGTGATTTGCACATTTTGACTTGGAGTCTGTTTTATTGGAATGATTGATAAACATAAATGTTTTAACATTGGATTGGTCGTGAGCCTTTGAGCTTCGACAAGGGAAGAATGAACACAAAGAAAAATGACGTGAACAAATTGTTTTACATACATTTTTGAGGTAGACGTGCCTACGCATTTGGACTTGAATTCTTGATGACAAGTATTCATGAAGTTGCATCATTGTGCCTTGATGGACAATGAAACCATATACTATAAATAGTAACCATTGTGCCTCGTTTTGGAAGGTGCTATGGTTAATTTAAATCCGATATGCCTTATTTGGCAAAGAGAGCTTGATCAACTCATTTATTTGGTGAGTGAATCTCCGGGAGATTAACTACAAAGTTTAGATGATGAATATTGAAGTGTCATTTTTTTAAACGACGACGACTGTCGGGTATGAAACCCTTTGATAAATAATTGTTTATTTTGAATATACATGTTAAATGATTTTTGTGTGTCGTGCATATGGTTATCGTTTTAATATCCATATATTGGTTGTCAGCCTTGCATATACTTGTTCTTCTGGCCTTGCCGTTGTACCTTGGTACACGAGTGCAGATGTTGCAGAAGAGTTCCTTAAGTCAATGAGTGTCTTGTAAGCCGACCAGCTTAGGTTTGTGTTTGAGGGTATATGTTTGAAAAAGTTTTGTACGTGGGTCTTGATAGTTTTCATATAGTTTATAAGGAAAGACTATTAAGAAAAACTTATACGTGGTTGAAGGTTTGTGTTATCGGATGAACTAAAATTAGTCGTTGTCTCGACTAACTCTAAATAACAATGATTTCCCTAATCGGTCGAAAGCGCTAGAAGGGGGATTCTGCCTTCTAACTTATGGGTTCCTAAACTACTCCAAAGAGTGTTTAGTGTGGAATATGAAGTTAACTAAAATAAATTCGCATAAACAATAAATGAATGGAAAGATAAAGCTTGTGCATAAAAATGTTTGATTGTATTGATGTGTTTTCTCAATATGTACAATGGGTATTTATAAGCTACAAACAAACTATGTAAAATGTCCCTACGACCACTAACTCCTGAGTTTCGCCTGCTTGGTTAGTGGCCATCTTAGGTTACAACGGCTAACCACATCCAGCTAATATCCCTATTATTTCGGACCACCTTCCATGATCATCCGCCAATAACCACCAGCTTGTTATCTTCTATCTTTAACGCTCTTTCCCTCCTAAACTTAAGCTAACAAACTTGAAACCTCATCCCTTGTTTTTAGGAATTCCGTTAGCACGTGCAATCGGCTACCAAAATCACCACCTCAACGAACGAGTTTAGTCCAACTCCCTCTTATCATTATGTCAACCCTTTATTCTCCCCATTTCTGTCAACCGCTTCCTTATATTCCCATCGGCTACAAATACATTATTCGACTAGCATCCTAATCTGTCTCGCCCAACGACTGAACCTTCCAACAACAATAATTGATTTAAATTCTGGTGATAACATTTGCCCCCTTATATCTTATATCTGACTGAAATAAAGATAGAATGATATAACTACTCCCACATTGAGCGCCACACCAGCATTTAATCTGCACCTGTAAACCACCTTACTTCTCTCCAATGACCATTTTCCTTCAATCTCCTCTCTTTTCTTATATAATTAGCCGAGCGCTTCCTTCTCCCTTTTACTTTACCTTCTTGCGTCCACCTTCTTGCTATATCTCTGCTTTCTTTCGTCTTCTGCGTCCGATTCTCAAAACCCTGAAAATGTATCTTACGGCCATAATGCTTCCGAGCCTCAATTGCCCCTTAGTAATCTTCTTTTGTGACTTCATCCTCTGAACAAGCAATGGGTACTCTTTATCATGTTGATCATTCCAGGACCCTAAACCCTTCTACCAAAGACCAAGACAAAGGCAAACTATTTATGGACAATATCCATTATCCCAGTTTGTTAGCCTTGCCTATTGCGTCTAGCTGGTTTACCATGGATAAGAAAACTTCTAGCTTTCGTACTTGGCCCAACAACCCTTCTTTCTACATCACATGGCTCGACCGAATAGTCGCGGCCAAGAGTAAAGATTGGAAATCTTGGGGAATTTATCACTTGATAAAGCTATCGCACCACGAGGATCCCCCTCAATATCGACATTATCTTTGGCTTCTGGAACACTTCCATTAACGGCTTCATCTTTCCCCATGGCATGATGAGCCCTACTTTGCTCGATGTTTTGGCTATCACTGGGCTTCCTCTCCATGGTAACGAAGTTCCCTCTTTCTCTAAGGCAATCGAGCCGATTTCGGGAGTTAAGAGCTCCAAACCCCATTGCTATTACAACAATTTTATCTCGATCAACTCCAATTCTTCAGGGGAAGTAACCGATCTTGAACACCACGCCTTCTTGCTATAACACCCCGATTTTTCTGCTTTCTAAGATCGGTAAAAATATAAATAAACGTTTTATATTTTTATCTGAAACTTAGAAAATGATTTTGGGAAAACAAAAGTCATATTCATATTATACTTCTTTTTATATGTATACGGTGAAATTTTTGGTTGAAAATTCAGACGAAACCCGGTCTGCGTTTTCACTGATAGTAAGATTTTACTGATCGGAAAACCTAATTTTGACCCGAGAACGAAATGAATAGATTTTATATATCATTTCCATTGATATAGGTTATTTTGAAAATTTTCAAAATAAATAGGTTGTTATACTCGATTCGGGCGTAAAACCCTAAATCGGGTAATCGACGGAGTCGAGAACAGACGTGCAGAAACAAAACCCGACATCGGATGATGATACCTCTTGCCACCTAGGGTGGTGAGTCATATGGGTGAGTCATCAATATCACGATGACATTTAAACAAAAATCTAGATATTTCTTTAAAATAGTGTAAAGACCATTTTGCCCTTGGACCATTTTACCCTTGAACTTTCATTGAAATGACAAGTTTGCCCTGCAATATGTGGACACAAATCAGCCACCTCTCCTTCAATCTCAACCACATAAATTTCATGATTACCTTAGGAAAAATTATCAAAATGTCCTTAAGTCCTAACTTAATCACAAAATTGCCCTAAGTGAAATTACACCTTTGTCCTTAAATGAAAAACAATTTGGACCCTTTAGTCCCCCCAATTCCCGCGGCCAATAGACCACATTAGGCCATTCCATCCATTTCATTAAGTCATCATCTTCTTCCTTTGCTTTGTTCTCCATTTTCTCTCAAAGTTCATAAGTTTCATAAGCCATTTTTGTGAAGGAAATACTTGATTCTTAGCTCATTTTCCAATTCTAAGAAGTATACCATACTCATCTCACTCAATCATCATCATGTTCTTCATTCATTTTTGTGATTTGAAGTCATGATCATATTTTTCAATTCCTAGATCTAGAACTTAGAAAATTCATAGAAAATCATAGAAAAATCCAATGAGTATGAAACCAATTTCTATGAACTTATTATCCCCTCTATATTCAAGATCCAAGAGGACACATCAAACAAAAATTTCGTGCTTATTTATTTTGTGGAGGCCGAACCCTAACTTGTTGTGGGGGAATGACTTTGTTCTTTTTTTAAGACAAGTCTTGCTTGATTCAATCTTATGGCTCATATAGGTATTGAATCCATGCTTGTTTAATCAAATGAAAATCTCTAAGACATTATTTTGTTCGTGGCCGAAATTATGTCCTTGAGGAGTTGAAAGATTTTGTTTCATTTTTCAACTTATGATAGTTTATCTTAACTCTACACTACTCTAAGGTCATGGATCTAAGAGTATGTAAATATTTGAAATCTCTAGCCTATGTTAAGTGTCATGGATGAATTAGGGTTTTTGAAAGGTTGGAAAGTTTTATTTCAATTTTTGTATTCTAATCTTTGTTTTAAGATTTCAAGTGATTAGAGATCACTAATCCAAGAGCTTAAGATTTTTAGAAATTTTTAGTCATAAAATTACTCTAAGGCCGAAAATCTTAACTTTGTGGTTAAGATGGTATTGATTCAATTTTTGTTAAGTAAGCTTTGTTTATGTCTTAATCCTGCTTAATGACCCTTAATCCAAAAGCTTAGGAATTTTAGAAATTTTTTATCCATCCAAACACCTCATGGCTGAACCTATCATATAGGAGCATAGGTGTATATAGTTGTTTGATTGATAATTATTTGTTGTATTTTGTTGAAGGATAAATTGTTGTGTGAGTCATGTACGTGTTTTGCGGAGACCGGACGTTTGACGGAATTTCAAATTGCCAAGAAAAATCTTCAAGAGGTAAGGGGAGTACCTGAGGGATTTTTCCGATTGTTGTATGTAATTTGTTTATGGTCTGTATGATTTATTTGGGTGTAATTGTTATTTTACGTAGTTAGATTTATCTGCTTTTAATGATTTAATTATCTGCATTTAATTGTTATTATATTTTGTTGCAAGTCATTAATTGCTATTTGCTATATTATTGGCATGATTGTTATTGATATTGTTTGTGGATTGTAAAGCCTGACAGTGGTCGTGCTCAATTAATAATGAGGTTAAAAGCATTAAAAAGCTTTTTATGGAATAATGAGTTTTTAATTAGTGGAAAATGTGGAAAATTGTAATATATTATTACTAATTATTGGTTTGGTGAAAATTGGGTTATAGTGAAAAATAATATTATTTTAATAATTTAACAGCGTAAGAGTGTTTTATGAGTCATGGTGAGGACGTAACCGTGAAAATATTTTAGCACTGCTAATTTTGACGTAAGAAATTTCTAAATATTAGAAAATGTTATTTTAGGAAAATAAGTTTCAAAAATAATTTTCTTATGGTATTGGAAAAATTATGTTACTAGAAAAGTCATTTTTGGACTTATAACGTTTTTTTAAAATGTCAAACGTCGGACAATTCCGACAATATTTTCGGTATTATTACTAAAATGGTAATATTAGTTAAAACAGAGAATTTGTTTCAACTAATATCTTCATGTTCAAAATATTGATTTTTTTGAAATAAAATGAATTTTAAGTGATTTTAATGATTTTATAAAACGAATTTCCAACGTAAAATGATTTTCAGTAAAGTGGATTTATACAATGGGTTATTTCCGACAACTTGGATACGTTAAGGAAATTTTGTTTTTGGATTTGTGTTTCACAGAACAAAAATGTTGTTAAATTAAAAGACGAACCTAGCTGCCGAAATGAAAGGTGAAGTTATGGACTAGATGTCCTATAAAAATCTATATTGATTTTTGTGTGCCAAAATCTACGAATCTAAATCTGGTGCACGGGTCTAGATTTCGTCATTTTCACATTTTTGACTTGGAGTATGTTTGATTGGTTTGGGCTTGTAGTCCTCTTTATTGGAATGGTTGTTTAACTTAAATGTTTAAACCTTGGTTTGGTCGTGAGCCTTTGAGCCTCGACAAAGAAAGAATGAACACAAAGAAAAATACGTGAACAAAACATTTTACATGCATTTTGGGCAGACATGCCTTTGCATAGGACTTGAATGCTTGATGGCAAGTATTAATGCAGTTTGCATCATTGTGCCTTGATGGATATTTGACAACGAAACCATATACTATACATATTAACCACTTTGCCTCATTTTGGACTTTGGTATATTTATTTGAACTTTGCCTTATTCGGCAATGATTCTGCCTTATTGGCATTGATTCTACCTTATTCCGTAATGAGAGCCTAATAAGCTCATTTATTCTACCTTAGTTGATGAATATTGAAGTGCCATGGTTTTTAAAAAGGCTATGACTGTCGGGTATGAAACCCTTTGATAAATATATTGTTTACCTTTGAATATTCTTGTTAATTAGTATTTGAGAGTCATGCATATGGTTATCATTTTAACATCCATATATTGGAACTCACCCTTGCATATACATTTTCTTCTGTCTTGTTGTTGTACCTTGGTACACGAATGCATGTGTTGCAGAAGAGTTCCTTAAGTCACTTGGAGACTTAAGTCCGGATTACGGGAAAAGATGTGTGATCATAGGGATGATCACGAGGTCTTATCAGTAAGTGTCTTGTAGAACGACCAGCTTAGGATATTTTAAAATTTGTTGGGTGGTATGTTTTGAGAAAGTCTATGTAGGTATTTTCAAAACCTTTATATGGTTGAAATTCTGTTGTGAATAAGATGGTTTTTATTATTGTGTTATGCAAGTTACACTTGAAGTATTCAAGAGAAATTATTTTACACCCAGATTTTATGACTTCAAATAAAATAATTTTCCGAAAGCAACCAGCAAAATTCTTTTAATTTATTTCCGCACGTGTTCACATAGTAATGCCCAAGGGGGGTGTTACACTTGTTGTACTGGATGTGTAGGTATTTTATCTGCACCAATTCAGTACAAATAGGGGCCAAAGTTCTTAATTACGTCCAACTCATCACTTATGGACAAGAATTGGCTCTTGACCCTCTTTTTCTCGGCCTTCTCTACCGGAGCTTGTTCATATACGTGGAACGACTGAAGAACCAAGAGAAGACTGACAACATCCCTGGCCCGCTATGGTTCTTACATCTTTGGATCCTGTACTATTTCCCCGAGTTTGTGACTCAAGCCGAGAGTTCAGTCCCATCTCCTTGCAATCCTTCTATCCTAGCCGAGGGATTGATTACACTCATCCCGTCCTACGACTCAACTGTTGAAGTGGTAAACACTCTCCTTTCTCTTTAACTGCTGCCCTCAGAATTTCATCCCACCATTTCTACAGGGATCAGACCACTTGGGATCTTCACTTCATATGAAAGCACTGCTCGTCAAGCCACTCGCCGTGCAATCGTACTCGGCTGGGCAAGCATTTTGAAAGCTCGGTACCTCCTCACCGGCATCAAGGCCAAATCCAGAAATAGCAAGTTCTCAAAAGAATATTACAATCCCCAGTGCTTTGCTAGACAATTTGGACTGGTTCAACACATTCCGCTATCTTTCTTTGAACCTGCATCCCCTTACTCTCGACCCACTTTTGATGAACATGAAGTTGGAGATCAATTTTCTGCCATTGTGGAAAGATTGTCTGTTTTCTGATACAAAAGCTTCCAACGGCAACTAGGTACCACTTCAGCTTTCCTTAATTGGTGGCCATCAGTCATTGACAAAACCTTCAACAACTAAACTACTGATTGGGTCAACCGTTTGGTTGAAAGTAGGGTAGATGATAGATCTTCCTCTCCTCCACTCATCGTTCAATTTGTTTCCTCTTTGAAAGCACGAGGTAAATCGATACACATTTCATGATTCTGAACGACCTTCATATTCTTCCTAATCTTAACCCTTTTTGTTCAAATGCTTGAATACAGAAAAAGGAATTATTGACCTAGATGAAGATCCTGATGATAATACCCTCATTTCATCTGTTAATAAAAGAACAAGGTCTCAAGGGATAGTCATTAGGGAACCATCAGAAGGTGCCCCCAAGAAAGCTAAGAAATGACCTGGAGGATCGGCTAAGGTCTCTTCTTTACTTAATCCTGGGACCAAAACTTCTATCAAGTCAATACCTAATATTTATTTCTTTCTCTTTTCCGAAAAACAAGAAACAATCCCTTGAGGCCTCCCCTTAAGTACACCGTCAGCCGAAGAAACGAACTCCTTGACAAGTCGTTGAAGTAATGAAAGGACGATTAATGAAAGGATGACCAACGTCCCAACCACTCCTGTAGCGTCAGTTGTTCAACCGGCTGAACATCAAGTTGAAGCAACCCTTCGTCCTTCTACTCCAATTACCTCTTCGGAGTGCGAGATCCCAGATGACATTCCTCCAGTATTTCGAAGTATTTGCCTCATCGGCTACCGCTGCTTCGTCCTCTCCAATGGATGAACAATTATCTTTTATTGAAGAACAATTGGAAAAAGAAGTACCTACGGAAGAGACCATCGTCACCCAATTGCGACTGTCTCTGTCGAAGATCATCCAAAGTCCTAGATTCTCATAAACTCAGAAAGCCATTCTTCAAAGCATATCAGCAAGGGTCGGGGATGTTCACTATGAATATTCTGCCCACTCCCACCGCCATGAAAAAGCATTCAACGACCTTCAACACCTCTCTGAACTGGAAGCCCAAAAACTCCAACTATTGACCACCTTCCTTTCAGTCCAATCCGAGAGAGAATCCGACACGACTGAGAACAAGAGGCTAGTTGATAGACTTGCCTATCTCACGGCTGAACGAGAAAGGATAAACAAGGAGATAGCTGTAACATCATGTTTTTACTGTTTTTCATTATCGGTAGAATTTTTAATTCTCTATATTTTATCTGAGATCTAGAAAAAGATTTTTGATAAAATAAAACATAATTTTACTCTACCTTACGGTAGAATGTTACGGTAAAAATTTAGGTTTAAAATTCAGACAAAACTCGGTCTGCGTTTTAACTGCCAGTAAGATTTTACTAATCAGTAAACCTAATTTTGACTCGTGAACGAAATGGTTAGATTTTATATTCCATTTCCAATGATATGGGGTATTTTGAAAATTTTCAAAATAAATAAGTTATTATGCTTTGTTTGGGTACAAAACCTAAATCGGGTAACCGACGGAGTCAAGAATGGAGATGCGGAGATAAGCTGGGTGAATGAGGATGATGAGTCATCTTGCCACCTAAGGCAGCGAGTCATAGGGGTAAGTCATTGAACATTTATGGCGCATTTTTGACGATTCCTAAATATCTAGATATTTTGTGCACGAAAAGACCAAAATGTCCCTAGTTTTCTATCAATTCTCAAGTGTGCCATAAGCTTTTTGTGGTCACAATTCAACCACATCTCCTTCATTCCTAGACACTCAATTGTCATGATGACTTTTTAGTGGAAATGACCATAATACCCTTGGTTTTAAAGGAAATTCCAAGTTTGTCCCTAAGCACTTTTACCATTTTGTCCCCAAGACAATTTTGAAGGACAAAAATACCCCGTCACTCCCTTAATTTCGTGCAGCCCCTTCCCCTCACACTTAGCCATTTTTATGACAAAACTCCATCTTCTTCATCACTTTCTCTCGTTTTCTCAAGAACACAAAGAGAACTAAGACAAACTCTCCTTACTCATCCGAAACTGTACCTGAATTCTGACCCTTTTCAGTTCTGAAACTCGGAAAACTTCTACATGAAAGTTGTTCCTCTTCCTCTCTTCTTTCCAACGAGGTAAAGATCATCAAAAATGGTTGAGTAGATTGGGAGATGTGCCCAAATTACTGAAACAACTCAAAATCTTCATCTTCCTCACTTTTCTCTCATTTTCTCTCAAGGACACTTAGTGATTTTTGTGAAGAACTTGATCATCTTCATCACTTATTCATCAACAAGAGGTAGAATTTTTCTCTCCATGATCAATCATGACTTCTCCTTCAATTATTTTAGTTGTTTAAGTCATGAATCATGATTTTCCATCTTCATGAAGCTTTCTTCAAAAATCTCTAGAAAATTTTAGAAAAATCCATTTGACTTGAAACCAATTTCTATGATCTTCATATGACTTCTATATTCATCATCCAAAAGCTTGAAAAATTTAGAGATACCTAGATATTTCATTTTGAGTTGGCCGAATCTATTATGCTCAAATGGGGTTAGGTGATTTTCTTCAATCTTTAACTTGATTTCTTGTTGGTTGTTCATGGCTAGGTTTTGTGGGTTCAAAACCTTGTGATTTAGGTGAACAACATCATTCTCCTACTTGAGTTTCAAGTGGTCTACAATAGGTAAGGGGGGAGATTACTACTATCCTACCTTAATGTAGATATGTATGTGGTTTAAATTATTTTAATGTTGTCTTATAAATCTTAAGAATGAAGATTATATATTATTGTGTATGGTTGTGTGATCCTCGTGGAGGAATTGATTTCATGCTTGTGATTGTGGTATGATATACCATATGTTTGTTTTGGTTCCAATAATCATGAGTTGGAACCTTGATTGTTGTTTGTTTGGCTTGATATAAAAGAAATTGCCCAATATGCTTATAGGAAGGCCATGCGGCCATAGCTGTATGAGGTTGTTACTCATTGATTTAATTTGCCTAAATAATCTTTATAGAGATTGAATGGGTATATGAGAATATAAAAATTGGTTAGAAGTGAATTGGTTAAGTATACTGAAAGTTAAGAACTATTGAAGATAAAAGGACTAAATTGCAAATACTAAGATTTATAGGTAATGTTCTGAAAGCTATATTTTTATATGATGGTATTGTAGCCCTTGGTAATATAAGATTAATGAAATTGGTTTGATGTTATTTGGATTTATATATAAAAAGTTATAAGCTTTTTAATAGTTAAGGACTTATTTGCAAATATTGAAAAATATGAGACCCAAAAATATAAATTTTTGGAAATTTGTTGGAAACTGAAAATCATCTCTAAAGAAGTTGGTTTGGTGAGATTTGAAGTTGTAAATAAAAAGTTATAAGGTTTTAAATAAATAAGGACCTTTTTGCAAATAATGAAAGTTTAGGGACTAAACTATAATTTTAGAAAATATGTTTAATTGGACAGTTAATTAGGGACTTTTTTCATGCCTAACTAAGTGTTCTAAAACTCCAAAATGAGTTTTGGATCATTAGGGTTTAAAATCATTGAAAATGGATTTACGCGATTTATAAACATAACGACGTTCGGTCAAATTTTTAGGAATTTCGTATATATGGAATGGAAACTTTAAAATAAGTGTTTTAACATCTCAAAATGATTATAATAACCTAGGTTAGTAATATATTTGAGGTGAATAACCATATTTTCAAAAGTATGGCTTTTGGGCCCAAAACCAGTAAAAAGCGGTGAAACCGTCGTCAGGTGTTTTTAAAGATTTTTGAGGAAACAATGATGTAAAGTTTGAAATCAGCATTTTAATACTTTAACATAAGTATGGTAACTTAGGAAAGTGAAGGATTTGAGAAGAATGATTACATTTGTGAAAATATGGAATTTAAGTTGAAATATAGTAAAAAGCGGTAAAACGGTATTTTAAGAGTTTCGACATTTTTCAAGAAACTATTTTGAGGAATTTATTACTTATGTACTTTGATGGAATCGAATTTCAAAAGGGTTTGGTTTTAACCAAAGGTTTGGTTTTAAGTCAAAAGAGGATTTTAGTCTTCAAAGACTGGTATTTACATTAAAGAGCAAAACCTAAGTCACGAATGACTTAGAAAAATATGAATTTAATAATTTATCACTTATGGTGAAGCAAGACCATCTGTCATAAAGTGTGGATAATTCATTATCCATATCTCCATAAAATTTAATGGACTAAGAGTTAGGACTTGTAAGCAAGTGCCTTAAAACATCTTTACACAAACATGAAAAGTCTGTTTGAGAACCGTGGATCAGTGAAGGGTAAGCGAGAATATTGTCCATCAGGGATTAACAGCAAGTGGATTCTGGTGGAATCACGAGGTTATCAGATGAATAAACCAATTGGACGTATTCCAGCAATTTTGCCCAGATACATAGTTGATACTATGTTCGGCGAGGTCATTGTGCCCAGGAAGCCGAGTCTCGGTGGTAGAGGTTTAATAAAGAGCCTGATGTGTTACAAAGAGTTTGAGATCACATGTGATTATGATTGTACGTACGTTATGGTTTAAGCCTTGTGTGCGTAACACGAAAGCCACAATGGTGCCTGAGATGGGAGGATGTGAAACCTATACTTACCATTCCATTCCAAAATATCAAATTAGTTTCGATGTTAGAATCGGATATTCCTTGAGGCTGTGTAGGAATGGGACTATACAGTTTCAATCAGTTTCTCTCTATTCCTATCCTCCGATGGACAAACCGTGTTAGGTATGCTTGATAAGCTTACTGTCGAGTTTGGTATAGAATATTCTTGGAGTTTTGAATTGCAGAATTACAATGGAAGATAAAAGAAATATAGTATTGTTGTATTATGTACCTGTGAGTCGTACCACTGCATATCTGCCTTATGTGTAAGATAAATGGAATATCACCTCCTTATTTTATTTTGTCTATGTTAGTTGGCTATGTGCTTTCTATATTCTGTTGAGAATATTGAGACGTCAAGATGACGCTTGACCGATTCATCATAGAGGTCGAGGTTCTAGCATGCGAACGTTATGGTGGAATTTCTAGTGGACGTATTCCAGATTTTAGAGGGTTCAAGACGATGGTATTAGGGTTTCAATTATGCCTAACCTTTCCTTTCTTTAGATAGGCATAATAGTCAATAGTTGTAAGTTATGGGTTTTCCTTGGTAAGGGAAATGTATTAGTCTGAGAGTTACTTTTGTAGTGACTCTAGTAGTGTCTTTTGTGACGACACCGGCAGTGGACTCAAATAGAGTTTCAACTAGGTCTCGTCAGTTGGTTTCATTCTTCTCATGAAGGACGAGAGAGGATTGTCTTTTCTATTGTAGTTTGGCCAGCTTGGGATGTCTGGGAGTTAATGGTAACGTTTATGGAGCTGCGACTCCAAGTATCTTATATTTTAGGATCCGTGTCTCCATATCTTTATGTAGTGTTGGTGTACATTTCTATGCTTTCTGTTTATGAGTCGGTTGGGTATTATGTAAATGATTTTCGAACTCATGACCTTAATTGTGATAATGGAATATTTTATTATCCATTCCTTTGAATCAAAGTAGTAACATTTATGACTTAAGAAAAAGGAAAAAAATTACCCCATTCTTTTATAGCCAATTTTAGTCAACCAACTTTTTGGGCTTAAAATGTCACGTACGATGTAAAGCTTGAGAAGGGTGTTACAATAGCTGAGACTGAGCCTCAACTAAAACCAATTGTAGACTAGCTCAAGTCGAATGCTAAGGTCAGAGTCCAGTTATACCATCGATCCACCGTACTTGACAAGGAAATCACTCCTCTTGCTCAACAACGAATCACCTTGGAGGGGGCCTTGGCCACCGCAGAAAATGTTATTACGGCAGCCTAGTCTTCTTGGGCAGCTTTAAGGACATTGTTTATGGAAGCCAAGACTGCTACTGCTCCTCCAGCTACTATACCGACTATTTCTTCCGCCATGCTTAAGACTTTGGCTCTAAAACCTGCGACTTCCATATCTATCTCAATTGACACCATCATCACCAACACCGCGAACGCAGTTGTGACAAATGAAGCTGCGACAGTTCCTGAACCAACTCTCGTGGTTGAAGAAGTGACGAAGACAATTGATGAAGAGAATGCAGTCGAAGGCTATATCACGGCTGAAGAGGTTGCAACCAACATTTTGGATGATATTCCTCAACAGCACAACCTGAGGAACCTCCCGCAACCCTCCAAAATCCATCGACTGACCCAGCTATCTAACTTAGGGATAGCAGCAGCTGATGCACTTTCTAAGTATTTGTCCCTTTTTTTTTCTTCATAAAGTTACTTGGCCGGCTTGTGGTCATCATTTTGCCATTACCCCTTCCCAAATTGAAGGATAATATGATTTTAAGTATTTTCCATTGATGTTTCTACTCAATTCCTCTCCTTGCATACTAACTAGACGATAAGCACCTCCACTAACAACTTGACTAATAATAAAGGGTCCTTCCCAATTTTCTAACACCCTTCTCGATTGCTACATCGTACGTGACATTTTAAGGCCGAAGAGTAGGTTAATTAAAATTGGTTATAAAAGAATGAGGTAATTTCTTTTTCTTTTTCGCAAGTCGCAAATATAAAAACTTTGATTCAAGTGAATGGACAATAAAATTTTCCATTACCCTTTTTAGGGTTGTAAGTTCGAAAATCATTTACACAAGACCCAACCCGACTCATAAAAAAAACCATTGAAATACACAGATCCAGTATAAAGATATGGAGATGCAACTCCTAAAATATAAGATACTTGGAGTCACAGCTCCATAAATAGTAACATTAATTCCCAGACATACCCAGCTGGCCAAACTAAAATAGAAAATACAATCCTCTCTCGTACATTGTGAGAAGGATAAACCCAACAGACGAGATCTAGTGTAAACTCTATTTCAGTCCAATGCCGACGTTGTCACAAAAGTCTCTACGAGAGTCACTACAAAAGTAACTCTCAGACTAAACCATTTCCATTTCTAAGGAAAACTATAACTTACGAACTAATGATTATTATGCCTATCTCAAGAAAAGAAAGGTTAGGCATAACTGAAACCCTAATGCCATCTCCTTGAACCCTCTGAAGTCTGGAAGAAGTCCAATAGAAGTTCCACCATAACATTCGCATGCTCGAACCTCGATCTCTATGATGAATCAGTCAAGCGTCATCCTGACGTCTCATTCTTCTCAACAGAATACAGAAAGCACGTAGCCAGACGACATAGGCAAAATAAAATAAGGAGGTGAGATTCCGTTTATCTTACACATAAGACAGACATGTCGTGGTACGACTTACAGGTACATAATACAACAATACTATATTCCTTTTATCTCCCATTTTAATCCTGCAAATCAAAACTCCAAGAATATAATATACTAAACTCGACGGTAAGCTTATCAAGCATACCGGACACGGTGTGTCCATCGGAGGACAGGAATAGAGAGAAACTGATTGAAACCGTATAGTCCCATTCCTAAATAGCCTCAAGGAATATCCGATTCTAACATCAAATCTAAGATGATTTTTTGGAAAGGAATGGTTAGTACAGGTTTCATCTACGCCCACCTTCAGGTACCATGTGTGGCTATCATGGCACACAAGGCTCAAATCATAATCATAATGTACGTACTATCATAATCACATGTGATCTCAAACTCTCTGTGGAGCAACGGGCTCTTTATGAAACCTCTACTTCTGGGAAGCTTGGCTTCTATGCACAACGGCCTTTCTGAACATAGTATCAACTATGTAGTTGGGAAAAATTGCCGGAATGCGTCCAATTGGTCTATCCATCAGATAACCTCGTTATTCCACCAGAATCCACTTGCTGTCAATCTCTGACGAACGATATTCTCGGGTACAAACCATCGGCTCTTCAGTAAGCTACAGTTCTCAAGCAAACTTTCCATGTTTGTGTAAAGATGTTTTAAGGCACTTACTTACAAGTCTTAACACATTATGAAATTGGATCAATAGTCCAATAATTTATTTCTTTACACTTTTCTAATTGAGCCTTTCTCTTGGCTTTCAAGAAAATCAAATAACTCCTAGTCCATTAAATCTTATGGAGGTATGGATAATGAATTATCCAAACTTTATGACAAATGGTCTTGCTTCACCATAAGTCATAAATCAGTAAGTTCATATTTTCACTAAGTCATCCTCGACTTAGGTTTTCCATTTACTTGAAATACTAGTCTTGAAAACTAAAATTCTCTTTTGTCTTTAAAACTAAAACCTTTGGTTAAAACCAAACCATTTTAAAATCAGATTCCATCAAAGTACATAAGTACTAAATTCATCAAAACCGTTTCTTGAAAAACGTTGAAACTCTTAAAATACAGTTTTACTGCTTTTTGTAAGACTCAATGACTTAGAAATTTTGATATATGACAAATACAACTTAATGTGCATGAAAGTGTTTTAGTGTTAAATTACAAATACAGGTATCAAGCAGTAATAACAAGTTCAGTGAGCAATTAAAGGAGAATATTCAAGGAATAACTTGAAGAAATCAAAAGAGCTACATGGAGGAATCAAAGATGGAGATCAAAGAATCATCAAGACACAAACTTAACGGAGAATTTTAGAGTTAAGTCTTATATGATTTGTAAGAGAAAGAAATCTCTTATTCACAAAATAGCTCAATTAAAAAGATGCATGAAGAAAATCAATTTTCATAACCTGCATTAAAAGGAATAAGTTTTTGTTAATGAAAATTATTTTTGGAAATACAAGCGCTCGTCCAACACTGAAGTAATACAAGCGCTCGTCCAACACTGAAGTAATACAAGCGCTCGTCCAAACATAAGTAATAGAAGTGCTCATCCAACACTGAAGTAATCGAGGCGCTCGTCCAACACAAGTGACAAAAGTGCTCGTCCAATAAAGTGATACAAGCGCTCGTCCAGTAAAGTGATACAAGCGCTCGTCCACTAAAGTGAAACAAGTCCTGGTCCACTAAAGTGACAGAAGCACTCGTCCACTAAAGTGACAGAAGTGCTCGACCACTAAAGTGACAGAAGCGCTCGTCCACTAAAGTGACAGAAGTGCTCGTCCACTAAAGTGACAGAAGTGCTCGTCCACTAAAGTGACAGAAGCGCTCGTCCACACAAGTCTCTTGACTTGCTAAATCCTAATGAGAGTATCCATCCAATGGTGTAGCATATGGAGCTCGTCTACTAGCTCGTCCGATGTAAAATCTTAAATGGCTAGATGGACGCACTTATTTTCAAGATGGACACGAATGCTAAGAACCGATAAAGAATCTTATTTCAAGAACCAGAATCAAGAAAACATATTCTGTTATCAAACCCAAATCTGTTTTGATTGATCCCAACGACTATAACTTGTTTTCTATATAAAGAGGGATCAAAGGAACACTTTTTACAAATAATAACATATCGAATACAATACACATATCGTTCATCATCTTTCTTGAGCTTATTCTGAAAAGAGTGTTTCGTTCTCATAAGTGCTTCAATTTGTTTATCTGACTATTGAGAGTTAGGAATCAATTTTTTGTTTTACTTTTCGATTGTAAAGAGAGAGGGAGTCTCTCCGAGTTATTAGGGTGAGGTATCCCTAAGGAAGAACATTGAGGCTCTTCACAAGAGTGTGGTATCTCGAGGTGAAGGAGTGCTCTATGGTGTAAAGGTTTTTCAAGCTACCTGGCTAAAGCTTGTTGTGTTAGTGTGTGAAATCCCACAGGTGGAGTGGGGACTGAATGTAGGTCACGGTTAAGGTGACTGAACCAGGATAAATCTGGTTGTGTGGTATCTCTAAACTCAAACTCTTTTACTTTCTGTTTATGATCAAGAACCCGTGATTTTGATGTTTAAAGTTCAATAAAATTTCTGTTCTTCATCTATATAAACTGTATTGAAAACTTGAGTCTGAGTGTATTCAAGTTTGTGTTATCTATGTTCAAAACAGAGTTGATCAAAACCATTCTTGATTGTTGAAACTGAACTAATCACTGAAACTGAAACCTGCAAGTTTGTTCTTGATTGTTAATGCTTCTATCTGAAACTTGCATAAAATGTTCTTAATCTTTAAAGGCTTAATCGGTTTCTGCATTTTGTTATTATTAAGTTTTGAACCCGAACCTATTCTGAATCGATATTTCTTATCTTCATCATCTTCTAATTCAAGATTTTATATAAACCCTTCATTGATTTTGTAAAAGATCCTGAGGCCACAAATTGGCAACTCTGGTTTGAAAAGTTTTGTAAAAAAGTTTTTAAGAGGGAAATATTTTAAGAGAACTCAATCCCCCCCCCCTTGAGTTGTTGAAGCCAAAACAACAATTGGCATCAGAGCTAAACTCTTAAGTTTGGCTTAACAACTATAAGATGGCTTCGTGTTGGGGGGCTCCTGCCTTCAATGGATCTAAGTATATCTATTGGAAGGAAAGAATGGTAATCTTTCTTGAGGCAACAAGTGTAGACATTTGGGATGCAGTAGAAAATGGACCATTTGTCCCCTCTACTGTAGATGCTAATGGTGCTCCAAGAAATAAGCCTAAAACTGAATGGAATGAGGATGATAAGAAAAGAGTTCAATATAATGCACGTGCTAAGAATATTATAACATCTGCTTTAAGCCGTGATGAGTTTTTCAGGGTTTCAAATTGCAAATCAGCAAAGGAGATGTGTGATACATTGCAAGTAACACATGAAGGAACCACATATGTCAAAAGATCAAGAATGAACACCCTCACACATGAGTATGAGTTATTTCGCATGAATCGAAGAGAACCTATGTCTGAATTGCAAAAGAGATTCACACACATTGTAAATCAATTGACTGGTCTTGGAAAAGCTATATCACATGAAGATCAAGTTAACAAAGTAATGAGATGCCTGAGGAGAGAATGGCAACCTAAAGTCATTGCAATCTCAGAATCTAGAGACCTCTCATCAATGACCATTGCCACATTGTTTGGAAAACTATAAGAACATGACTTGGAGTTGAACAGACTGAATGAGAGTGAAGAAACTGATAAAATAAACAAGGGATTGGCTCTGAAATCACAAGTCAGAGAAATAGAAGACAGTGATGATGATGATTCAACACAAGAGGCAGAATCTGAAGAAGAGAAGGGAATGCTAGTTAGAAATTTCAAGAAGTTCCTAAAGAAGAAAGACAACTTCAAAAGAAAGCCATCCACTTTTCAAAGGTGAAATTTCAGCAAAGGTGACAACTCTTCCAACAACATCACATTCTATGAATGTGGAAATATTGGCCACATGAAGCTTGACTGTCCAAAGCTGCAAAAGAAGGACAAAACTGAAAATTTTGGCTCAAAGGACAAAGAGTGGAGAAACCCAAGAAAGGCCTACATTGCTTGGGATGATAATGATCTAGAATCCACTGAAGAATCTGAATCAGAGGAGGCAAACCTGTGTTTGATGGACAGTAATCATAATGATTCAGAAAGTGAAGTAATTTCTAATTATCAACCTTCTTATGATGAATTACAAAATGCTTTTGAAGAACTTCACAAAGAATCCATTAGACTTGCTAGATTGCTAAATAAGTCTAAGAAAACCATCACATGCCTAGAAGAGAAAAATTCTGTTTTAAACAAAGAGCTATATGAATTAAAAACAGAAAATTATGCTGTGAAAGATAGAGTGGCTACTGTTTTGGAACCACCTACATGCGCTAATTGTTCTAAGTGTTGTACATTGACTAAAGAAGTGGAAAAACTGAAAAATGACTAAGCGAAGTTCACAAATGGTAGAGATAACTTGAATGCTTTGTTAGGACAGCAAAAATGTGTTTATGATAAGGGAGAAATAGGCTATAAACCTAAGATACATGAGAAATATTTCAAGAAATTTTTTGCAGCACCTAAGACATCAAACACACCATTTGTTAAATGCAATTTTTGTGCTAGAAAAGGTTCCACAACTTCTACATGCCAATACAGAAAATCAGCATATAATAAATCTAAGTGTATATGGGTTCCTAAAGGAACTATTGCTGCAACTAACTCAAAAGGACCCAAACAGATTTGGGTACCTAAAGCACAAACATGATTCTGTTTTGTAGGTGTGTTGGAAAGGCAAGAATGTGAAATGGTATCTTGACAGTGGCTGTTCCAAGCACATCACTGGAGACAAAAGCAAGTTCATTTCCTTTACCCCTAAGCCAAGTGGTAGTGTTACCTATGGAGACAACAATAAAGGGAGAATACTTGGCATTGGCAACATTGGAAGTGACTCAACAACAATCATTGAGGATGATGTACTATATGTTGAGGGACAGAAACACGACCTATTAAGTATCAGTCAACTATGTGACAAAGGCTTCATGGTAAAATTCAATTCCAATGGTTACTTAATAGAAAATCAGTATGATGAAAATTTGAAATTAATTGGACATAGGACATATAACATCTATATGATTGATTTAGATAATATCTCTTCAAATACTGCATGCTGTCTTATTTCAAAAGAAGAAGAGAATTGGCTTTGGCATAGAAGAATTACACACATTCATATGAACCACTTGAATAAACTGATTCGTAGAGATCTTGTAGTTGGCTTGCCTAAACTGAAATTTGTGAAAGATGGACTATTTGATGCATGTCAAAAAGGAAAGCAAGTTAAGGTCTCTTTTAAACCAAAGAACATTATTTCAACAACTAGACCCTTGCATTTTACACATATTTATTTGGTCCATATAGAACCAAAAGCTTTGGTGGTAACTCTTATGCATTGGTAATAGTAGATGATTACTCTAGATATACATGGACACATTTTCTATCTCATAAGAGTGATTCATTTGCTACATTTAAGAAAATGGCAAAAATTGTGCAAAATGAAAAGGACTTGAAAATTGTTTCTATAAGAAGTGGTCATGGGGGAGAATTTCAAAATGAAGTGTTTAAAAACTTTTGTGATGAGCATGGCATTCAACATAATTTTTCTGCTCCTAGAATTCCAAAACAAAATGGAGTAGTGGAAAGAAAGAAATAGATCGTTAGAGGAGATAGCAAGAACTATGTTGAACGACTCTAGCTTGCCAAAACATTTTTGGGCAGATGCTGTCAATACAACCTGCTATGTGCTAAATAGAGTCTTGATAAGACCCATCTTAAAGAAAACCCCTTATGAGCTTTAAAAAGGAAGAAAAACAAATATAGCACATTTTCATGTTTTTGGTTGCAAATGCTTTGTTCTTAACAATGGAAAGAATAATCTTGGAAAATTTGATGCAAAGGCTGATGAAGGAATTTTCCTAGGTTACTCTCTATCTAGTAAAGCATTTAGAATATATAATAAGAAAACACAAACTATTGAGGAATCTGTGCATGTGATATTTGATGAGTCTAACCCCAAAAGGTTGGGAAAGGATTCTGTTATTGATGACCTTGCAGATTCAATTGAGAAAAATCTCCTAGAAGAGAAATAGGACAATGAAGAAGACGGGAACTTAAAGAATGAATTGCTGCTGCAGGAGCAAACAGAACAACAGCCTGACCTACCAAAGGAATGGAGGACTGTCAAAAATCATCCAATTGATAACATCATTGGTGAAATTACAAAGAGGGTAACTACTAGATAATCTCTTAGAAATGCTTGTAATCATATGGCATTTGTGTCTCAAGTAGAACCTAAGAACATAGATGATGATATAATTGATGATCATCGGATGATGGCTATGCAAGATGAGTTAAACCAGTTTGAAAGAAACCAAGTTTGGAAACTAGTGCCTAAACCTTAGAACTGTCAAGTAATAGGTACAAAATGGGTTTTTAGGAATAAACTAGATGAAAATGGTATAATTGTTAGAAATAAGGCTAGATTGGTAGCCAAAGGGTATAACTAAGAAGAAGGCATAGATTATGATGAAACATATGCACTAGTAGCAAGATTAGAAGCTATAAGAATGCTACTTGCTTATGCTTGCATAATGAGATTTAAATTGTATCAAATAGATGTTAATAGTGCTTTCTTAAATGGATTTATACAATTAAAAATTTACTAAACTAGAAACTTTTTGTTTGAATCACTTTATAAAAAAAATTAAATCATTTTTTTGATGAAAAAAATTTATTTACTAAAAAAGAATAAAAAATTAATTTTATTAATTTTACTTTTTATATAGTTTATTAATAATAAATTTCAATCAATATTAATAAATGAATGTCATTTTATTTAAATAATTTATAGTTTATAATATATTTAATTACTTCTTATATTATTAAAATATATCAATTATTAATGATATTAAATAAGTTTTTAAAATAATATTATATATTAATAATTAATTGTAGCATTAATTAGTCAAAGATATTACTTTAGAATATTTTTTATAAGCATATTACTTTTGAATATTGACTGTAAAAACTTATTTGTATGATATATTTATATTTATTTATTTTAATTATTAATTTTTATGTGTTAGTATTGTGATAAGAGATATTGATTTTAAATATTGATTGCAAACAGGCCCTTATTGTTTACTTTTTTTTTTAAATTTGTAATCGACTTCCTCTTGGTACTAAATATATATTAGTAACCACTAGCTCCTTCCTGATCTTCAACTCAAAAATAAACTTCAATTATTTATATTTTGTACTCTTCTTGTTGTTAAAAAATGGCAAGTAAGCACCTTCCAAAAAAAAATGATAGAGGAAATCTTGACTCGCCTCCCTGTTAAATCACTGATGCTATTCAAATCCATAGGTAAACCCTTCTATACTCTTATGACCTACAAGAGTTTCATCACAAAACACTTATCCCACTCCATTGCTAAAATCCAACCCAACTTCTTGTCTTTCATTCACATGACAACTTTTCCACAACATTCGTTTTTGACGATAAATTATCAACCTCCCATTCATTTAATGCCACTATCCCCATACCTGGACCACTTTTTAGATGAAATCATAACTTATGGTCCTTGTAATGGCATATTTTGTCTTAAAGTGAGTTGTACATTCTACCTTGATCGATTGATGCCTTGGAATCCAGTCAGTAGAGAGGTCAAAACTCTTCATATGCCTCAACATATAAACATAATTCCTGGGGAGTGTAACATCCTAAAAATTTACTATAATTAAGTTGATAAAAAAAATATAAATATAGATATATTGGTTATTAAAATGTATAGTATAAATAAAATATAATTAAGAAGTTTAGTGTCAAGAATTTAATAGTATAAGGATTTATTGAAATTACTTAATTATTTTAAAAGAATATATATATATATATATATATATATATATATATATATATATATATGATACTGGCGTACTACAAGCTTCCGGATTTTGCCAAGAAAAAAAAAAGGAAATAAAAAAAAGAAGGGGACAAACCTACCTGACGCTACATATATATATATATATATATATATATATATATATATAAAGGAATAGTAACAAAAAGAAGGAGGAGCGCCGCACGAAGGAGGTTATTTCGTCCGTAATTCCTTCCTTACCAGTACAACTGTAACAACACAGATCCAAGAACATCACCAAATGGGAGAAGAATTTTTATGGAAGCATGAATTCTTATCATAAATAATTTTTGGAGCACATTGGAGGTCTTCGAGAGGTGAGTAAGAGTACCTTTTTATAACCCTTTCCATGGTACATGTGTTTGTTGTGTTGAGCAATTTACCTATGATTTTGAGAGATTTTAATTGAATGATGCATGTTATTAATAGACTAATTTTTTTAGGGGTTTTGAATTAAAATAACAAGGATTATTAAATTGGGTATTTATTCTTGTTATTGATGGCATGAAATACATGATTGGTATTTGAATTAGTGGAATGATGTGCTTACTGGTGTATGCTATGCTATGTGAGTTTATTTGACATGCATGATAAGATCAAATATTTAATTTTTGGTAAATGAATTGTTACACGTGTGAGACATGAAATTGTGCCTTATGATGAATTGTATGATGTTTGCCGCAATACCACCTATGATAGGGGTATCGAAAAGTAATACCACCGTAATGGGGTATCAAAAGTAACATCCCCATATAATTGGGATGTCGAAAATAAGTAATACTACCTAAAAAGGAGTATCGAAAGTAACACCGCCACAGGTTGGGGTGTCGAAAAAGGAGAAATACCACCATGTGCACATGAGAGGTATCAAAATGGAAATGCCCCCGACAGGAGGGCGACATCGAAACACTCCTCGTGAGTAGGGGTGGGCAACGGGACGCCATTGTCGTGTGATGTGTGAATATATGGCATGCCGGCAAGAGGCCAATTTAATTAGGAAATCTTCGGACCGCTTGGATTAAACTTGAATTTATCTGGTACATGGAATGTGATGTATTGAGATGAGATTATTATTAATGTTAAAAGTATTTTCTTTATATATATTATTTTGAAAAATTAGCGGGTGCCATGGACAGTTTTTCCGGTTACCACACCGGCTGAGAACAATGCTATTGTCGAAAATGTTTTTATAAAATCGTATTGTTGATCACTGGGATTTTATATCTCATTATTAAGCATTGTTTTCAGAGCACGAGGAGGACGTCATTGAGACTGAAGAGGCGTGAAGACTTAGTGGACACCATTAGATAATCTTTCTAGTTTGGTTAGTATGTTCTTAAGTAAGGAGCCGTATGTGGCTTGACGCAATTATTTATTGTTGGGATTGTAGTTATACACCCGGTTTTGAGGCTTTTGATTTATTTATTTATATCTATATTCATTACATGGATAATTTAATACTATATTATTTAATATAAGGCATTTTCATACTTTAATGTTTTCTTTAATTTTTCTTTATGAGAAATATGTCTTAATTAAATGCTTTAAAGGATTTTTATTGATTTTATCTTGGGATTACTAATGTAACAAAGGGTGTTACATTTATGGTATCAGAGCAGTTCGATTCTAAATCGGACTATGGTAATGGGGCTTTTATAAAACAAAACTTGGGCGTATAGGATGCTTGTTAGAGTTATAAATGCTGCATGCTATTCATTGGGATTTGGACCTGATCAACCCAGTATTTCATTGGTAGTGAGCAGATTTATGGCGATTAATAGGCGGGGGACGAACGTTGCGCTTGCACCAGCTTTGGATTGTATAGTCAGAGTTATGCAGGCGCAGGCGGAGACTCTCCGTCAATTGAATGTGAATGGAGGCCAATCACTAATGGAGTGGTGGCAACCTAGGACCCTTAACACGTGGGACTTCCCGAATTCAAGAAGAACAATCCGTCATCTTTCTGAGGCAGCTTAGATTCGAAGGAGGCTGAATTCCTTCTACTCGTTAAAAAAAATATATTATATTGTCTGATTCAGGAGCAACACATCCCTTGATACATCCTTCATGTGTGAAAATTTGGAGATGCCAATCTTTCATTTGTCCTTTGGTTCATAGGTTTCTACTCCTATAGGGATATTCTTGTTCTTCCATTGGTTGTTTAAATTGTTTCCTTGTGCATCAAGACACTCCTTATGACATCAAACTTATTGTTATCTATATATTGTATGTTATTCTTGGTATTGACTTATTGGTATCTAGACTCATTGCCATAAGTATTCTGACAAAAATATCTTTATCTCTTTACATCCAATGTCTAATGATTTTCCCCGTACCCAGTTCTATCGTTTCTGTTGTTGCTTGTCATAAGTGCTTAGTTGAGGGAGCTCAATGATGTGTACTCTTATTCTCTGCTAAGATAGAGGCTGATTGTGATGTGACGGCTATACCTGTGGTGTGTGAGTTCCAGGATGTTTTCCCTAAGGATGTCACTAGTTTGCCTCCGAATAGAGAAGTTGAGTTTAACATAGATATAGTGCCAGGGAGTGGACCAGTATCGGTAGCACCTTATAGAATGGCACCTTTAGAGTTGAGCGAGCTAAAGAAACAATTAGAGGAGATGCTAGGAAAGGGGTTTATCAGGCCTAGTGTGTCACCCTGGGGAGCACCTGTTCTACTGGTGAAAAAGAAGGATGGTAGCATGAGGCTATGTGTTGACTATAGGCAGTTGAACAAAGTGACCATCAAGAATAAATACCCTTTGCCTAGGATAGATGACCTCTTAGACCAGCTGAGGGGAGCGTCAGTGTTTTCCAAAATAGATCTAAGATCGGGATCCCATCAAATTAGAGTCAAGAATGAAGACATTCCTAAGACAGCCTTTAGGACAAGGAATGGGCACTACGAGTATGTAGTGATGCCCTTTGGTGTGACCAATGCTCCAGCCGTTTTCATGGACTACATGAATCGGATCTTTAGGCCGTCCTTGGGTAGTTTTGTGGTGGTGTTCATAGATGATATTTTGATATACTCTAGGACACCAGAGGATCATGAGGAGCATTTGAGGTTAGTGTTGCAGATTCTGAGGGAAGAACAATTGTATGCAAAGCCAGAAAAGTGTGAATTTTAGCTTGATGAGGTGAAGTTTTTAGGACATACCATATCTAGGAGTGGTGTAGCGGTTGACTCTAGCAAGGTTGATGCAGTGCTTGGATGGGAGCAACCTAAGTCAGTGACGGAAGTGAGGAGTTTCCCGTGACTGACAGGTTACTATAGGAAGTTCATAGAGGGGTTCTCTAGACTAGCTTTACCTCACACCAAGTTGACTAGGAAAGGAGAATCTTTTGAGTGGGATAAGGAATGCGAAGAGAATTTTGAGGAGCTTAAGAGAAGATTGGTGTCATCATCGGTCTTAACCATTCCAGATCCCTCAGTGAGTTTTGTGGTATATGGTGACGCTTCTAAGAATGGTTTAGGTTGTGTGTTGATGCAGGAAGGCAAGGTAGTGGCTTATGCATCTAGGCAGCTTAGGACCCATGAGGTGAATTATCCTACTCATGACCTTGAGTTAGCAGCAGTAGTCCTTGCTTTTAAGATTTGGAGGCACTATTTGTATGGTGCAAAGTTTGAGGTTTTTAGTGATCATAAGAGCCTTAAGTATTTGTTTGACCAAAAAGAATTGAATATGAGGCAAAGGAGGTGGATGGAATTCCTTAAAGACTATGATTTTGAGTTGAAGTACCATCCAGGGAAAGCCAATGTGGTGGCTGATGCACTCAGTAGGAAAACCTCGCATGTGTCTAGTTTGATGGTCCGAGAGATGAATATGTTAGAGGGGTTCAGGGACATGAATCTAAATGTGCCTCTTAGTGCTCTAAGCTTGAAGTTGAATAGGCTGGAAATTTGCAGTGACCTTAGAGAAATGATTAGGCGAGAACAACTTTTAGACCAGGAGTTACAATCTATTTTAGATCGAGAGAATTATGTGTTATCTACTGATGGTCTAGTGTTGTTTAAGAATAAAATCGTTGTTCCTAAGGAGGGGAGCCTTAGAGAGAAAGTTTTAGAGGAAGCGCATAAGGGGAAGTTCACCATACATCCAGGGATAACCAAGATGTACCAAGATCTAAAGAAGATGTATTTGTGGCCAGGAATGAAACGGGATGTGGCTAGCTTTGTAGCCAAGTGTTTAGTATGTCAAAAGGTTAAGATAGAACATCAGAGACCTTCGGGTTTGTTGCAGCCTTTAGAAATTCCTCAATGGAAATGGGAGAGGATTTCTATGGATTTTGTGATGGGGTTACCTAGGACTCGTTTGGGCTTAGACGCCATTTGGGTGATAGTGGATAGGTTGACCAAGTCTCCCCACTTCTTGCCCATTAAGGCAACCTATAGCTTAGACAAGTTGGCATACCTCTATATCAAGGAAATAGTCAAGCTTCATGGGATACCCACGACTATAGTGTCGGATAGAGACCCGAGGTTTACCTCTAGATTTCGGAGAGCCTTTCAGAAAGCCTTTGGGACTAAGCCAAACCTTAGCACGGCCTATCATCCCCAAACGGACGGTCAGTCGGAAAGGACCATTCAGGCTCTTGAGGACATGCTTAGAGCATGTGTTTTAGATGAAGGTGGGGGTTGGGATAAATTTTTGCCTCTTATAGAGTTTGCTTATAACAACAGTTATCATGCTAGCATCGGCATAGCACCCTATGAAGCTCTTTATGGGAGGAAGTGTAGGTCCCCTTTTATGTTGGTGTGAGGTGGGTGATAAGACCCTGCTAGGACCAGAGTTAGTCCAGGAAACCTAAGAAAGAATCAAAATGATTAGGGAGAGGATGCGCACGGCGCAAAGTAGACGAAAGAGCTATGCCGACAAAAGGAGAAAGCCTCTAGAATTCCAGGAAAGTGAACATGTATTTTTGAGAGTCACTCCTAAGACGGGGGTAGGGAGGTTGATGAAAGTCCGCAAGCTAAATCCTCGTTTCATGGGACCTTTCCAAATCCTTAAAAGAGTCGTGCCTGTTGATTATCAATTGGCTCTTCCGCCACAGTTGGTAAACCTTCATGATGTTTTCCATGTGTCGCAAATCAGAAAATATGTGCCTGATGAATCTCATGTGATAGCTCATGTGTCCGTACAATTGAAGGATAATTTGATCTATAAGCCAAAGCCTAGTCAAATCCTAGGACAGGAGCACTAAGACTCTGAGGAACAAGACGATTCCATTGGTGAAAGTGTTATGGGAAGGATTGACTCCTGAGGAAGCCACTTGGGAGATGGAGGAGGACATCATGCGTCAATACCCAGATTTTATTATCTAAGGTATGGTAACCTTTACGTTTGAATATGTCATATGTTAAGATAAGTGCGTGAGTATGAGGCGAATTTCGGGGACGAAATTCTCTAAGGAGGGGAGAAAATGTAACATCCTAAAAATTTACTATAATTAAGTTGATAAAAAAATATAAATATACATATATTGGTTATTAAAATGTATAGTATAAATAAAATATAATTAAGAGGTATAGTGTGAAGAATTTAATAGTATAAGGATTTATTGAAATTACTTAATTATTTTAAAAGAATTATATATATATATATATATATATATATATATATATATATATATATATATATATATATATATATATATATAGATACTGAGTACTACAAGCTTCGGATTTTGCCAAGAAAAAAAGGAAATAAAAAAAGAAGGGGACAAACCTACCTGACGCTATCTATATATATATATATATATATATATATATATATATATATATATATATATATATATATATATATATATATATATAAAGGAATAGTAACAAAAAGAAGGAGGAGCGCCGCACGTAGGAGGTTATTTCGTCCATAATTCCTTCCTTACCAGTACAACTGTAACAACACAGATCCAAGAACGTCACCAAATGGGAGAAGAATTTTTAGGGAAGCATGAATTCTTATCATAAATAATTTTTGGAGCACATTGGAGGTCTTCGAGAGGTGAGTAATAAGATACCTTTTTATAACCCTTTCCATGGTACATGTGTTTGTTGTGTTGAGCAATTTACCTATGATTTTGAGAGATTTTAATTGAATGATGCATGTTATTAATAGACTAATTTTTTTAGGGGTTTTGAATTAAAATAAAAAGGATTATTAAATTGGGTATTTATTCTTGTTACTGATGGCATGAAATACATGATTGGTATTTGAATTAGTTGAATGACGTGCTTACTGGTGTATGCTATGCTATGTGAGTTTATTTGACATGCATGATAAGATCAAATATTTAATTTTTGGTAAATGAATTGTTACACGTGTGAGACATGAAATTGTGCCTTATGATGAATTGTATGATGTTTGCGCAATACCACCTATGATAGGGGTATCGAAAAGTAATACCACCGTAATGGGGTATCGAAAGTAACATCCCCATATAATTGGGATGTCGAAAATAAGTAATACTACCTAAAAAGGAGTATCGAAAGTAACACTGCCACAGGTTAGGGTGTCGAAAAAGGAGAAATACCACCATGTGCACATGAGAGGTATCAAAATGGAAATGTCCCCGACAGGAGGGTGACATCGAAACACTCCTCGTGAGTAGGGGTGGGCAATGGGACGCCATTGTCGTGTGATGTGTGAATATATGGCATGCCGGCAAGAGGCCAATTTAATTAGGAAATCTTCGGACCGCTTGGATTAAACTTGAATTTATCTGGTACATGGAATGTGATGTATTGAGATGAGATTATTATTAATGTTAAAAGTATTTTCTTTATATATATTATTTTGAAAAATTAGCGGGTTCCATGGATAGTTTTTCCAGTTACCGCACCGGCTGAGAACAATGCTATTTTCGTAAATGTTTTTATAAGGCGTGAAGACTTAGTGGACACCATTAGATAATCTTTCTAGTTTGGTTAGTCTGTTCTTAGGTAAGGAGCCGTATGTGGCTTGACGCAATTATTTATCGTTGGGATTGTAGTTAGACGCCCGGTTTTGAGGCTTTTGATTTATTTATTTATTTATATCTTTATTCATTACATGGATAATTTAATACTATATTATTTAATATGAGGCATTTTCAGACTTTAATGTTTTCTTTAATTTTTCTTTATGAGAAATATGTCTTAATTAAATGCTTCAAAGGATTTTTATTGATTTTATCTTGGGATTACTAATGTAACAAATGGCGTTACAGGGAGCCCTTTTTAGATGTACATGGATTTGGTGTTGATCTAGTGACTAGTGATAATAAGGTCGTGAACCTTGTAGTGGGTGTTAAATCTGCCACGAACGGAGGTATACAACCTAAAGCTCATGTATATAGTTTGAGTACAAACTCATGGAACTTTATTGATGTTACTGTCTCTGCTTATGAGGTAATTGATTCACCGTTTACTTCATATTTGAATGGAGTTTATCATTGGTTGATTAAGCCTGAAGATGATGAATCAATCTTATGCTTTAACATGAGCAATAATGCATTTTGGAAAATGAATTTGCCCTCCGTTTCTCAAGGTACGTTGCAAATGAAATGCTCGTGGATAGCAATTTCTCTAATGACTATATGATGTCTCTAATGACTGCCAGCCTAATGATCTTATCATTAGAGTGGTACCTGCTCTTGTCACTAATGATGATAACAATTTCCTAACAAGAATCCCTAATATTGATGAAATCAAAAGTGCTGTTTTTGGTTTGAACAATGAGGGAACCCCTGGATCAGATGGTTTCGGGGGTTGCTTTTACCATTCCTTTTGGGATACAATAGGAAAGGATGTATGCAGTTCAGTCTCTCAGTTTTTTACTCAAAATTGGCTTTTACCAAATCTGAATTCTAATCTGGTTGCACTTATTCCAAAAGTCCGGAATGCAGATAAAATTGAGGAGTATAGACCTATTGCTCTTGCAAACTTTTAGTTCAACATTATAACCAATGTGTTTGCAGATCGGTTGTCTTTCATTGCTCCTAAGATCATATCTCTTCAACAAAGAGGCTTTATCGAAGGTAGGAATATAAAGGAGTGCATATGTGTAGCCTCTGAGTGTGTTAATCTGCTGGACTATAAAGCTTTTGGAGGGAACTTGGCCATTAAGTTGGATATCGGGAAAGCTTTTGACACTCTGGACTGGGGCTTTCTTATTTGTGTTGGAAGCTTTTGGATTCAACTCCACTTTCTGTAATTGGATCAAAACCATCTTACATTCTGCAAAGCTTTCTTTTTTAGTAAATGGTAAATTTGAAGGTTTTTTTTTTGCTTTCAAAAGGGGAGTTAGGCAGGGAGATTCTCTCTCTCCCTTGCTCTTTTACATAGCAGAAGATGTCCTCAGTAGAGGAATCTCATCTTTAGTGGCCACTGGAAAGCTGAAATCAATCTCAGGGCCACTCTCCAAGCCATGTGCTCTATGCTGATGATGTATTAGTCTTATGTAAAGGGAATAAGTCAGGTCTAGAGGCTATAATGCAGCTGCTTGGTGAATATGGTCTTGCTTCAGGACAAAATATAGGTCTGAACAAATGCAGATTCTACACTAATTGTTCCTTTCCTGCTAGAACAGCTAGAATTTCTAGTCTCGTTGGTTTCTCTGCAGGCTCTTTGCCTTTTACTTATCTTGGAGTTCCTATTTTTAAGGGCAAACCTAGAAGATCTCATCTTCAATCCATTTCTGAAAAAATTTTGTCTAAATTGGCTCTTTGGAAAGGTTGCCTTCTTTCAATAATGGGATGCTCTTATATAGCTTACATGTATATATGTGGCCATCCTCCCTTCTTAAGGTCTTGGATAGGTCAATCAAGAATTTTATTTGGTTTGGAGACCCCAATAAGAAGAAGATTTGCACTGTTGAATGGAAAAATATATGTTTGCCTTTATTAGAGGGTGGTCTAGGTCTTAAATCTCTTAAAACTCTAAATGAGGTAGCTCTTCTTAAATTGACTTTTGAAATGTTGGCTTCTATCAAAGAGTGGGCCTTTTTTCTCAGGTCTAGATTTTTGAAGAATAACAAGCCTGTTGTCAACTATGTAAAATCATCCATTTGGCCAGGCATTAAATGCAACCTGGATACTGTTGTTACAAACTCTTTATGGCAAATTGGTGAAGGTAACAAAATCAGTTTCTGGCTGGATAATTGGCTTGGCCAACCGGTTGTAGAGCTGATGCAATTTCGCTCTAACTTGCATATGAACTTGGCTGCTACAGTTGCTGACTTCATTCAGAATAACAGTTGACTAATTCCAAAAGTCTTGTTTGATAAGTTTCCTGCTATTGGCCTCGAACTGACACAATTGTCTATTCCTCAATTCTTTTCTACTGATCAGCTTATTTGGCAGCATTCTACATCAGGAGAGCTGACCTTTAAGGATGTTTTTCTATTCCTCAATCCAACTCAAGCTAATTGTCCCTGGGCAAGCCTGATTTGGAACATGGCAATTCCTCCTTCTAAGTCATCTGTGATATGGAGATTACTTTTAAATAGATTGCCTACTGAAGATCAACTCCAACAGAGAGGTTATACTTCAGTTTCAATTTGCAGCCTTTGTTATGCTGCTGCTGAATCTCAGGATCATTTATACCTAAGGTGCTCCTTTGCAACAAGTCTTTGGAACTGGTTCTCCTCTATAGTACGCCTGCATCTGGATGTCTCTTCTTTGCATTATATCCTAGCTATTATCAATAAAAATTGGAGTCTCCAATTGAAAGACACCATCTCTGCTAAAATCATTAATATCATCTGGACCATCTGGTTTGCAAGGAATAAATTAAAATTTGAAGACAAACCTATCTTAACCAGGGCTGCTATCAGCTTAGTTGTTGCTTCTATTAATCTGACAGGTAATCTCACTAAGCATTCTTCCTTTCCTAATCAGAATGAAATAAATATCTTGAAGATTCTGAGCATATCTCCTCACCCGAGCAAGGCTCCTAGTATAATAAGGGTGGATTGGATCCCTCCTTGTTGTGGATGGATAAAGGCAAATATTGATGGAGCTGCTAAAGGCTTCCCTGGTCATGCTGGTGGTGGAGGAATCTTTAGGGATATGAGTGGTGTTGTTTTAGGAAGCTTTGATGAGTTCTATGGTACTATGGACTCCTTCTCTGCTGAACTTTTGGCTGTTATGTCTGCTGTCTGGATTGCTTATGATAAAGGTTGGTCTAGGCTTTGGTTGGAATGTGATTCCTCCCTAGTGGTTCTTGCTTATTCCAAGCCTGAAATTGTCCCTTGGAAGCTTAGAATCCTTTGGAGAAATTGCATTGTGCCGACATCCAAACTCAATTTCAGAATTTCACATCTGTTTAGGGAAGCAAATCATTGTGCTGACAAATTAGCTAACCGTGGAGTTATTTCTAAATGTTATACATGGTGGAATTTGATTCCAAATTTTATTTGAATGGATTTCTTTTGTAATAGATGGGGTCTTCCCAACTATAGATTTAAATAACTTTTTTTTTGCATGGTTTTGGTTCATGTCCCCCCATGTTTTTGTATTCTCTTTTCTTTTTTTAATAATACTCTGATGTGCTGCAAATGATGGATGATCTCCACTATAGTGATGCCTTTGCACATCAATTCATAAAAAAAAGATTTTATTACTTATATAAAAGAATATAATGTTTCTTCACCATTAGGAACGAAGAAATTTAATATTATACTTCATTCTCTACAATGGAAATTTTGGGACATTTGGAAAGAGGACAAGGCTCTTATAACAGAAGATTACAAATTACCATTGATTTCATATAACTTCCATACCCAACAATCAGTCAAGGTTGTTCCAATTAGTGAAGGAGTAGTACTTCATGCATTTAGATTTGTGGAAAGTATTGTACCTTTATCAATTGAGTAGGAAGAATAAAATGTCATTTTACCTATATTCATGATATTTGAACTAAAAAGTGATTTTTATTTCAAAATATTTTTAATAGAATTTTTTGTTTAAAATAATGATTGAAAATATTTTTCATAAGATTTTCTATTGTTTTATTTTTTATTCTTTTGCTTAGTTCAAATAAGATACTCAACCCAAAGATTATCTATAACCCATTAACCAAAGTTGACTCAAGTCCAGCCCAAGGATGACAAAAACAAAAACAAAAACAAAAAAAGAGAATAATAAAAATATAAAGGAAATGTTAGAAAAACAATAGGACCAGATTAGGCTTCTGATCTATTCGTTAGTGACAAACCAAAAGAGATTGGGGCTGAGCAACACATTGGACGGCGACACAGCGACAGAGGAGGCGAGGGGCGGCTCGCGTCTGTGACGAAGAAGAGGAAGCGCTAGCAGTGACGGCGTCTCTAGCAGCAACGCACAGTGGTGGTCCGTGGTAGAGCCGCGATTGCGGTTCGAGGTAGAGTTGCTTCAATGGCAGAGAAGAGAACCCCGTCTGGTGTGGCAGATCGGAGGTCGTGCGCGGTGGTGCGAGGCAGGTGTGCGGTGATGACTGGGTGGAGAAGCAGCATCAGTGGTTGCGGAGGAGCTCGGTGGGACGGTGGCAGTTCTGGGCGGGAATTGTAGCAGCGATGGTGGTGATGCAGTGGTGACGGAGGTGTTCGGATCAGCGGTGAAGGGCGGCGGGTTTGGAGGTGACTGAAAATGAATGAACTTGGAACAAAAACATGTGTTTTTATATGTTTGTATTTTTCTCTTTTTCTTGTCTGATTTAGGGTGGAGTGGAAGTTTAGTTGTTGTTGTGACGGTATAGAGGTGAAGAAGAAAGTGTCACGAGAGATTTTTTAAGTGAGTAAATAGCCAAAATTGTCCCTGAAACTGTGAGGTCGTGTCCAGTTGGTCCCTCAAATTAACAAAATTCCAAAAAGGTCCCTGAAACTGTCAAACGTTGATCAAGTTAGTCCCTCCGTTAGTCAGGGTTCGTTGACGCCGTTAACGGCGCTTATGTGGCACGAAAAGTGCCCATGTGGCCTCCACCTTGCATGACAGCTGTACCACAATTTTGGGGACCAATCTAACACTCAATTTTAGGGACTAAAATGATACTTACTTTGTATTTTAACACTTCACCTTCTTCATTTCATTTTCATCCCTTATTTTTACCATTTCATCTTCCCGTCCTAACCTCCCCTCTACCACACCCTTCCTTGTGTAACCACTCGCCGGAGACCATAACTCGTCGCCGGGAACCGCACCGGAACTCCCTTCCTATCACAACTCAAGTGTGTATTTTGTTTACCCATTTTGTTTTGGGTTATCGGGTCATGGGTTTTGATTGTTCATCTTCTTCTTCATACTGTGCATGTGGTAGAGGTTGGGTAGGGTTTCATCTAAGCCTCTATTACATTAGTTTTGTACTTAGGCATTTGCCTTAGTTATCGTTTTACCCATTGTTGTGCATTCTTCATCATCAATGTGGGTGGGTTTAGGGTTTGTTACGATGCTCTGTTTTTTTGTTTTGTAACAGAGTATATAAAGCGTTTTTTAATTTATGCATCTTTGTTAATGTGCAGAATGAGTACTCTGATCACTGTTATCGTGCACCATGGAGGCATATTGTTGAGGAATGAGAGAGGAATTCTGGCGTATGTGGATGGCGAGATGGATGTGTGGGAAGAGTTGGACTCAGACACACTCAATGTTTTCGATTTGTTTAGCATTGTGAAGGTGTGTAAGGGTTATGATAAGGTTGAAAAATTGATGTGGTTGAAGTCAAACAGGGACCTAGATATTAGGTTGAGGGAACTAACCTCTGACAGTAGCTTCATAGAAATGGTTAAGGCTGCCCTTCTCAATGGGAATGAGATTGAGATTTATCACCAGTATACCCCCAAGCCCCCTCAGGCATGGGTGCCTAACCAGGAAGCTGTGAATACTGCTAACATGGATGTTGATGAGGGTCTCATGAGTCCATATGAGGACAGCCATTCTACTTCTGATGAAAGTACAGATGACAGTCATTACAAGCCTCCTCCGATTGAAATTAGTTCAGATGATTCTGAGGAAGTGGTGTTAAGGTTGATGGGACTTCATCCAAGGGTAAGAAGGCTAAGGGTAAGAAGGTTGGTGGGAGTGATGGAAAGGGTAAGAAGGTTGCGGGGATTTCATCCAAGGGTGAGAAGCCTAGTGGGAGTGATGGAAAGGGTAAGAAGAAGGTTTCAAGTAAGAGTAGGCAGAGGTCACCTAGTCCTTCAAATGGTGACAGCAGTGTTGATAATGATGGTGGAGCTGAGTTTTATAAAGGGCATGGAGACTTCTTTAATTATGGGGATTTAGGTGGTGGAAGCAGTCAAGTGCAGCAAGAAGTTGTGAGTGATGGAAGCTACAAGTTTGAGGAAATGAAGGATCCTATTAGTACATATGAGGAGAATGATGGAACAACTGGTTTGCCTAACTTTCCCCAGTTTAATGACATAGCAAAGTTTGGTAATGTCAGTTTGGTAGTAGGAATGGAGTTTACAAATTTATCATCTTTCAAGGCAGCTGTGACGGATTACACCATATACATGGGCAGGCCATTAAAATGGGTGAAAAATGATAGCTCCAGGGATATACTCACAGCTGTTGCAGAGCCTTTAAGGTTAATCAAGCAAACAGAAAATGGGTTGTGAAGAAGCTAGAAGAAAAGATTCACAGCCAACCCAAAATCACACATGTAGAGGTTTTTGATTTCCTAAAAAAGGAGTTCAATGTCATCATTGACAGTTTAATGCTTTTTAGGGCCATTAGGGAGGCAAGAGAGTTGGTTGAAGGTAGTGAAAGGGAGCAGTATGGTAAGCTTTGGGATTATGCTCATTAGCTGATAATGAGCAATCCAGGGTCATTGGTTAAGATTGATACCATCCCTCTGCCAGATTCACAACCACAGTTCCAAAGGTTCTTTGTTTGTCTAGATGCATGCAAGAGAGGATTTAAGGTAGGTTGCAGACCTTTTATTGAGTTGGATGGTTGCTTTTTGAAAGGTTACTTTGGAGGACAATTCCTTTCAGCTGTGGGGCAGGATGCAAACAACCATATTTTTGTGATAGCATATGCTATAGTGGATGTGGAAAACAAAGACAATTGGGGATGGTGTTTGACACTGTTGCATGAAAAACTAGGTGATTACAGGCAGCGTGGATGGAATTTCATGTCTGATATGCAGAAGGTAAGATTTTTTCATTCATTACGTGGTCTGGTTTGATAATTTGTTGCATATTTCAGGGACCAATTTGATATTAAGTGACTAATTTTAGGGACTGATTTGTATGTTATGCTTGTAGGGGCTAATACCAGCCATGCAGGAAGTGATGCCAGGAGTGCCCCACAGGTATTGTGCCATGCATCTGTGGAGGAACTTTATAAAACAATGGAAGAAAAGGAACTAAAGGGTGTGGTTTGGGACTGTGCCAAGTCAACCACAGTTACACAGTTCAATATGAAAATGAAAAGGGTTAAGAGGTTGAACCTGAAAGCCTGGGAGTATCTGAACAAATGGCAAAAAGAGGCATGGACAAAGGCCTACATTGAGACAAACTGTAAGGTGGACAACATATGCAACAATACATGTGAGGTTTTCAATTCAAGGATTGTGGATTACTGTGGTAAGCCTATTCTGACTATGGCTGAGGAAGTTAGATGCTATGTAAGACATATTTGGACACCTTTTGGTGCTTCAATTAATATATTTGCAATTTGTCTTTTGGACCACATTTTGGTGCTTCCTTTCATTTTCTGTAACAAAATGACACAGTTTGTCTTAGGCAACAAAATGACACATTTACTCCAAGCTTGTCATTCATTTCATTTCCAAAATAGGACAATACATTACACGTTATATTCCAAAATATGCCTACATCATCCCTAAGAACATCACACCTAAAATTACCTAAGCACTCTGCCTACCAATCCACCAAACCAGACAAACACTTAACAACACTCACACATTACAACAACCCCAAATTTTACCATTCTAAAATCTGTAACCAAAGTGTCAACCTTGCCAATCAGCTCCATCAGTTCTGCCTTCATTATTCCCTCACTTCCAGTATCATTAGGAGTTGCACATCTCTCAGGAACCTTGAAAATCATAGGAATCTCATCCTCCCAGACAAGATAGCCACAATTTCCTTCAACCTGCAACAATTTGACACAAAGAAATTAGGGTTAGTAGAAATTGTGCTCCCTGCAAAGTGCAAGAATGTCTCAAAACCTGATGGAGTTTTGGGATTGAATGTTACCAATGGTAAGGGACATCCATAGAAGGCCTTCCCTGGGTTCCTCGGAGTCCTAGAGATTCGTAATACAGCTCTCCTCTCACAATTACAAAACACAGGTAAGGGGTTGTTGATTTCTGCCCCATCAACCCTAGAGCTACTCGACCAAGAGGGAGTTGTGGGTTTCTTGGTTTGTCTTGAGTATGATAACGGCGAACCACCACCCATCGGCATCCCTTTTGTATAGTTGCAGTTGGAGAGAGCGAGAGAGAGAGAGAGACAGAAACAAATGAAGGACAGAGATAGTGAGAGAGACGAACCAGAGACGTTGGGGAAGAAGAAGACGACCGTTATAGTTTTTGAAAAAAAAAATTGAGTGTTAATTTGGTCCTTCAAATATGCGTGTACAGTGTCCATCTTACGTGGCAGGATGAGTTGGCAGCCAAATGGACACTTAACGTCCCACATAAGCATCGTCAACGGCATCAACGAACCCTGACTAACGGAGGGACTAACTTGATGAACATTTGACAGTTTCAAGGACCTTTTTGGAATTTCGTTAATTTGAGGGACCAACTTGACACGACCTCACAGTTTCAGGGACTATTTTGGCTATTTACTCTTTTTTCAGTGTTACTGATGGGTTAGAGGTTTCTGTAAAATTGTATTGTGATTCTATTGTCTTAAGAATAAAACTCCTCCCCTCTACTCTGTTGAGCGTCCAATATATAGCCAAAGCACTGGAGGATGATGCCAAAATTTGTTACTAGTTTGTTGAGAGGTAAGGACGAAGGATTTTTATAGATGGTGGTGCCATGGTGTGGTGCTCCCATCCCTCTATTGGGTTGTTGCAGGTGCAGGGGTTGTTACCCCTTGTGTTGGAAAAAAGCATAAAATAATAAAGAGTTGTGTTATTTGAACACAAATTTTGGATACCGTATGTGATACCGTATATGTTTATCTCTATCTCTCACTTACATATTATCTTCTTTGTATACACACTTCTCGAAAATACACTAAAAAACAAAGGGGACACCATAAGTACAAAAATCATTTGTCAATAACAAAACTTAAAAAGATATTATTTTTTTTAAAAAAGACTAAAGGCCCAAAATGGTCCCTGAGAAAAATACTCGGGTAAGATATAGTCCCTGTAACACCCTGTTTTTCCTATGCTTTCTGTAGCAGTAAACTAAAATCATTTTCTTGTGTTGTTGTAACATATAAAGTCACAGTAAAATTTTTGGTTGAAAATTCAGACGGAAATCGGTTTGCGTTTTTACTGCCGGTACAAGTATACTGTGCAGAAAACCTAATTTTGATCCATGAACGAGACGGTTAATGTTTTTATTATGTTTCCTTCAACTCTGGTTATTTTGAAAATTTTTGTTCAAAAATAGAATATAATATTTTATTCAGGTGAAAACGTCGGAAGAATTACGATCAGAAATGCAACCGGGTACGAAATGGAGCAGATTAGGGAGCACAAAAGAAGTGAAGTGACTTGATGGGAAAGGTTTATGACACACTCCAAAAGTGTAATCATCACATTTTTTAAATTATATCATATTATATTCTAAAAACCTATTTTTCTCTTTCCTCTTCAACCAAACAAGTCTTAAAGACAAAACTTGATCACCAAGCTCATCATCTCTCCAAAATTTCATGTTCCCCTCTCCCTCCTCTATATAATCACCATTGATCTTCATTCTCTCATTTTCTTCCTCCATCTTCATACTTCTTCAACTTCTTCCATTTCTTCTTTTTTTCAAACACTTAAAGCTTCCATTTTTATTAGTCTTTTCCATTTGAGTTCTTCATTAAAGTTCTTCCTTATACTAAGGGTAATGCTCTCATATGAATCTTTTTGCAAGTTTCATCTTTTATTTCTATAGTCTTGTATTAACTTATATTTTCACATACTAAGAGGTTGTGTAAAACAAAAATCTCTACCTATCTCTTCCTATGAAGGTTGAATGCTAAGCATATGTGGCCTAGGAGGTTTTTGCTTCAACTTTTGGAATATGATCATGTGTCTGAGTTTCTAACTATTCCTTGATCTTAAATCTATAAATCACGAAAGATTTGATATCTTGTTTTCCTATGATGACCGAAAATATGTATAAGTAAGCCTAGGATACTATGTTTCAACTTTCCAAGTATGATCATGGATTGAGAACTCTTAATACCGTGTGATTCTAAACCTAAGAGTTGTTATCAAACAAAGAATATTTTTCCTCATTATCCTATGTAGGCCGAAACTTAAATGTTTTAGAGCAAGGATGTTTGAGTTTCATTTTCCAAAATGATCATGGACTAAGGCTCCTTACTATAGAAGGATGCTAAGTCTAAGAGATTGGAAAGTTTAAGGAATTCTAACTTGTTTATTCTATGTTATTGAACCTAGGATGTGTTATTTCTTATTTTCCAAAATGATCGTGGACTTGAGCTCCATAAGATATTTGGATGCTAAGTCTAAGAGATTGGAATGTTTAAGTTTCCATCGTTTTCCAAAATGATCATGGACTTGAGCTCCATAAGATATTTGGATGCTAAGTCTAAGAGATTGGAAAGTTTAGAGATTTCTAGCCTATAAATCCTATTAAGGCCGAACCTAGAAGGTTATGGACCTAGGATACTTTGTTTTTCATTTTCCAAAATGATCATGGTTTTGAGCTCCTTACTATGTGTGGATGCTATACCTAAGTGATTGGAAAGTTTAGAGAATGCTAGCCTATTTTAATAGCCTTGGCCGAATACCCTAAGTTTATAACTTAGTGGGATTTTAATTCAATCTTGTTAAATGATCATTGTTTATGAACTCCCAACACTTAAGGATCATAAATCCATGAGTTGTATAATTTTCGGGGATCTCTAACCCTAATATATTGTCTTGGCCGAACCTAATACCTTGTGGTTTAGTGTTATTGGTTGATTTTAACTTGTGATCTTGTGTTTATTGTAACACCCCACTTGGGCATTACTTCCTAATCACATGCGGAAATAAATTAAAAGAAAGTTTACTAGTTGCTTTCGAAGAAAAAAAAAACTTCTATTATATTCATAGGTCTGAAAATATGGGGGTAAAATTTTTCTTTTCTAGGATTCACCTCAGAAAATGATTCACGCATCACTTAAAATGAAATCACACTGTATTTTACCAACACACAAAGACTAAGTTTATTTATAAATCATAGAACCTCAGCATATACATTTCATGAAATAATCTTTCATCTTGAAGTTACAAAATTACACAAGGTTTTTCAGAACTGCCTATACTGACTTCTCTAAAACACACATAACCCAAAGGAAACATCCTAAGTTGGTAGTTCTAATAGACACCTATTGGAAAGAACTCAGTAGTTCTTACCATTGGAATAATCACCCACCTCTTCAAGATCGGGATTAATATCCCCGAGTGAGGTCAGAAGCTTCTCGGCATCGCCTGTCCTAGTTTACCAAGGTACAACAGCAAAGAACCAGGAAAACCTGATATATTGTAAGGGTGAGATACCAACATATGAATAATTATGATAAACTACATACTTTCCACACAAACAACATACACAACAAATACCATCATATTTACAGCGCGTGAAATAATAAACTAAATATAATATCACACCAATTCATCAATCAACTTTGAAAAACAATGATGTTCATGAAAAATTCAACTTTGATGCAAGACTCCAGAGTTTTCAACTTTTTTTTAAAATGTGATGATCGGGCTCGGTTGCCATAAAGGCACAACGTGAATTTCCACTATACTGTCCAAAGTCCTGGCATAGTGTGCAACGTTCGTGGAATGTCCTTAGCATACTATCCAACACAAGGCATAGTAGTCCCGACTAATGGACTTCATTGTCCATCAAGGTACAATGAAACACCATAGCATGAAATACCCGTTCCTTCCAGATATTCACACGAAACAACGTAGCATGAAATACCTAATCTTTACAGATATTCATACAAAAACAACGTGGGCACGTCTGCCAAAATAAATGCATGAGAAAATCATTTTATTTTCAGCTTTTCTTTGTGCCTGATATTTTCATTTCGTCGAGGCTCAAAGCTCACGACTTTTCAACATGTTTAATATCTTGCAACTTTTATCATCAACACACGACTTTCACGTCCGAGTGTCTAATCACAACAGTCTCAGACTTATGCATCGGTCCTTAGACTTTGTGGTCGTAGAAAACAATTTTCACCTTTTTATTATTTTCACCAAGTTTCAACTCAACGTATATGAGGTAGCAATCCATAGCAATGTACATTGGAACATAGTCCACAACAACGTAACACGGATCATGTATCAACGTGCTTTTAAAATACTAGTATCCTGACATCTCGGGGATGTTTTCCCCAATTGTTCGAAAGACTTGAACGATAGTAATGAGAGGCAAGGTTATTTCTCAAAGTTTTAGTTAAGTCCCTAGGATTGATTCGTGAGTGCTTCAGCATGTCCGTGCTGGGGGAAGAACGATCGTGCTCCCCAGTCCAGAACAGACGTTTAAAGCAGAAACAGGGGTGTTTCACCCCAAGTGTTCCCAATGATGTAATAAGACATCAATCGAAGTAAAGACAAGATAGATAACTCACTTAACAAAGATAATTAATATGAACGTTAAAGATGACTAAGTCGGTAACGATGTTTACCGTACATTGTTGTACCTTGGTGCTTATTGGTCAAGGGGACCTTGATGCTTAATGGTCAAGGTGTTGTTAATGTTGAACCTTGGTGCCTAGTGGCCAAAGGGGCCTCGATGCCAAGTGGTCGAGGTGTTGATGGTGATAAAACTTGGGTAGCCCATTGGCCCAAGCGGAGGTGGTGATTGTTAATTGTGTGTTGATTGTTCCTCACGCATTCATGCATTGGTGACTTTAATGCTACTTTAGGAGCTCATGAGCAAAGTGGGGGGTGGTAGCCCTTCTAGAATCTCCTGTGATGATTTTAGGCTTTGATCCAATAGCAATAACTTGCTGCATCTCCAAACTAAAGGTGCTGAAATGACTTGGACTAACGATAGAATTGGTAGACAACACTCAGAAAAAAGACTTGACAGGTCTATATGCAATGACTCTTGAATGAATTTTTGGGATAACTCATTATGTTGCACTTTGACTAGGATGTTCTCCGATCACTTCCCCCTGATTATGATCCTTGATAAAGGTATAAGTAAGTTCCCTACTCCTTTCAGATTCCAACAAATGTGGATTGATCACCCGGGCTGTCTGAAACTTGTGAAAGAAGTTTGGTCTAAACAGGTTATTGGTTGTCCATTGTATGTCCTTTTTCATAAACTAAAAGCTCTAAAGGTAGCATTTAAGGAGTGGAATAGGAATGTTTTTGGTTTTATTTGTCATTATTAACATTTTTTAATGTCGTATTAACATTAATTTCATCATCGCCACAGAACATCAACCAAACAACCAAGTTAATCATCCATGGTAATATCATCATGAAAACATAACAGCATCATCATCATAAAACATCCATTCATGGCATCATGAACCCAAACACATTCATGGAATAAAGCATCATTATCAATTATAATAATAATAATAATAATAACAAGCATGCCATTAACATTGAAATTATATCATACATATAGCAAATAACATCAAACAGGCAAATAACATACGACAGGGTCATGGGTTAACCATTATCTTACGCTACCCCCAATGCCTACATGTTCATATTATCCCTTCTCCACATACCTGATATGAAGATCTAAGACTCTTGACAAACGTAAGCGTAACTACTCTTGTGTCTTTGAATGAAGAGTTATTTAGATCCTTTTTACTATGGCTATTTGCTACCTTTGAGGTTTTATGTCTTTCTTTTGTTAGAAAATGTTAGTTTGTAAATATTTGTATTAAGTTTTGTGAATAGCAGACATTTGCTTTGGATTTGCTCTATCAATGTCTGAAAATTCTGTGTCTGCATATGCAATACCTTTGCTGGACATGGCTGAAGCTCTAGGGAATAAGCTAATGGACGATGCAGCATGAATCATATCGGGTAGCTGTGAACTAAAGGACAAAGCTGACAAGGACACATTTCTCTCTCCTCCAGACGTTAACAATGTCCCTTTCAAGGAATCCCACGCGCCTAGGATCTGATGACCCACTTTTTAGGAATTGGGCTAGGGTTATTTTATTATTTCTTTTGTATTGGCCCAAAAGAGGATGAAAGAGAGTAGAGTACTATAAAGGCATTTAGGGAAACCCTTGTTGGACACACTTGAATTTTATTACACAATTAATCTGTCCTTGGAGGCTGCGTTCATCTCTTGCAGTTGCGGCTGCTGCTGCATTTCTTTTCGTTTTTCAACCATTGTAATGGTTTCTTGCTCATTTTATTCCTTTTATTCTTGTAATCTCATTATGAGCTAAACTCTCTTAAGCTTTAGGTATGCTTGTGTAATGAATGTTTAGCCGAGTTATGTAATGACTATGTTTTGCATCTTCTTTTATCACGTATTTAATGTTGTTTAATTAAGAGTGATTAACTTGATTGAATATCTAGCTTGCTTGGTTTGGAAAAATTAAGTAAGTGGGAACTTGATAAAATATAGAGGTTAAGTCATTAATTGGAAAATTACTTGATGTTGAATAGGCTTGGAATAACTATTCAAGTCCTTAAGCTAGCTGGAACGTGCTTGATTAAGAGGGTGGTGTAATTAATCTGAATCTAGGAATAGATAAAGTTAATGAACCTAACCCTGTAATATTGAAAAACAAACTTTAATTTCCTGGAGTTAGATGCTATAGCATAGTCAGAGCATGATAAAGGCTAAACAGGATTTATGCTGCAATATACCTAGAGTTACTCTTCTCATCTGATTCATCAAATCATTCCTTTGTTAACTTGTTTATTCTCAGTTTTTAACTCACAGCCTTATTTACTTTTCATTGCACGCATATTATAATTTTTGGTTACTAAACCTAACTTTTAGAATATATAATCTAATTTGGAGTTTATTGCATCATTATAATCCATGTGGGAACGATATCTGAACTTAAGTTCTATATTACTCGAGGCATTTGTGTATACTTGCACAAGCTTAAAGACATTTGTTTTTAAGGCAACATTCCTCAAGCCTTGGTCAACACAAAAAGGTCAAATGTTAATCTCAGATTCAAGAAACAATGAATAAGAGATTAATAAAGGGATGAACATGTTACCTTTATGGCACTAGCGCGTGTGACTTCTCTCCCAAACGGACTCAAGAACACCAAGAACTTCAAAGGGTTCAAGGGAAGGGAAAGGGGAAAGATTTCTGTCACACTAGGATAGCCCAAAGTACCAATTTGAGGGTTTAGTCCGAAACCCTCACGGGACTCTTCTATTTATATACCTCTGACCCCGAGCACGGCCGTTCTCCTACTAAGCACGGGCTCGCAACATCAACGTCACAAGACATGCGCCTAAGCACAGTCGTGCTCATGCATCAGAAAGGAATTTCCTGCTTTTAAATCCCACTTAGACCTTTATAACATATATAAAACATATAACATCGTTTAAAGACTTATATGAAAAATGGGGTGTTACAATTCCACCCCCTTATAAAAAAAAATTCCTCGAAATTTCTACTCACCTCTATCGAAAAGGTGTGGATACGCTTCCACCATCTTGCTCTCCAGCTCCCATGTAGCACTTTCCTTAGTAGCCTCACTCCAAACTACTTTAACCAAGGGAATCTCCTTGCCTCTTATCTTCTTCACCCTCCTTTCCTCAACTCGACGCGGTAGTACCTCGAAAGTCAAGTTCTCTTTCAACTTAATTGTATCGAGTACTATCAAATGGCTAGGATCATGAATGTATTTTCTAAGTTGTGAAACATGAAACACATTATGAAGATTGGAAAAGAAAGGTGGTAACGCAATTTGGTAAGCAGCTTCACCAACTGTTTTTAAAATTTGGTAAGGGCCAATGAATTTGGGAGTAAGTTTCTTCGCTTTCATCGCTCTATCGACCCCAGTTGTTGGTGTAACTCTCAAGAATACATGATCACCCTCCTGGAATGTGAGAGCCTTCCTTATCTTATCATGATAGCTCTTTTGCCTACTTTGTGCCACTCTCATCTTTTCCTGGATCATCCTCACTTTCTTTGTGGTTTTCTGCACTTTATTAGGTCCTAGCACAACATTCTCACCTGGTTCATTCCATTACAAGGGTTTTCTAGATCTCCTCCCATACAACGCTTCTTAGGGTGCCATCCCAATACTGGAATGGAAGCTGTTATTGTAGGTGAACTCTATTAGGGGAAAAAACTTGTTCCAACTACCTGACTGCTCTAACACACAAGCTCTCAACAAGTCCTCTAAGGACTGGATGGTTCTCCCAGACTGACCATCAGTTCGTGGGTGATGATAGCGTGCGAATGCACGTGCGATTCCGGCAAGTGTACCGGATCGCCGCCAAGTAATAAAAGATATCGATCCCACAGAGACTGTGTTCTCGAATCGCAACTAATTATCAAATCGATTAGATCTGGACTGTTTAAAAAGATTTTTATATTTTTTAAATGGTTTTTGAATTTGAATTTAAGAGATAAAACAGAATCAAACAAAACAGAAAACAAATCTTTTTGATTTTTCAGATCTAAATGGGTTCCTAGGGATTTAGGTTACCACAAGATCGTTTACGTTATGAAGTTGATTACCCTTGTTAATTAGCGAAATTGCCTTGAAGGCGAGTTTATCCTCTGATAGCTTAAGCTCCCTCTCGGGTTACAAAAGCCGTGCCCAATTGACCCGACCCCTACTCTCGTGGTAGTCGATCCCATATTGAACCTTTTGCGTTCCGTGACAACTCGTTGATCCTCGAGGGACGGCTTCTAACTCTCGTGATTTCAGTCCCAAGTCTGACTTCTATAGGTCCGACACCCAAGTTCACCGCTAGGTTCCTCCTTGAAATGTCTCAGTTATGCAAATAACCTAAGTTCACCGCTAGGTTCCTCCTTGGATCATTCACATCTCACAAACTAGTGGCTGCCGGGCTTTACGAGTGAAACACCCTAGAAATCCTAAGTTCACCGCTAGGTTCCTCCTTAGAACGTCTACGTCACGCAAATAAACGGTTGCCGAAATTTATGAGTGAATAACACACTAGAAATCAGATCTAAAGCAAATCGTAATTAACAAAGAGTTTACATCAAATTTACATCATAAACAAACTTGGGCAGAGCCCTAATCCCTAGAAACTATGCTACTCCTCACGCCTTGCCATGGAGATGACAGGCATGATTACAAATAACATGAAAATAACTAAGAGAAGAAGGAGAAGAAGAAAGAGATCCTAAATCTATGCCTAGAGTAGTAGCCCCAAAGGTCTGATGTTTTCTGCCTCTTCCTGGTCCCTTATTTATAGAATTGAGCAGTTAGAGTCCTAATCCAACTCAAATTAGATCCAATTCTGTTACTTCTGAGCCAAGTAATACGCGTCATGGCCGTGATGGCTATCACGGCCTGGCCGTGACGGATTCTGCCTTGAAAATTCTTCACTGGTTGGTCTGTCATGGCCGTGATGCTCATCACGGCCTGGCCGTGATGGTCATCACGGCCGTGATGGCCATCATGGCCTGGCCCCGACAGACTTCGACTTGTGTTGGTTTTGGGTCACGGCCGTGATGGCTATCACGGCTAGGCCGTGACGGACTCGACTTGACCTTTGTTCTTTTTCAGTTTTGCTCGATCATGGCCGTGATGGGCATCACGGCTAGGCCGTGATGGGCTCTGTTTGGCTCATTTTCTTCAGTCTTAAAGCTCCATCTTCATCCAAACTTCATCATGGTTGATCTTGAGCAATTTACCCTTGATATCTGCAAAACAACACACGAAAACCGCCTTACCCGTTCCAAAGGAAAATTAACCTAAAATCTAATAAAAATATGCCTAAACTACATGAAAATGCATGCAAAATGATGGACAAAGATGAGGTGGAATCACACTCATCAGGTGATAAGTTGAACTTAGTCTAAGCTTTGTCCCTAAATCCTCATGCAAACTATTCCAAAGACTAGAGGTAAATCTAGGGTCTCTATCTGACACTATGCTAGACGACACACCATGTAGCCTAACTATCTCTTTGATGTACAACCTGGTCAACTTCTCTAAGGGATATTCCATATTCATAGGGATGAAATGGGCACACTTAGTCAATCTATCCACAACAACCTTGATAGCTTTATAACTAGTTGGAGTCCTAGGGAGTCCAGACACAAAGTCCATAGAGATATTATCCCATTCCCTTTCTGGGATACTTAGCGGTTGCATCTTACCTGATTACTTTTGGTGTTCTATCTTAGCCTTTTGGCATACTAAGCACACGTAAACAAACTCAGCTGCATCCTTTTTCATCCTAGGCCACCAAAACATTCGCTTTAAATCCCGATAGATCTTAGTGGCACCTGGGTACACACTCAGTCCACTCCTATGTCCTTCTTCAAGGATCAGCTTCCTAAGATCCAAAACATCGGGTATGCAAACTATCATGAAACCTCAAAACTCCATCACTTCCTTCCTTAATACTAAGGTCTCTACCATGAGCAAGCAACTCCCTCTGGTCTAAGAGATACTTATCTACCTTCTTGCATTCTCTAATCTGATTCATCAGGCTGCTGGTAACCTTCAAGGTTCCAAGCCTAATACTCTTAGGGGTAACTTCCCATGCTAAGCTTAGGTCTCTAAACTCTTCTATCAAATCCATCTCTCTAACCATCAAAGATTAAACATGTAAGGTTTTTCTACTTAAGGCATCGGCCACTACATTGGCTTTTCCTGGGTGGTAGGTCAACTCAAAATCAGAATCCTTAAGGAATTCCATCCATCTACTTTGCCTCATATTGAGCTCTTTCTGGTCAAACAGATATTTTAAACTCTTATGATCACTAAAAACCTCAAACTTAGCTCCTTAAAGGTAATGCCTCTAGATCTTTAAGTCAAACACTACAGCTCATGATTCCAAATCATGGGTAGGGTAGTTCTTCTCATGGGTTTTCAACTGCGTAGAATCGCAAGCTACTACCTTACCATTCTACATCAAAACACCACTTAAATCTTGCTTAGAAGCATCACAGTATAATACGAAAGGTTCACTAGGATTGGGTAAAACTAAAACCAGTGCCAACGTTAACCCTTCCTTTAAGGTCTGGAAACTCTCGTCACACTTAGAGGCCCACACAAAGATCTATCCCTTCTTGGTGAGACGGGTCAAGGGTAAAGCTATCTAAGAGAAACCTTCTATGAACCTCCTATAGTACCCTGCTAAACCCAAGAAACTCCGAATATCGGTCAATGACTTTGGTGCTTCCCACTGGAGCACCGTCTCTACCTTAGCCGGATCCACGACTATTCCACCTTTAGAGATGACATGTCCTAAGAAACTCACCTCTTCTAGCCAAAACTCGTACTTAGACAACTTAGCATACAACTGCTTCTCTTTAAAGGTCTGCAAGACAACCCTCAAGTGGTCCTCATGTTCCTCCTTGGTCTTGGAGTACAGTAAGATGTCGTCTATTAAAACCACCACAAACTTATCCAAGTAAGGGTGAAAGGTTTTGTTCATATAATCCATGAACACAGCAGGATCATTAGTCACACCAAAGGGCATAACAAAATACTCGTAGTGACCATAACGCGTTCTAAAACCAGTCTTTGGGATGTCCTCTGACTTAACCCGAATTTGATGGTATCCTGACCTCAGATCTATCTTGGAGAAAACACAAGCTCCTATCAAATGGTCCATAAGATCATCAATCCTAGGGATGGGTTACCTATTCTTAATGGTCACTTTGTTGAGCTACCGATAGTCGACACACAACCTTATGCTGCCATCCTTTTTCTTTACCAACAACACTGGCGCCCCCATGGGGACACAATCTAATGGACTGTTTCTAAATCAGTTCCTCCAAATGTTTCTTCAACTCATCTAGCTCTAGAGGAGACATTCTATAAGGTGCTATGGATATGGGTCATGTCCCCTCACTAAATCTATGGTAAACTCAACATCTCTCTCAAGGGGTAACTCGTAAACATCTCCAGGGAAAAGTTCTGGAAACTCTCACTATTGGCACATTTCCAAAATCAGGCTTGCTCTCTACTTCCAGGGAAGACAGCATCATGTAGACTTGGGCCTCTTCTTTCATAGAAGCCTTAACTTGGTTGCAGAGAGAAATCTCGGATCCTTAGACTCCACAGGAGTTCTAAAAACTATGGTTTTATCAAAATAGTTTAAGAGGACATGGTTGGAAGATAATCAGTCTTGCCAAGAATAGCATTAAGTTCTTTTAGGGGTAAACATACAAGATCAACAATAAAGTTTCTACCATAAATGGTAATGAGACAATTCTTACATGCATGTGAAGTAAGAATAGGTTTATTTGTAGGTGTGGCAACAATTAAATCATACTCAATAAGCGTCACAAGCAATTTAAGATTTTTGACACTTTCATGTGATATAAATGAGTGAGTCGCACCCAAATCAAACAAGACATCTAAAGGAGTTCCATCAATGAGGCATATACCCTGGATCAAGTCCTCGGACTCAGGCTTCAGCTCCACTAAGAGTAAAGACTTTTCTGCTGGTCTTCAGCCGATTGGCTTGGGGTTTCTAATTCTTGTTAGCACTCAGCGATTTTGACTTTGCTCCTCCACACTCTCGGCTGATGTGGCCAGATTTGCCACACTTGAAGCAGATGACGTCTGTCTCCTTGCACTGGGCGGCGTAATATACTGTCCACACTTGCCGCATCGGATGGGTCTAGGAGCAGAAGAATCCCAACTCCTAAACCGGTCTGAAGAGAATTGTGGCCTCTTACTACCCTGTTTGAAGTCCCGGCCCACTGGAGCTAGACGCTGCTTTCCCTTGTCTTTCTGATCATTCTTCCTGCTGCCCTGAGCATCTGAACTCTGGTAGCTTGACACTCTGGATTTGTAGGCATCCTCGATGATCCTACACTTGTTCACCAAGACTGGAAACATGCGGATCTCCTAATAACTGATGGCTTGCTTGATCTCTGGTCACAGACCATCCTTGAACTTCACGCACTTGGAGCGGTCATCAATTACATATTGATACAGCGTGTAATAACGAGTAAGCTCCTCAAAATTCGCAGTATACCCTCCCACAGACATACTCCTTTGCTTCAGAGCCAACAACACCGTCTCCTTCTTGTCACAGATGTAAGCTGGAAAGTACTTCTCCAAGAATCTGTTCTTGAAGACATTCCAAGTGACCACTGCACCCTCAGCTTCCATATGCTTGTAGCAACTCTCCCACCAATGCTCAGCCTCCTCTGTCAGCATGAAGGTCCCAAGATGACCTTCTGAATGTCATTGCATCCCATATCCCGGATGATCTTCTCAATATCTCGCATCCACAAAAGAGAGCACCTTCAGGGTCATAAGCTCCCTTGAACGAGGGCGGGTTATTCAACTGGAACTTATCCAAACCCTGAAATTCTGCTGGTCCTCCATTGTTGTTGTTATGGTTCTATCCTATAACATTGGCAAGCAGTGCCAATGCATCAGTGATAGCCTGGTCGTTCCTTCCTCTTCCTGCCATTCGTTCCTGCACTTTCCCAAGACAACGATTAAAAACAGAGAACCAAGCAGGAAGGACTAAAGGTTCTTAATACTACGCATCATTATCTATAGAAAATTATAGATAATTCAAACAAGAGCACACAGAATACTCATAATAGATTCATACCACGTCCTGATTGGACAAACCCACTCTGATACCACTAAATGTGATACCCTCTACCCCGCATGTTTTTATAAAGCAATAACAAAGGATAAATAAAATAAAAACATGCATACAATTTATTATAAAATGAAAAAAACCATAGGTAGAAAGTACCACATTGTAAAAAAAAATAAACATTGCAGAAATAACAACTTTTTAAAACGAAACTTAACTTGAAAAATATAACCCAACCCCGATGTCAAATTACAGAGCTGGTATAACCAAAATCCAGAAATATCACGGATAACAAACTAAAACTGGAAATCCTAAACTAAGAGTAGAGGCTCCTCAAAGTCACTCCTCAACATGCTGCTCACTATCCTCTGCATAACAAAAGGGTACAAGCAAAGAAAACAACAAAAGATGAGCATACATCATATAAACATAACATGTTATCAAATAACAACATACATAACATATTCATATCATATCCATCATATCAACAATGCATGCTATGCGATGCGGTACTACTCCACTACTCCGTTATGCATGTGGATCAAATCTACCTCAGGGAGTCAACTTTGGAGTTACATATCCACATTGGCCATTAAGCACCAACTTCGGCAGTTCACCAACCCATGGGTGAACCCCTTGGATAGCCGACGTACCTTACTCTCGGATACGCCACCACAGGTGTACACAATTCACCTAACTCTCGGATGAATCACCATGGACGGTCAGGTCGCCTTACTCCCGGATGACCTCCCCTATGTTGAGCATCTCCCACTAACATCTCTAATGCATGAATGCATGAGGAACAATCAACACACAATCAACAATCACCACTTTGCTTGGGTCACCAGGCTACCCAAGTTTTATCACCATCAACACCTTGACCACTTGGCATTGAGGCCCCCTTGGCTACTAGGCACCAAGGTTCAACGTTAACAACACCTTAACCATTAAGCACCAAGGCCCCCTTGGCCAATAAGCACCAAGGTACAACAACGTGCGGTAAACATTGTTACCGACTTAGCCATCTTTAACGTTCATATTAATTATCTTTGTTAAGTGAGTTATCTATCTTGTCTTTACTTCGATTGGTGTCTTATTACATCATTGGGAACACTTGGGGTGAAACACCCATATTTCTGCTTTCAACATCTGTTCTGGACAGGGAAGCACGGTCGTGCAAACCCCAGCAAGGGCGTGCTGACTTTTAAGTCAACCACGATCATGCTGACTGTTGAGCATGGTCATACTAACTGGAGCATGGCCGTTCTGTTTCTGGGCAGAAAGGTTGGGAACCCTTGCTAGGCTTCCTAGGACATTCAAATATCAATCCTATTGGCTTTTACTAACCATCAACATCAGTTTCATTATCCTTATTTAATCTCCATGTCTTACATTTATGGGGATTTAATCCTTTAATTCCAGTTTCGTTATTAATGTGACACCTGGGGCTGAAGAGGGCGGGGAGAGGTCGCCGGTGCAAGAAGGTACGGACAAGGATCGGCTCCTGGCAGGCTTCATGAGACACCCCATTGTGCCCCGGTATTTTATTAGCTTAAAACCTTATTAATTAATTCCTTAATCGCATGCTTAGCATGAAAAGTACGTAAAAATTTAAACTTTATTTAAACAATCATATAACTTCTGCAAATTAAACACACCAAGGTTGTAATATATAAGTACACACCTGTTTATTTAATACATTATCAAAACACTGTTGAGGGTATCCTTTCAGTAGGATCCCTCACAGGCATAAACTTAAAATAAAAGCCATACTTAGCGAAAACATATAAAAATACTCCTTCTTAGACACACTGGCCATACTATCTATACTCTAATCGCCATGGATCACAGCTCGACCTCCAGCGTATGGTTCGTAAGGAGTTCCATCCAACTCCTCAGCAACCTCCATTTCATACAAAGCTCCGTCCAGCTCCTCAGCAACATAATCCTCATCGGGTCTTCTAATGTAAGTAAAGTAACCCACAAGAATACAGAAACATAGGGGATAAGAAGAAGTTCTATCATCAAAAAGCAGAAAATAGTAATAGTAAATTATACAGTAATTGTCACCGACATAACATCATCCAACACCTAACGAACAAAGCATCCTCAATTTAATGTATTATCCTCTACCCCAAACTCACACAATTAGACTTTCTAGACTTTCATACTGACGTGGCCACCACTGATTTCTTTCACACATTCCTCTCGAGGAATGTCAGTCAATTGTTCAAGCGTCAGGTTCCAAATTCTTGGTGCACATTATCTTCCATGGTGAGAATGCTCATGCTAAGCAAGACACTGTAGCTGCACGATGCTCTCGGTGCACACCCCGTCCACTCCCGGGGGTGCTCAATGAAATTCAATGACACTATAGCTGCACAACCTATTTCTAAGGTGGAATGGTATAGAGAGAACTCTTGACCTCATGTATTATATTACCAATACACGGTTGTGAACAACAACACCGACCTTGTGTATTATATTACCAATACACGTGAATATCACCAACCCATTTTAACAACATCCTAGTGCCTTAACCTTCCACTAGAACTCAACACATATTCTAGGTCACCATACCACATTAAAATACATCATATAGTTTAGGCACCTCTAAGTCACCATCATTCTCACACCCAAAACAAACAGCTATCTCTCAAACAACATATATATCTTTGCTTAAAATCCACTAAGCACAATATTAACAACTTGGCAGATCATGCATAACATAACATCAGAAAATATTCAAACACCACAATATATCAAATAAACAATTCAATAATAATCATAAATTCAATCAACCACAGATAAGATAAAATCATCCTAACGTCGGTAAACCTACAATCCCCGAATCACCTTTGGTTTAACAGAAAAGGTTTCCAATGGGATTTTGATCATGTCAATTACTCGACTACTAGTAGGGTTTAGGTCGCCCTACACAATTATCATATAATCTACTACTTATCGATTCCGACGATAGGTTGATTCTTTCCCCCACCTGGGTTATCAACGAAATTCCAAATTCGTCATTCCTCGTTATCACGTAACACTTTAACAGTTTCTCCTTCAACCAAACAATACAACTATAATTAATCAACGAAATCACCCTTATCCTAGAATAGCTAGGTTTCGGCCTTAAATACAAAAAAGGTTAGAAAACTTAGTTGGACTTAAGCTCTTGGATTTAAATTATATACATACTAGAGAGCTTAAACCAAGCATTTAGATTTTAAAAATGAATCAAAAACACTAAACCCCTTTTCTAACATAGGTTCGGCCCACTCACACAATTAGGGAAGAAAAAAGATTTTGATCACATGCTCTTGGATAATGAAAGTAGTAATCATAACTAGATCATAGAAATTGGTTTCACATTTTTAGGATTTTTCTACCATTTTCTAGAATTCTTTAAAGTTCTAGATCTAAGAAAATAAAATCATGAAATAGAATGAAAATGACTTCAAATAGGAGAATAGATGATCAAGGATCATCATATTACCTCAAGTGATGATGGAAATGGAAAGAATATGATGATCTTGATGCACTTCAACAAGGATGTGCCTAGAGCTCATGAAAATGGAGTTTATGTTATGAATGAAGAAGAAGAAGAGATTTTTTTTTTTTGGGGGGGGGGGGGGGGGGTGTATTTATTAATGGGAGGTTGGTTTTAACTTAGGTTTTAACTTATGTTAAGTTAGTACTAATCATAGTTAAGTTATAAATATTTAGATATTTTCAAATAAATATCTAGATATTTTAACTAAATATCTGCATATTTTTGTTATCTGTCCCTGGCTCCGTCGATTACCCGATTAACGACAAAATGCCCGAACGTCGTCGAATATATTATTTCGTTCATGAGTCAAAATTAGGTTTTATGATCATTAAAATCTTACTATCAGTGAAAAGCCGACTGTTTCCGTTCGAACATTTGCCAAAATTCGCCCAAATACACATAATATTTTATTTCTGATCAGAAATTTGGAAAATCGACTTCCTCACGAACAAAATATAAAAAATCTACAAATTTCAATTTTCGGGCCAAATTAGGGTTTTCTATCAGTATAAAATTACATTGTCAGTTGAAAAAAACGCAGACCGGTTTCCGTCTGATTTTAAACTCAAATTTTAACCAGAGCTTCCTACCGTAGAGTAAGTTCCACTAATGATTTTGTTTTCTCCAAAATCATTTCCTAAGTCTCAATTAAAAATATAAATAAATATATTTTTACTGTTAAAACAACGTAATTAAAAACAGGCTGTTACATTACTACCCCTCTTAGAAAAAAAATTATGTCCTCAAAATTTACATTCCTCAGAAAAGATGTGGATATCGTTGTTGCATATCTGCTTCACGTTCCCAAGTAGCATCTCCAGTAGTTTCTTCCCATATGGCCTTAACCAAAGGAATTTGTCTACCGCGAAGCTCCATAATCTCTCTATCTGCTGTCCTTACAGGTAGAGCCTCATACTCTAGATTCTCTCGCAGTTGTATAGACTCAGACTCAATGACATGTGAAGGATCAGGATAATACTTTCTCAATTGAGAGACATGAAAGATGTCATGAAGATTAGAAAGATTAGGTGGTAAATCAATATGGTAAGAAACTGAATCAATCCGTCGAAGAATTTGGAATGGTCCGATGAATCTAGAGGTAAGTTTGGTAGATTTGATAGCCCTGCCAATTCCAGTCTTTGAAGTGACTCTCAAAACACGTGATCACCCTCCTGGAATTCTAATGGTCTCCTTATTTGGTTGTTATAGCTCCTCTGTCTAACCTGAGCTTCCTTCATCTTTTCCCTAATCTTCCTGACTTGCTCCGTAGTCTGTTGCACCACATCTGGACCCAAAACTTGGTTTTCACTAATCTCATACTGTTGAGTCACCGGCAAGTGTACCGGGTCGTCGCAAGTAATAAAATAACACGGTAAGTAATTACTGAGGTCGAACACAAGGATTGGGGTACCAATTTGTCTAATTCGCGGGAAATCCGATACGTTGGTCAAGCGAGGCGAGTGGCTGAGGGAGAGAAAATATAAGGTCGCAATCTAAATTAACAAATATAATAAATTAATTAACTAAAAATCTGAAATTAAAATGTCTAAGATCACAAATCCACCTACCCAATCATGCATACCCAAGTGATGATGAATTCCTCCCTAAGTTCAATTACAATGTCAACCAGGACCCCCAAATTCTCCTAAATCCACTGTCATGCTCATTAGGACGTATTCAATGATTGAGTTAATTACTTACTAGGTCTCATAACCCTAATCATCAAACTCTATTAATTCTTGTTCCCTATAAGGTTGCACCGATCTCCTACTCACTCTCGTGCAATATTCGATCGATGATCCCAATTCAAATTCTAAAACGCAAATTGCCTCCTAAGCCTCATCACGTTTAACTAGTGAATCACGCATGCATATGATCAACACAATCAAATCAGAATTGGAAAACATTAATTGAGAAAAGGGAGAAAGACATACATCACATCGAATCTACACCGCCATGGGTGGCTTCATTGTTCCCTCAGACGAGGGGATTAGTTCCTCATGCTCATAGACAAGTAATCAGACATAACCACCATAGTAAAATAAGAAAAAGAAAAGAGGAGACGCAACTCCAGAAACAAGGATTCGGCCTAAACTAATCTAAACAAGTGGAAAAACTAGCACCCCCCTCAATTTCTGATCTGAAACAGCCTATAAATAGGGAATCTGGTTCTCGCCTACTCGCGGGGCGAGTGGGTTCTCGCGAGGCGAGCATTAAAATTGGCGCGGATTCAAAATGGACTCTAGCAGGGCGAATTTCAGTTTTGGCTCCATCCTGAGTTTGAATGCTCGCGAGGCGAACTGTGATTAGCGAGGCGAGACCGAAAAGATGACTTCTCTGGCACAGTCAGGACTTCGGGATCGCGAGGCGAGCTTGTGACTCGCGAGGCGAGACAGAAAAAGTGACTGTTGCTCTTTAGGCTGGTCTTCAGGTTCGCGGGGCGAGTATCTCCAGAATGGAAATTTCCACTGTTTTCTTCATTCCCTTGACTCTCAGAGCTTCACTTTTAACCTGAAACAATAAAAAGAAACAAAAAGCGTAATTCTATTCAAAATAAACTAAAAACTAGTAAAAATACATAAAACGAGTCAAAGTCTAACTTAGGAACAAAACAAGGCCAAATTTGGGCGAAAACGATATTGAACTCGAATAATTAGCCCAGAAACCATAGTCCATCTAGTTATAAAACTAGATAAGCCAGAGGCTTATCAAAACACCCCAAACTTAAACCTTGCTTGTCCCCAAGCAAGCTAAAACTCAAAAAGGACTCAAGACTTGACAATCTTAAAGGATTCAATCGATTTCGCACAAATTTCATGCAATCTTAACAAAACAGTTTTTCTCCAATGATTTCCCCCCTTACATCAATGTAATCCCCACATTCATTTACTTTAAACAATTGAGAACTTAATTATTCATGCAATCATTAATCTAAGTTGAGGATCAAAGTCACACACAAAAGGAAGATCACCAATTTCAAACAATTGCCTTCCTCACAAGGGTATGTAAAATTTCACTCATTCGCTCAATTGTGTCTAGGCTATCAACCTTTCACTCAAATTCACATATCAAGAGCACTTCCCATGAATTTGATTTTCATCTCAAAAATAGTTCCCACAAAAACATGTATGCAACATCAAAAGGTCTTTTAAAGGTTGAAATGGGGCCTGGCTAAGGGTAGGATATTCAAGGATACTAGGCTTAAGTCCCTAGGAACTAAGAGAGCATGAGCTTTTGACACATATTCCACTAAATTCCTTTTTTCCATTTTTCTTTTTGCCTCGGGTGACTACATCCTTTTCCTTGCTAATCTTTTTGTTTTGCCCCTTTTTTTTTCTTTTTTTCTTTTTTTGCCTTGGGTTCCAACCTTTATTTTTCTTTTTCTCAACCCAAAATGACATATCACCTTGTAGCCACCCCAAACTTATTTTCTCACAACCCTTCCCTTGCTAAGCTTCCATGCTCTCCTAATCCTAAGATTGGGTTAACATGGTTTTTCAGATTTTTGGCTTATAATATAGGGTCATCAAGAAACAATAGGCTAATTAGGCTCAAAGTGGCTAACTAGGGACATGCATTAGGGATGCTTCTTTTTAGGCCAAGTAGTTAATTCAAAGAAAATTGCCTAAATCATTTGATGCAACACATAAACATGCAAACCATGAAGAGATTCAAGCAAATTCGGGAAAGTGCAACTTGAAAGTGATCCACACAATCAACAACAAAGTTGGAGGCTCAAATCCTCACCTGGACATTTTGAAAATTGTTTGACCGAGATACAATTCCTAGTGTGTGCACCCCCTTACCCCAAACTTGTCATAAATCAAGAAATCACAATAAAGTTCTCAAAGTTCAATTTTCAATTTTTCACATGGGGATCAATTTTTCTATTTTCAGAACCTAGGGGGAAATCATCAATGGTCAAAATAATTCATGCAATCAATCTATGCTAAATTTAATTAAAATCCAACAAGCTTGCCGACACACATTCATACACATACTCTTGATCTTCTCAAATTATTCAAGAGCGACAAACAAAAACAAAAACAAAAACAGCAATTGGTTCCCTCCCCCACACTTAAAGCATACATTGTCCTCAATGAAAGAACACAGATATATAAAATAAGAGTGAGGAAAGGAGAGGGTGCTCCCTGATCAAATACTAGTGGAGGTGGCCGCTTCCACGCAAAGCTCTTCTATGGTTGTATCCTCATCCAATTGGTCCATCGGGCACCCCTCTGCTGGGCCAAAGGCCTCCCCTGGAAGAAATCCTGCAAATCAAAAACTTAATTGCAGATTCGCGAGGCGAGAGGTCACTCGCGAGGCGAATCTGGAAAAATTGTTCTTCACACTTTCCAGAATCGCGCGGCGAGTAGTATCTCGCGAGGCGAATCTGGAATTCCAACAGATGATGATGCCCAGAATCACGAGGCAAAAGTAGACCTCGCAGCGCGAGACAGAAGCGTGAGAAAGCCTCTGAGATTCAGGGCTTGTCTCGCGTGGCCACTGTGGATTCGCGTGGCGAATCAAGCTTTTTTTTTTTAAATATATAAATGAAAATGACAGAGACTAAAAATAAAGGATACCTAGCTTGGGTTGCCTCCCAATAAGCGCTTCTTTAACGTCACTAGCTTGACTTATTAAGAAGCATCCACCTGGATCCCATAGCCTGTGGCACAAGGGCCAAGAGACGCTCATCATGTGAGATCCTCCACCCGGATCCCATGGTTTGTGAAGTGGCCCTTGCAGAAGTAATACGACTCTATCCATAATTCCACCTGGCCCGTGTGTGAAAACTCCATTGACCTCTGCAAATATGAACTCACTTCCTCTCGGGTCAAATGGTGTTTTCTCGAGGAAGTGTGCCAGACAAGTGGGAGGGACTAACTTACCAGTGTCCACACATGCATGCAAGCCAACATATTTATCTAATGCAGCAAAATCAGATGGCTCAGCAAGCATGGTGGAGTCCACTACCACTTTATCTTCATTTTGAACTCTACCCCCTTGCTCCGGTGCCTTGTCACTTGTCAACTCCTCTTTCTCCGGTTGCTCTTCCTCAACATGTGGTAGTTCTTCCTCAACTTCCTGAGAACTAGTTGCATCCCTATTAGATCCCAACACCCCACTGCTTCTAGTTGTTATGGCATTGCATTAGTTCTTAGGGTTGTTCTCGGTATCACCTGGGAAAGTGCTTGGGAGACGCTCATTTAGTTGTTTTGCGAGCTGAGCAACCTGTGTCTCTAGATTCTGTATTGCTGCCCCTGTATAAGCTGCCAACTTATCAATGGTTGTTCTTGTATAGATTGCCAACTTCTCAATTATCGCATTCGCCTTCTCAAGACTCAACTCCCAAGGTTGTCTTCCACCATCCTGTTGAGGTTGTTGTTGCCAATTCTGTTGAGGTTGTGGTTGCCAGGCTAGACCACCGCCAGCATTACTCCAAGCGAAACCCGGATGGTCTCTCCTCAGATAACCCCAATACTGATTCTGACTCTGATAGTTGTTATGGGGCACGCTATCATAGAAATTATGGCATGAGTCCACATATTCTTGGGAGAAGTAGAACGGACAGCTCTGAGTGTCATGGTCTCCATTACAATTTTCGCAACCCGGAAGCATTCCCTCGTGTACCTCGCATACAAAAAAAGGCAAGACCAAGTGGAATCAAATAAGTAGAGAGAGATAATAGTAAATAAAAATAAAAATAAAAATAAAAATAAAAAATAAAAATAACTTATCCAAATAATCAAACTTCCCTAAAATTAGGAAAATTGGTTGTGCCAATCCCCGGTAATGGCGCCAAAAACTTGTTGAGTCATCGGCAAGTGTACCGGGTCATCGCAAGTAATAAAATAACACGGTAAGTAATTACCGAGGTCGAACACAAGGATTGGGGTACCAATTTGTCTAATTCGCGGGAAATCCGATACGTTGGTCAAGCGAGGCGAGTGGCTGAGTGAGAGAAAATATAAGGTCGCAATCTAAATTAACAAATCTAATAAATTAATTAACTAAAAATCTGAAATTAAAATGTCCAAGGTCACAAATCCACCTACCCAATCATGCATACCCAAGTGATGATGAATTCCTCCCTAAGTTCAATTACAATGTCAACCAGGACCCCCAAATTCTCCTAAATCCACTGTCGTGCTCATTAGGACGTATTCAATGATTGAGTTAATTACTTACTAGGTCTCATAACCCTAATCATCAAACTCTATTAATTCTTGTTCCCTATAAGGTTGCACCGATCTCCTACTCACTCTCGTGCAATATTCGATCGATGATCCCAATTCAAGTTCTAAAACGCAAATTGCCTCCTAAGCCTCATCACGTTTAACTAGTGAATCATGCATGCATATGATCAACACAATCAAATCAGAATTGGAAAACATTAATTGAGAAAAGGGAGAAAGACATACATCACATCGAATCTACACCGCCATGGGTGGCTTCATTGTTCCCTCAGACGAGGGGATTAGTTCCTCATGCTCATAGACAAGCAATCAGACATAACCACCATAGTAAAATAAGAAAAAGAAAAGAGGAGACGCAGCTCCAGAAATAAGGATTCGGCCTAAACTAATCTAAACAAGTGGAAAAACTAGCACCCCCCTCAATTTTTGATCTGAAACAGCCTATAAATAGGGAATCTGGTTCTCACCTACTCGCGAGGCGAGTATTAAAATTGGCGCGCATTCAAAATGGACTCTCGCGAGGCGATCAGCCTCTCGCGGGGCGAATTTCAGTTTTGGCTCCATCCTGAGTTTGAATGATCGCGAGGCGAACTGTGATTAGCGAGGCGAGACCAAAAAGATGACTTCTCTGGCACAGTTAGGACTTCGGGATCGTGAGGCGAGCTTGTGACTCGCGAGGCGAGACAGAAAAGGTGATTGTTGCTCTTTAGGCTGGTCTTCAGGTTCGCGGGTTGAGTATCTCCAGAATGGCAATTTCCATTGTTTTCTTCATTCCCTTGACTCTCAGAGATTCACTTCTAACCTGAAACAATAAAAAGAAACAAAAAGCGTAATTCTATTCAAAATAAACTGAAAACTACTAAAAAAACATAAAACGAGTCAAAGTCTAACTTAGGAACAAAACAAGGCCAAATTTGGGCGAAAACGAGATTGAACTCGAATAATTAGCACAGAAACCACAGTCCATCTAGTTATAAAACTAGATAAGCCAGAGGCTTATCACATACCAACATAACAGGGTCCTACACTTCCTACCATACAGAGCCTCATATGAAGCCATTTCTATACTACTGTGAAAACTATTGTTGTAAGTAAATTCAATCAATGGCAAGAACTCATCCCAACTGCCAATGTGTTCCAAAACACAAGCTCTTAAAAGATCCTCCAATGTTTGAATCGTCCTTTCTGACTGTCCATCTGTTTGGGGATGATAGGCATAACTCATCCTCAACATGGTCCCCAAAGTATTGTGCAACTGTTTCCAAAATATAGATGTGAATCTAGGATCTCGGTCTGAGACAATACTCGATGGCACACCATGCAACCTAACAAATTCTTTGATGTAAATTTGGGTCAACTTCTCCAAACTATAACTTTCACCCATTGGTAAGAAGTGAGCACACTTCGTCAACCTATCAATGATAACCCAAATCGCATCATGTCTCTTAGGAGTTCGTGGTAATCCAACCACAAAATCCATAGCTATGCTATCCCATTTCCATTCTGGGATATCTAATGATTGCAATAAACCCGCCGGCTTTTGATGCTCTATCTTAGCCTTCTGACACACCAGGCAAGACAAAACATACTCTGCTACCTCTTTCTTCATCCTCATCCACCAAAATAATTTCTTCAAATCCTGATACATTTTAGTGGATCCAGGATGAAAACTCAACTTACTCTTATGTGCTTCTTCTAATATCACCTTCCTAAGTACTAAATCCTCTGGCACACATATCTAAACCTCAGTATACCATTTGTTCCTCTACTAAACTCAGAAATCTTACCCTCATCTATACCTCTACTTATCTCCTGTAGATATAGATCCTGAACCTGTTTATCCTTAAGATCTCTCATAAAATCACTACTAATAGTGATCATACCTAAGCGAATTATATCCTCAACAAACTCCATTCCTAAGTTCAAATCTTTGAACTGTTCCAGTAATTGCAACTCTTTAACCATCACCACGGATACATACAATGATTTCCTATTCAGGGCATCTACTACAACATTCACCTTCCCAGGATGGTATAGTAAATCATACTCATAATCTTTGATAAACTCCATCCATCTCCACTGTCTCATGTTCAACTCCTTTTGGTCGAACAGATACTTCAGACTTTTATGGTCACTGTAAACATTAGATTTTGCTCAATACAGAAAGTGTCGCCATATCTTTAATGCGAACACTATGGCTGCTAACTCCAAATCATGAGTCGGGTAGTTCCTCTCATGAATTCTCAATTGTCGGGAAGCATAAGCCACAACTCTTCCCTCTTGTATTAGAACACAACCCAAACCTTGGTACGACACATCACAGTATACGTCAAACTGTCCTAATGGATCAGGTAAAGTCAACACAGGTGATGTAGTCAACCTTTCCTCCAGCTTTTGGAAACTCTGCTCACAGTTGTTCGTCCATACAAAAACTGTATTTTTCCTCATCAACTGTGTCATAAACAACGCAATCTTCAATAAACCCTCTATAAACTTCCGATAATATCTATCTAACCCTAGAAAACTTCGTACTTCACTTACTGACTTAGGTCGTTCCCATTTAAGAACTGCCTCAACCTCTGCTGGATCTACAGCTATACCTTCCTTGTTGATCATGTGTCCAAGAAATTGGACTTCTTCTATCCAAAACTCACATTTAGAAAGTTTAGCATAAAAATGCCTATCCTTCAGAACTTGCAGCACCACCCTCAAATGTTTCTCATGATCTTCCCATGTACGAGAATAGATAAGGATGTCGTCGACGAACACAACAACAAACTTATCAAGGAACAATCTAAATATCATGTTCATATAATCCATGAACACTACTGGCGCGTTAGTCACACCAAACGGCATAACTAAATACTCGTAATGTCCATACCTTGTCCTAAAAGTCGTTTTGAGTATATCTTCATTCTTTACTCTAATCTGATGGTATCCAGATCTCAAATCAATCTTGGAAAATACTGCTGCTCCTTTCAATTGATCCATTAGATCATCGATCCTATGCAACAAATACTTATTCTTAATTGTTACCTTGTTCAACTGTCTATAATCTGTGCACAACTTAGCACTCCCATCTTTCTTCTTAACAAAAAACACCGGAGCTCCCCAAGGTGAAACACTCGGTCTTATGAACTCTTTACCCAACATGTCATCCAACTATTTCTTTAACTCCGCCGATTCTACAAGTGACATCCGATAAAGCGCCATAGATATATGTCATGTCTCTGGTACAAGATCTATGGTGAATTCCACTTCTCGCTCTGGTGGCAAACCTAGAACGTCAGGAGGGTAAACTTCAGGAAACTCTCTCACAATAGGCATAGAATCTATACTAGGAGTCTCATTAGTTTCCACGTTGGACAACATCACGTACTTTCGAGAATCGTCACTCGTCATGGATACTCCTTCATTGGCAGAGACTACACTAGAAGACTCAAGAAATGATAAGGTCTTACTAGAACAATCTAGCATTACATGGTTAGCCGAAAGCCAATCCATTCCAAGAATAACATCTATCTGTTTCATAGGCAAATAGACAAGGTCTACAATAAATGTCATATTCTCAACAACTGTAGGACACTGTAAACAAACAAACATAGTAGTTAAAGGATTACTAGTTGGAGTAGATACTGTAAGGGTATAAGGTAATTGAGAAACATTTAATTTTAATTGACCCACACACTCGTACGAAATAAATGAATGCGTAGCGCCTGAGTCAAATAACACATACAAGAGTCTACCAGCTATCAAACACATACCTTGTATAAGATCATCAGACAGAGAGGATTCAGCTCCTCTCAAATTAAGTAAACACTCTTCCAGTGGCTTGAGGTCTAGCCACTTGTGGTCCTTCTGCCGAAACACCTATTGCAGCTCCACCTCTATTGTTTCCAGCTCCTCTTCCCGCAGCTGCCGGTTGTTGCACAAACCACTGTCTGCAGTCTCGTGCCATATGACCTGGTTTCCCACAGTTAAAACAACTAGGCCTATTCATACAGTCTTTAGAATAATGCGGTCCTCCACATCTAAAGCAAACTAAGTCTTGTTGTTGCTGACCCGCTCTAGTCACTGGTGCTGATGCAGGTGCCTGCACTGGTCTTGCATATTATCTGTCTCCACTGAGAACCACTTCCTTCGCGCCTTTGAATATTTGATCGGTTAGGACCTCCACTTCTTAATTGTTTATGATCATTGGCCATCCTCAGATCAATACTTCAATAGCACTTCATCTCTCCACCAGTTCCAGGAAATACTGAATGTCGAGAGACACCACAGCACTCTGCAGCTCGTTTCTAAGTCCTTCCCCAAACCTCCTACATTGCAAGTCTTCATCAAACTCTATTAATTCTTGTTCCCTATAAGGTTGCACCGATCTCCTACTCACTCTCGTGCAATATTCGATCGATGATCCCAATTCAAGTTCTAAAACGCAAATTGCCTCCTAAGCCTCATCACGTTTAACTAGTGAATCATGCATGCATATGATCAACACAATCAAATCAGAATTGGAAAACATTAATTGAGAAAAGGGAGAAAGACATACATCACATCGAATCTACACCGCCATGGGTGGCTTCATTGTTCCCTCAGACGAGGGGATTAGTTCCTCATGCTCATAGACAAGCAATCAGACATAACCACCATAGTAAAATAAGAAAAAGAAAATAGGAGACGCAGCTCCAGAAATAAGGATTCGGCCTAAACTAATCTAAACAAGTGGAAAAACTAGCACCCCCCTCAATTTTTGATCTGAAACAGCCTATAAATAGGGAATCTGGTTCTCACCTACTCGCGAGGCGAGTATTAAAATTGGCGCGCATTCAAAATGGACTCTCGCGAGGCGATCAGCCTCTCGCGGGGCGAATTTCAGTTTTGGCTCCATCCTGAGTTTGAATGATCGCGAGGCGAACTGTGATTAGCGAGGCGAGACCAAAAAGATGACTTCTCTGGCACAGTCAGGACTTCGGGATCGTGAGGCGAGCTTGTGACTCGCGAGGCAAGACAGAAAAGGTGATTGTTGCTCTTTAGGCTGGTCTTCAGGTTCGCGGGTTGAGTATCTCCAGAATGGCAATTTCCACTGTTTTCTTCATTCCCTTGACTCTCAGAGATTCACTTCTAACCTGAAACAATAAAAAGAAACAAAAAGCGTAATTCTATTCAAAATAAACTAAAAACTACTAAAAAAACATAAAACGAGTCAAAGTCTAACTTAGGAACAAAACAAGGCCAAATTTGGGCGAAAACGAGATTGAACTCGAATAATTAGCACAGAAACCACAGTCCATCTAGTTATAAAACTAGATAAGCCAGAGGCTTATCACATACCAACATAACAGGGTCCTACACTTCCTACCATACAGAGCCTCATATGAAGCCATTTCTATACTACTGTGAAAACTATTGTTGTAAGTAAATTCAATCAATGGCAAGAACTCATCCCAACTGCCAATGTGTTCCAAAACACAAGCTCTTAAAAGATCCTCCAATGTTTGAATCGTCCTTTCTGACTGTCCATCTGTTTGGGGATGATAGGCATAACTCATCCTCAACATGGTCCCCAAAGTATTGTGCAACTGTTTCCAAAATATAGATGTGAATCTAGGATCTCGGTCTGAGACAATACTCGATGGCACACCATGCAACCTAACAAATTCTTTGATGTAAATTTGGGTCAACTTCTCCAAACTATAACTTTCACCCATTGGTAAGAAGTGAGCACACTTCGTCAACCTATCAATGATAACCCAAATCGCATCATGTCTCTTAGGAGTTCGTGGTAATCCAACCACAAAATCCATAGCTATGCTATCCCATTTCCATTCTGGGATATCTAATGATTGCAATAAACCCGCCGGCTTTTGATGCTCTATCTTAGCCTTCTGACACACCAGGCAAGACAAAACATACTCTGCTACCTCTTTCTTCATCCTCATCCACCAAAATAATTTCTTCAAATCCTGATACATTTTAGTGGATCCAGGATGAAAACTCAACTTACTCTTATGTGCTTCTTCTAATATCACCTTCCTAAGTACTAAATCCTCTGGCACACATATCTAAACCTCAGTATACCATTTGTTCCTCTACTAAACTCAGAAATCTTACCCTCATCTATACCTCTACTTATCTCCTGTAGATATAGATCCTGAACCTGTTTATCCTTAAGATCTCTCATAAAATCACTACTAATAGTGATCATACCTAAGCGAATTATATCCTCAACAAACTCCATTCCTAAGTTCAAATCTTTGAACTGTTCCAGTAATTGCAACTCTTTAACCATCACCACGGATACATACAATGATTTCCTATTCAGGGCATCTACTACAACATTCACCTTCCCAGGATGGTATAGTAAATCATACTCATAATCTTTGATAAACTCCATCCATCTCCACTGTCTCATGTTCAACTCCTTTTGGTCGAACAGATACTTCAGACTTTTATGGTCACTGTAAACATTAGATTTTGCTCAATACAGAAAGTGTCGCCATATCTTTAATGCGAACACTATGGCTGCTAACTCCAAATCATGAGTCGGGTAGTTCCTCTCATGAATTCTCAATTGTCGGGAAGCATAAGCCACAACTCTTCCCTCTTGCATTAGAACACAACCCAAACCTTGGTACGACACATCACAGTATACGTCAAACTGTCCTAATGGATCAGGTAAAGTCAACACAGGTGATGTAGTCAACCTTTCCTTCAGCTTTTGGAAACTCTGCTCACAGTTGTTCGTCCATACAAAAACTGTATTTTTCCTCATCAACTGTGTCATAAACAACGCAATCTTCAATAAACCCTCTATAAACTTCCGATAATATCTATCTAACCCTAGAAAACTTCGTACTTCACTTACTGACTTAGGTCGTTCTCATTTAAGAACTGCCTCAACCTCTGCTGGATCTACAGCTATACCTTCCTTGTTGATCATGTGTCCAAGAAATTGGACTTCTTCTATCCAAAACTCACATTTAGAAAGTTTAGCATAAAAATGCCTGTCCTTCAGAACTTGCAGCACCACCCTCAAATGTTTCTCATGATCTTCCCATGTACGAGAATAGATAAGGATGTCGTCGATGAACACAACAACAAACTTATCAAGGAACAATCTAAATATCATGTTCATATAATCCATGAACACTACTGGCGCGTTAGTCACACCAAACGGCATAACTAAATACTCGTAATGTCCATACCTTGTCCTAAGAGTCGTTTTGAGTATATCTTCATTCTTTACTCTAATCTGATGGTATCCAGATCTCAAATCAATCTTGGAAAATACTGCTGCTCCTTTCAATTGATCCATTAGATCATCGATCCTATGCAACAAATACTTATTCTTAATTGTTACTTTGTTCAACTGTCTATAATCTGTGCACAACTTAGCACTCCCATCTTTCTTCTTAACAAAAAACACCGGAGCTCCCCAAGGTGAAACACTCGGTCTTATGAACTCTTTACCCAACATGTCATCCAACTATTTCTTTAACTCCGCCGATTCTACAAGTGACATCCGATAAAGCGCCATAGATATATGTCATGTCTCTGGTACAAGATCTATGGTGAATTCCACTTCTCGCTCTGGTGGCAAACCTAGAACGTCAGGAGGGTAAACTTCAGGAAACTCTCTCACAATAGGCATAGAATCTATACTAGGAGTCTCATTAGTTTCCACGTTGGACAACATCACGTACTTTCGAGAATCGTCACTCGTCATGGATACTCCTTCATTGGCAGAGACTACACTAGAAGACTCAAGAAATGATAAGGTCTTACTAGAACAATCTAGCATTACATGGTTAGCCGAAAGCCAATCCATTCCAAGAATAACATCTATCTGTTTCATAGGCAAATAGACAAGGTCTACAATAAATGTCATATTCTCAACAACTGTAGGACACTGTAAACAAACAAACATAGTAGTTAAAGGATTACTAGTTGGAGTAGATACTGTAAGGGTATAAGGTAATTGAGAAACATTTAATTTTAATTGACCCACACACTCGTACGAAATAAATGAATGCGTAGCGCCTGAGTCAAATAACACATACAAGAGTCTACCAGCTATCAAACACATACCTTGTATAAGATCATCAGACAGAGAGGATTCAGCTCCTCTCAAATTAAGTAAACACTCTTCCAGTGGCTTGAGGTCTAGCCACTTGTGGTCCTTCTGCCGAAATACCTATTGCAGCTCCACCTCTATTGTTTCCAGCTCCTCTTCCCGCAGCTGCCGGTTGTTGCACAAACCACTGTCTGCAGTCTCGTGCCATATGACCTGGTTTCCCACAGTTAAAACAACTAGGCCTATTCATACAGTCTTTAGAATAATGCGGTCCTCCACATCTAAAGCAAACTAAGTCTTGTTGTTGCTGACCCGCTCTAGTCACTGGTGCTGATGCAGGTGCCAGCACTGGTCTTGCATATTGTCTGTCTCCACTGAGAACCACTTCCTTCGCGCCTCTGAATATTTGATCGGTTAGGACCTCCACTTCTTAATTGTTTATGATCATTGGCCATCCTCAGATCAATACTTCAATAGCACTTCATCTCTCCACCAGTTCCAGGAAATACTGAATGTCGAGAGACACCACAGCACTCTGCAGCTCGTTTCTAAGTCCTTCCCCAAACCTCCTACATTGCAAGTCTTCATTCGGAAACCTCTGATAGTGCTCTGAAAACTTGATCAGAGCCTCAAAACGTGATGAGTAATCACTTACAGATATGTTGCCATGTTTGAGGTTTGTGAGTTTTTTTCCTTCTCGCGTCGAACTAGATGCGGAAAATATTTTTCGAAGAAGCAGTCAGTGAATAACTTCCAGTTAATCGTTCTGTCTTCAACCTCCAATAGTCGTTTCTTTCCCTTCCACCAGAACTTTGCTCCTTCAGTTAGCATGAAGGCATCATAAGTCACTTTCCTCTCCTCGTTACAGTGCACAGTTACAAATATCTTCTCAATCTCTTATATTCACCATTCAGCCTTCTCAGGGTCATACTCTCCTCGGAATTGAGGTGGCTTTCCATTCATAAAAGTAGACAATCATGCATCTTCAGCTGCTGTAGCCCTCCTCTGATTTTTTAATTCCAGTTGATCTCTGTTCATCTGCAGCATCTCAGCATTCTACTGGGTTTGTAACAGCATAGCAGCAGCTATCATTTCCAAGGTATTGGGAGTCGTATATGACCCTCCTCCATTGGGGTCATTGTTGACAGCTCCTATAATTCTTTCCGGAGTTCTGTCACAACTGTTGGTTGGACGTCCTCTTCCTCGAGCCATGATTCTGTAAAAGAAATCATCCGCTCTTATTAGTATGACATATAATACTACATAGGCAAGTATATACATACCATATGCCGTACCAATATTAATTCTCGCAGAAAAATCGAACACACTACCCAACTTCTAAGCATAGTCAAAATCCAATATGGATACAACTAGACACGGCCAGTAACAACATCCTAAATCTCGCAGTCCGATCACAACCAAACTGCTCTGATACCAAATGAGACACCCCGTTGTGACTCGGTGTTTTATTAGCATAAAAACTTATCAATTAATTCCTTAATCGCGTGCTTAACGTGAAAAGTACTTAAAAATTTAAACTTTATTTAAACAATCATATAACTTCTGCAAATTATACACACTAAGGTTGTAATATATAAATACACACATGTTTATTTATTACATTATCAAAACACTATTGAGGGGATCCTCTCAGTAGGATCCCTCACAGGAATAAACTTAAAATAAAAGCCATACTTAGCAGAAACATATAAAAATACTCCTTCTTAGACACACTGGCCATACTATCAATACTCTAATCGCCATGGATCACAGCTCAACCTCCAGCGTCTGGTAAGTAAGAAGTTCCATCCAATTCCTCAGCAACCTCCATTTCATACAGAGCTCCGTCCATCTTCTCAGCAACATAATCCTCCATCGGGTCTTCTAATGTAATTAAAGAAACCCATAAGAATACAGAAACATAGGGGATAAGAAGCAGTTCTATCATCTAAAAGCGGAAAAGAGTAATAGTAAATTATACAGTAATTGTCACCGATATAACATCATCCAACACCTAACTAACAAAGCATCCTCAATTTAATGTATCATCCTCTACCCCAAACTCGTACAACTAGACTTTCATACTGACGTGGCCACCACTAATTTCTTTCATGCATTCCTCTCGGGGAATGTCAGTCAATTGTTCAAGCGACAGGTTCCAAATTCCCGGTGCAGATTTTCTTCCATGGTGAGAACGTTCATGCTAAGCATGACACTATAGCTGCACGATGCTCTCGGTGCACACCCCGTCCACTCCCGAGGGAGCATTGAAATTCAATGACACTATAGCTGCACAACCTATTTCTAAGGCGGAACGATCTAGAGAGAACTCTTGACCTCGTCTATTATATTACCAATACACGGTTGTGAACAACAACACCAACCTTGTGTATTATATTACCAATACACGTGAATCTCACCAACCCATTTTAACAACATTATAGTGCCTTTACCTTCCACTAGAACTCAACACATATTCTAGGTCACCATACCGCATTAAAATACATCATCTAGGTTAGGCACCTCTAAGTCACCAATATTCTCACACCCAAAACAAACAATTATCTCTCGAACAACATATATATCTTTGCTTAAAATACACTAAGCACAATATTAACAACCAGGCAGATCATGCATAACATAACATCAGAAAATATTCAAACACCACTATATATCACATTAGCAATTCAATAATAATCATAAATTCAATCAACCTCAGATAAGATAAAATCATCCTAACGTCGATAAACCTAGAATCCTTGAATCACCATTGGTTTAACAGAAAAGGTTTCCAATGGGATTTTGGTCTTGTTGATTACTCGACTACTAGTAGGGTTTAGGTCGCCCTACACAATTATCATATAATCTACTACTTATCGATTCCGACGATAGGTTGAATCTTTCCCCCACCTGGGTTCTCACCGAAATTTCGAATTCGTCGTTCCTCGTTATCATGCCACACTTTAACAGTTTCTCCTTGAACCAAACAATACAACTATAATTAATTAACAAAATCACCATTCTCCTAGAATAGCTAGGTTTCAGCCTTAAATACAAAAATAGGTTACAAAATTTAGTAGGACTTAAGCTCTTGGATTTAAATTATATACATACTAGAGAGCTTAAATCAAGCATTTAGATTTTAAAAATGAAACAAAAATACTAAACCCCTTTTCTAACATAGGTTCGGCCCACTCACACAATTAAGGAAGGAAAAAAATTTTGATCACATGCTCTTGGATAATGAAAGTAGTGATCATAACTAGATCATAGAAATTGGTTTCACATTTTTAGGATTTTTCTACCATTTTCTAGAATTCTTTAAAGTTCTAGATCTAAGAAAATAAAATCATGAAATAGAATGAAAATGACTTCAAATAGGAGAATAGATGATCAAAGATCATCATATTACCTCAAGTGATTATGGAAATGGAAAGAAGATGATGATCTTGATGCACTTCAACAAGGAAGCGCCTAGAGCTCTTGAAAATGGAGTTTATGTAATGAATGAAGAAGAAGAAGAAGAAGAAATGAAGGAGAAGAGATTGTGGGGGGTGGTATTTATTGATGGGAAGTTGGTTTTAACTTAGGTTTTAACTTATGTTAAGTTAGTACTAATCATAGTTAAGTTATAAATATCTAGATATTTTCAAATAAATATCTAGATATTTGTTTTTACCAAAGATCTAGATATTTTTGTTATCTGTCCCCGGCTCCGTCGATTACCCGATTAATGACAAAATGCGTGAACGTCGTCGAATATCTTATTTTTTTAAAGAAATTTTTGAAAATAGCCTATCTTGTTGGAAACTTGATAAAAACTTACCTTATTTCGTTCATGAGTCAAAATTAGGTTTTCTGATCATTAAAATCTTACTGTCAGTGAAAATACCGAATGTTTTCATTCGAACTTTTGCAAAAATTCGCCCGAATACTCATAATATTTTATTTCTGATTAGAAATTTGGAAAGTAGACTTCCTCACGGACAAAATATTAAAAATCTAAAAATTTCAATTTTCGGGCCAAATTAGGGTTTTCTGTCAGTATAAAATTATACTGTCAGTTAAAAAAACGCAGACCGGTTTCCGTCTGAGTTTTAGACTCAAGTTTTAACCAGAGCTTCCTACCGTAGAGTAAGTTCCATATATGATTTTGTTTTCTCCAAAATAATTTCCTAAATCTCAATTAAAAATATAAATAAATATATATTTACTGTTAAAACAACATAATTAAAAACAGGCTGTTACACATCTAGGCGGAGGGACACATGAATGAACCGGTACACATCGGAATGAGAGTGATCCCGAGACTGTGTAGGTATGGGACTATACAGTTGAGGAAGGCTTATATGAATTGATTGCTTCATACCTTAATTTCATTTGTCATTATTAACATCTATTTCATCACCGCCTCACAACATCAACCAAACAGCCAAGTTAATCATCCATGGTAATATCATCATCAAAACATAACATCATCATCATCATAAAACATCCATTCATGGCATCATCAATCCAAACATATTCATGGCATAAAACATCATTATCAAATTATATTTTAAAATAAAGGCACTAAAAATTATATTTGTATATATTTTTTAAAAACTTATCAAATTATATTAAAAGTTATTCCCTTTTTTACTGGTAATAAAATATATTCTTAATTGAAAAACACTTCTTTATTTTTTATTTTTCGTTTTCTAAAAGATAGAGCACAAACAAACTACTTTGGAGTGTTTGGATTCACTTCAAAAAATATACTATTTCAATAATTTATACATATATAATTAATTATTATTATTATTATAATTAATTGTATTAGAAATAATTTTATGTTTTTATATATTTACTTAAAAGTGATTTTTACTGGGATTTTAAGTTTCTTGTTTGAGTTATGTAAAAATCATTTTTACATAGTAACTTACAAAAAAAAGGTATGAAGCTATTTGTTAAATTGATAATCTTTTTTTGACAGTTAGTTTTGTAGAGGCAATGATGAAAAAAAGTCATTGTTTCAAAATAAGAATTTGATTTCATTGTAAATATTTTTTGTACTTTCAATTAATTATATATTAACATATGATAAAAAAAATTTTAACTTTTATAATAAATACTTTAAAAATTACACACGAGTGTATATGATTAATTGACATTATAAAAGAAACTTTATAACGACTATGTATTAAAACTAAACTCAAAATAATCAAATGATTTTTATCAAATAAGTTTTATTGAAAATCATTTTTATAAAGATAATTTTTTTTCATAATTTAATCAGATTTGACAGGCATACTGTACTAAATCCAAACAACAATAAGTTGTTCCACATATAAAAAAAAAGCTTTCCCAAAAATGGTTGTAGTTAAATTATTTATATTGTGTTGGAATAAAATATGTGTGTGCATATGTCTGATGAACTATAATTTGAGGATGTTGAATTTTGTTTAAGATGTAAAAAAATCACCTTTATATATAATTTTTTTGCCATTGATTAATAGCATATATAAAAGTTAAACTTACTATGCATATCAATTAAACTTTTGGGTTAAATATGTGTTTAGTCACTTAAGTTGGGTAATGTTCAGGATTAGTCTCCCATTTGAAAAACATACATTTTTAGTCCCCAAATTCTAAAACATGTCAGTCGTGATCCCCAACTTATTTATATTTAGTACTTCCTCTTGTTGTTATAGAATGGCAAGCAAGCACCTTTTGGAAGAACTGATAGAGGAAATCCTGACCCGCCTCCTTGAAAAATCGCTGATACGATTCAAATCCATATGTAAACCCTTCTATACTCTTATGACCAACAAGAGATTCATCACGAGAAAACACTTATCCCACTCCATTGTTTAAAACCAACCCAACCTTCTTGTCTTCCATTCGTACATGACAACTTTTCTACAACATTGGTTTTTGATGATAAATTATCACACCCCCCCATTCATTTAATGCCACCATCCCCATACTCAGACCACAATCATAACTTATGGTCCTTGTAATGGCATATTTTGTCTTGAAGTGAGTCGTGCATTCTACCTTGATCGATTGATGCTTTGGTATCCAGCCACAGGAGAGGTCAAGACTCTTCCTATGCCTCATCATATAAACATATGGCCTGGAAAGTCATTTGTAGAAACATGGATTTAGAGTTGATCCAGTGACTAGTGACTATAAGGTCGTGAACCTTGTATCGGGTTTTGGAATAACATAAATAATTAACCAAACTAGTAGTAATTTCATCAATCCTTGTGAGTTCGATAACTTGGAGTCATATATACTCTTTTATTACTTGGGCGATAGATACACTTGCCTTAGCTGCAACTTTAGTGTGACAACGATGAGAATGTATCAAACTCTTTATTAGGATTTAGGTCATTATTTTAAATTTTGGTATATGTATTTTAATTTTTAATTTCACTTTGAAATGTATTAGATAATGATTATTTTTTCTTATTGAGCTATCGTGAATTATTGGGTTGTTGTTTTTAATATTATTTTGCTATATACATTTAAAAAAATACATAATTTATATGATTAAAATAATTTATGTTAAAAAATAAACTATATAACTTTATCAGTTTTATTAAAATAAATTTGAAAAAAAAATATCAATATTATCATTGGTAATGTCATTACATATTACCGACAACTTTATCATCAGTAATAAGCTACTGCTTACTGTTCGGTTTTTCAGTAGTTTGACTATCGATAATTGACAAATTTAGGCTCGTTTGTCGATAATATTAACCAACAAGGAAATTAAAAGTAAATGTAGAATTTTCAACTAGTCATTGATGTTGTAATGTACCCATAAATAATTCAACTACAAGAAAATAATTCTCACTACAAAGATGAAAAGTAAATACAAACTCGTTATCTCCGTTTTCATTTAAATGAATGGGTAATTTAATTAAATCATTTGGTAAATTGGAATGTTACAAGAAATTAATCAATATAAATAATTATGTTGCATCATATTATTTTGAAAAATGAATGATTTACGTTTTAAGTAATTATATTATGCCTACAATATTAATGGTGTTCATATTTCTAAAATTGATCACACCATACAATATTTTTCTTATTAAAAAAATATAAAAACTAGAATTTTTTTATTTTAATCACTTTATAAAACAAAAAATAAATAATTTTTATTTACTATAAAAGAGTCAAAAATAATTTTAATAATTTTAGTTTTTTATATTTATAAATAATAAATTTCAATCAATGTAATTAATGAAAGTTATTTTATTTAAATAATTTATAGTTTATAATAGATTTAATCATTTCTTATATTGATATTATATGTCAATAAGTAATGATATTCAATAATTTTTTTAAATAACATTATATATTGATGATTAATTGTTGCATTAAATTAGTCAAAGCAATATTACTTTATAATATTGATTGTAAACTCTTATTTGTAATGAATATTGATTTTTATTTAAATTTTAATGTGTTAGTATTGTGATAAAAGACATTGATTCTAGCACCAAAAAAAAAGACATTGATTCTTAATTTATAGTTTATAATATATTTAATTATTTCTTATATTAATATTATATATCAACAACTAATGATATTCAATAACCTTTTTAAATAATATTATATATTAAATTAATTTTAGCATTAAATTAGTCAAAACAATATTACTTTAGAATACTGATTGTAAAATCTTATTTATATTAAATATTTATTTTCATTATTAATTTTTATGTGTTAGTTTTGTGATAAAAGACATTGATTATAAATAAATGAAAACCAACCACAAATTTAGGGTCAGTTTGCTTTGATTCAAGATTCCTTTTTTATTTCAAATTTTAAAAATTAATTACTAAACTATCACCTTTTTCATTATGTTTTTCAAAGATTTGTATAGGAAACAACGAAAACAAAAAAAAATTGTTTTCAGCGTTTCCTGTACAAAATTTTGAAAATAGAAAACAGAATGAAACAATGTAGCAGTTTTGTAATTATTTATGAAAGCAAGAGTGAAAACATAAAACAGACTAAAACAAAGCAAACATACTCTTATTGTTTACTTTTTTATTTGTAATTGGCTTCCACCCGGTACAAAATATATATTGGTATCCACTAGCTCTTCATGATCTTCACCTCAAAATAAGGTTCAATTATTTATCTTTAGTACATCCTCTTGTTGTTAAAGAATGGCAAGCAAGCACCTTCCGAAAGAATTGACAGAGGAAATCTTGTCTCGCCTCCCTGTAAAATCGTTGATGCGATTCAAATCCGTATGTAAAACCTTCTATACTCTTCTGACCAATAAGAGATTCATCACGAAACACTTATCCCACTCCATTGCTAAAACCCATCCCAATCTTCTTGTCTTCCATTCCAATGACAACTTTTCCACAACATTGGTTTTTGATGATAAATTATCACAACCCCCCATTCATTTAATGCCACCATCCCCATACCCAGACCACCTTTTAGATGAAATCATAACTTATGGTCCTTATAATGGTGTAATTTGTCTTGGAGTGAGTCGTGCATTCTACCCTGATCGATTGATGCTTTGGAATCCAGCCATAAGAGAGGCCAAGACTCTTCCTATGCCTCATCATATAAACATAATGCCTGCGGAGTCATTTGTATATGTATATGGACTTGGTGTTGATCCAGTGACTAGTGACTATAAGGTCATGAACCTTGTAGCGGGTGTTAAATCTGACATGGACGGAGGTATACTACCTAAAGCTCAGGTATATAGTCTGAGAACAAACTCATGGAACTTTATTGATGTTACTGTCTCTGCTTATGACATAATTGACTCACCATTTACTTCATATCTGAATGGAGTTTATCATTGGTTGATTAAGCCTGAAGATGACGAATCAATCTTATGCTTTAACATGAGCAACAAAGCCCCCTGTTTCTGAAGGTGTTGCAAATAAAAAGTTCGTGGATAGCAATTTCTCTATTATTAAAAATTTTATAGCTTATATAAAAGAATATAATATTTCTTCACCTTTAGGAACTCTTGTTGAGAACTGGGTAATGGACGAATATGGTGTTGAAGAGAGTTGGACGAAGAAATTTAATATTATACTTCATTCTGTACAATGGAAATTTTGGGGCTTTTGGAAAGAAGACGAAGCTCTTATAATAGAAGATTGCAAATTACCATTGATTTCATATAACTTCCATACCCAACAATCAGTCGAGGTTGTTCCAGTTAGCGAAGGAGAAGTGCTTCATACATTTAGATTTGTGGAAAGTATTGTACCTTTATCTCAAAACATTGAGTAGGGAGAATAATATATCAGTTTACCTATATTCATGATATTTGAACGTGATTATTGCATAATAATAATTATTATTACTACTTTAATTAGATTGTCTTCCATATGACAAAATTTATGTTGCTACCATAAACCTTATTACACTAGCTTGATAAAGGCTGATTATTATTACCAATTAACTTGTATGATTTATGTAAATTTCTATGGACCTCTAATATAGTTGATGGGATGAATATATTGTCAAAAGCTAAAGATAATAAAACAATTAAAAATGATTTTGAATGTTACAGAAAAAGAAGAAAAGGATTTAAGAATTATTTCCTTTCTTTTATATCTTTCTCGTCGTATATTTAAAGTGAAAGCACTAAAGGAATTAAAATGCTTAAATTATGAATACGAAGTACATTAATGATTTAGTTCATTGCATTAATCTAGTCATGTGTCTATAGTGGACACATTTTTTTTTCGGTGATGCTTATATAAGGACATCCACTTATCTGTTTGCTCTTACCTTGATTTTTTCCCACTCTCAAATCAAAATCACTTCGAAATCATGTTAATATCATGGGGCAAGTACAAAAGCATAAACTCAAAGTAAAGGCCTAAATTGGTCCCTGAAAAATTCAAGGGACCCACTTTTGATCACTGAAAAAAAAGTAAATTAACCATTTAGTACCTCAAATTGACAAACACGGGACACATTAGTCTCAATATCTGTTTGCTTGCCAATGTAACCCGTTAACCATTATTCCTAACTCTTTAGCAGGCTTGCATAGCTTAGGACAAATTTCCATTGCGAAAAATGAATAAAAAACGAAAACATGCACAATTTTCAGGTACCTGAATTTTAAAATTTTGTACAATTTTTACATTTTTGTCCATTTCTCACGATAGAAATTTGTCATAGTCCATGCAGAACCATTAACGAGTCAGGCATGATGGTTAACGGGACATATAGGCAAGTAAGCCGACGTTGGAAGTGGAAGAGGGGGACTAATGTGTCCCGCGTTTGTAAATTTGGTAGACTAAATGATTAATTTAATTTTTTCAGGATCAAAGGTAGGTCCCCTAAATTTTGCATTGACCGATTTGGGCCTTAACTCAAAACTCAATGATATCATATAAGGATACCACAGAACATTGTATATAGTTCACTTGAACTTGATAAGTTTCTTTTCAAACCACCCGGTGCGTTATCGTTTGAGAACTACCTTTCTTTGACTTAATTTTAGCTTGAAAATTTTGGCATAGGCCCCCTCATGTTGACTCCTCCTGATCAAACAGGTATTTCAGGATCTTGTGGTTGATAAACCTTTGGTTCATCTAGTTTTATGACTAGGAAGACCTCAATTTTGATACCAATTGCACGAGTTCTTCGCGTTTTAGCCCAAAATTGGCTTTAATTGTTCGTAAGCGACATTTTGAGTCTTGGGAATATTTTTTAGTAATTTCTGCTATTTTCTAGACGAATAAAGCATTTAATGCTATTTTTAATTACGGGTTAAAAGTGAAGCTCTGGGAAACTTGGATTAAATGAAGTAAACAAGCAAAAGGATTTTTTCAAGGTCTCGCCCCACGAGAGAATGCTCGCCCCGCTAGCCAGAACTGATTCTAAACAGGAAGTTGGAGTCTTTCAGCTTCGCCCCGCGAGGCAGGGCTCGCCCCACGAGCCAGACTCAAGATTCTAAAACTTTTCAGTCTTGCCCCGTAAGACACGCCTCGCCCCGCGAGAATTCAAACTCAGAATAGAGCCAAATTTAAGTGCTCGCCCCGCGAGCGACCGTAGAACCAGACTTCTATATAAAGCTTGTTGTGTTGCGATTTGAGATATCCAATCCTAGTTTTTTGTGAGTTGCGTCAAGTATTGGTTTACATATACTTTTGTTGTTTTTATTCATGTTTACTTTTGGATTGATGATGTTGAAGCACTCTATGAGGAACTAATCCTCTTTTCTAAGGAAGCGATGAAGCCGCTCATGACGGCATAGTGAAATTGTGATGTTTTCTACTCCCTAATTCTCAATTCTATTTCCTAATTCTTTTTTGTATGTGTTGATCATATGAGCTCGTGGTTAACTAGTCAAGCGTGATGAGTCCGACTGGAGATTCACGTTTTAGGACTTGAATTACGAATAAAAATTGAATATTGATAGAGATATTATAGGAGATTTGTGAAATCGTTATAAGGAACCAAGAACTTAATGAATCTTCCATGTTTATCATCATAGAGATATAATTGATTGGCATGTTAGGTATTTTCTCTTGTTCTCGACCGAGACATTAGGATAAATCCGAGTTCGTGATTGGCATGTGATTAAACCTAGGGATAGAAAATAATCATTGTTGAACTGTGTTTGATTGGGTTGGTAGATTCGTGACCTTAGATCTTCCCCATTCATAATTCACAAATTCTTGATTTTTGCTCTTGCTTTTACTAAACTCTTGCTCGATTCTTGATAATTAGTTACAATTTGATTTCACAACAAACTCTCTCTCTTGACTTGGTTAATCCTAACCGTTTCCCTTAAATATTGATTACAATTAGTCACCCAATCCCTGTGCTCGACCTCAGTAATTGCTCACTGTGTTTTAATAACTTTCTTCGATCCAGTACACTTGCCAGAGCCCATCAAGTTTTTAGCGTCGTTACAGGAGATTGGCATAGCCAATTATTCTTTATTTAAAAAAATAGTTAATTTGAACAAGCCAAATTTTCGTTTTAAATTTCTTTTTGAATTTTTTTTATCTCTGAAATTCTTTGATTTCACTTGGTCTTATGAAATTTTGTTGTGTGTGAGGTACCGTTCCACCGGAAGACTTGCTATATGACCCTGAGACTTATAGGACCGAGAAGAAGTTAAGGAAGCAACATAAAGAACAGAGGAGGCTTGAGGCATTGAATCTTGAAGTGATGGCTGAAGAACAACCACCGGCTTACAAGCCTCTTTATGAGTACAATCGTCCTAACTTGGTTGATTGTGCTTCTACTGTTGTCAGGCCGACCATCACGGCCAGTTCTTCTGAGATCAAGTCATCAGTTATGAACCAAGTACAAAGGAATCAGTTTGATGGGAGTGCAAGCCAAGATCCTCATAGGCATATTGCATATTTTTCGGAGATCTGTGACATGTAGAAGACTCTTGGAGTTTTAGATGATGCCTTCCGTTTGTGACTATTCCCTCTGTCTCTTCGGGATAGAGCACGCTATTAGGTAGATTTGAATTTGGATAGAGGTATCATTACGACTTGGGAGGATATGGCTCAGAAATTCCTCACAAGGTTCTTTCTTCCTCAAAGAGCGGCACAATTGAAGATCGCTGTTACTTCCTTCAGGTAACATAAGGATGAGACTTACAATGAAGCTTGGGAGAGGTATAATGTGCTCTTGAGGAGATGTCCTTCTTCCTACTTTGATTTGGTAACACAGGTTCAACATTTCTTCAATGGGTTGAGGGGTCGCTACCAGATGAACTATGACGCCACAGCTGGCGGTTCTTTCTCTTGAAAGTCGTCGGAGGATGCATGGGCATTGTTGGAGAAGATGTCTAGTAATGACTATAACCGTAATGGGAGTCACTCTTCTAGTGCATCTCATCAAAATTCTTCCAGACTCAGTGCAACATCAATTGAAGCTATTTTTGAGCAGAACGCACTTCTAAAGAAGCAGAATGAGGCACTTAATAGCAAGATGAAGGTGAACGCACTACGGGAAGGATTGACACCGGGTTGTGATATTTACGATGGTGATCCTGACAGTGAAAATTTTTCGGGTAACATTTCTCAGGAGCATGTGGACTCGTGTCATAACTTCTACGACACAATGCCACAATGCAATGACTATTAAAGGAACAAGCAGAATGACTACCACAATGAGCGGAATTAGAACCTCGGGAGAGACCATCTGGGTTTTTATTGGAGTAACACCAGTGGTGGATTAGACGAGAAACAACAACTTCAGACTCAAAGACAAAACTATGGGATTCAAAAGCAGGATACTTAGAAAGCCCTCCCAAGAACTAATCAGATACAGATCACAGATGGAAAGAAGAAACCTTGGGAGTTGGCTATTGAGAAGACTAGTGTAGCCATTGAGAAGTTAGCAGTTCAAACAGATACATCCATAGACAAGTTGGCTACTCATACAGGGGCAGCGATCCAGAATCTTGAAACTCAGGTAGCACGACTTGCAAAGCATTTGAATGAGGGTCTTCCAGGATCTTTTCCAGGTAATATAGAGAACAATCCTAATAACCAATGCAATGCCATAACAACTCGAAGCGGCAAGGTGTTGGAATCAGATAAGGGTACGACTAGTTTCCTGAAGCTATAATTCCAGAAGTACCACAGGTGGAGACAGAGGAAGCAAAGGAAGAAGAAGTGCCTAGCGAGAAGGTACTAGAGAAAGAGGGGAGGTTGAAATTGGTGAATGAAGAATACAGAAAGAAGAAGTGGATTGAAGCTAAGGATCTCCCTCCTTACATGACGGTACCATATCCAGAGCGATTGAAGAAGCCTTTGCAAGATAAGCAATTTTCTAAGTTCCTTGATGTTTTCCGTAAGCTTCAAATCAACATTTCTTTTGCGGAGGCCTTGGAACAAATGCCATCTTATGCCCGATTTATGAAGGAGCTTCTCTCCAAGAAGCAGAAGATAATGGATGAAGAGACGATTGATTTAACCGAGGAGTGTAGTGCAATCCTTCAAAGCAAGCTACCTCCGAAGTTGAAGGATCCGGGTTCATTTAGCATCCCATGCACCATTGGGGAGATAACTTTTGGGAAGGCACTATATGATCTATGGGCTAGCATTAATTTAATGCCCCTATCTATGATGAGGAAGCTTGGCATTCAAGAGGCCAAATGTACTATGATGTCGCTCCAACTTGCGGATCGTTCTATTAAATACCCTTATGGGGTGGTTGAAGACTTGTTGGTAAAAGTGGGCAAATTCTTCTTCCCAGCAGATTTTGTGGTCCTAGATATGGATGAAGATGCCGAGATCCCTCTCATATTGGGAAGGCCTTTCTTGGGCACCGGGCGTGCATTGATAGATGTGCAATAAGGGAAGCTCACACTTCGGGTGCAAGACGAGAATGTGGTCTTTAATGTCTTTGAAGCCATGAAGCATCCAATTGAGAAATCTAGTAGATATAACATAGATGTGATAGAGCCTATTGTGAAAGCCCATGCCACACAAGAAGCACATGGTTCTTCACTTGTGAAAGTGTTGGTTAAATCCCATGTTGAGGATGATGATGGGGAATTGTTGGATGATGCTGAATTTCTTAAGTGTTGGAAAAATATGGAAGCATTACCAATTCTCCCTAAAGAAGAATGCAAAAAGGAAGAACTCAACAAAGAAAGTGCGGAAATAGAAAACAAGAAATTGGAATTGAAGCAACTCCCATCCCACTTGAGGTATGCATTTTTGAGTAAGGAGGGGAAAGATCCAGTCATCATTAGTAACGTGTTGAGAAAAGAAGAAGAAGAAAACTATTAAGAGTTCTTAGGGAACACAAGTCAACTATTGGATGGAAGATTTCAGATTTTAAAGGTATAAGTCCTTCCTTATGCATGCATAGAATCTTGATGGAGGATGATTATAAACCGGTGGTTCAACCACAAAGACGGTTAAATCCCATCATGAAAGAAGTTGTGCACAAGGAGGTGATTAAGCTTTTAGATGTCAGAATTATCTATCCAGTTTTGGATAGTAATTGGGTTAGCCCAATTCATGTGGTCCAAAAGAAGGGAGGAACAATCATGGTGGTGAATGAGAAGAATGAGATGATTCCAACAAGGACTGTCACGGGATGGAGAGTGTGTGTGGACTACAGGAAGCTCAATGATGCAACAAGGAAGGACCACTTTCCCCTCCTATTCATAGATCAAATGGTGGAAAGGTTATCTGAGTATGCGTACTATTGCTTCCTGGATGGTTATTCATGATATAACCAAATTGTGGTGGATCCAGAGGACCAAGAAAAGACGGCTTTCACTTGTCCATATGGTGTATTTGCATATAGGAGGATGCCCTTTGGTCTGTGCAATGTGTTGAGTCACCGGAAAGTGTACCGGGTCGTCGTAAGTAATAAAACACGGTATGTAATTACCGAGGTCGAACATAGGGATTGGACTACCAATTCAACCAATTCGCGAGAAATTCGATACGTTTGACCAAGTAAAAGTAAGTGGTTGAGAAAGGAGAGAAAATAGGATCGCAATTCAAATCGACAATTCAAATAGAGATTTAGTATTAAAATCTGAAATTAAACATCTAAGGTCACAAATCTACCTACCCAATCATGCATAGTACCCAAGTGATGATGATTCCCTCCCTAAGTTCAATTACAATGTCAACCAGGACCCCCAAATTCTCCTAATGACACTCCCGTGCTCAATAGGATGTATTCAACAATTGAGTTAATTACTTACTAAGTCTCATAACCCAATCATCAAACTCTATTAAATCTTGTTCCCTATAAGGTTGCACTGATCTCCTACTCACTCTCGTGCAATATCCAATCAATGATCCCAATTCAAGTTCTAAACGCGAATTGCCTATTTAGCCTCATCGTGTTAACTAGTCAATCATGCATGCATATGATCAACGCAATAAATTCAGAATTGGAAAACATGAATTGAGATAAAGGAGAGAAACATACATCACATGGAACTACACCATCATGGGTGGTTTCATTGATCCCTTAGACAAGGGGATTAGCTCCTCATGCTTGTAACAAGACACAAACAATTGGAGTTCATCATGATTGTACAATAAGAAAAGAAAATAAGGAGACGCAGCTCCAGAGAATCTCAAAAACAATCTAAAAACAAGTGGTTGACAAAAGGTCCCTTCAATCTGCCCTAAAACAGCAATTTATAATTTTCAGATTCTGCGTCCGCTCGCGAGGCGAGTAAGCTCTTGCGAGGCGAAATTCTGTTTTGGCTCCATCCTGATTTGAATGCTCGCGAGGCGAGATGGTGATTCGCGAGGTGAGATAGAGAGGGTGACATTTTTGGCACAGTCAGGCCTTCAGGCTCGCGAGGCGAGATAGTGATTCGCGAGGCGAGACAGAAAGGGTGACTGTTGCTGTTCAGGCTGGTCTTCAGGATTGCGAGGCGAGATCCTGTTTCGCGAGGCGAAACTTACAGGATTGCTTTTCCACAGTTTTCTTCATTTTCCTTGACTCTAAGAGCTTCACTTTTAACCTGAAACAACAAAAGGAAACGAAAAGCGTAATTCTACTCAAAATAAATTAAAAACTACTAAAAATGCATTAAACGAATCAAATTCTAACTTAGGAACAAAACAAGGCCAATTTGGGAGATTAGCGAGGTTGACTCGCCCAATTAGGCACAAAATCTAGCCCTTTTCTAGCTGGAAACTAGATGAGCCAGAGGCTTATCACAACGCTCCGGCTACTTTCTAGAGGTGCATGTTATCTATCTTCCTAGACATGGTGGAAAAGTTCATTGAGGTTTTCATGGATGATTTCTCAGTATTTGGAACCTCGTTCGAAAATTGTTTGAAGAACGTGGGGTGTGTGCTACAAAGGTTCCAAGAGACCAACCTAGTGCTCAATTGGGAGAAATGTCATTTCATGGTTTGTGAAGGTGTGGTCTTGGGGCATAAAATCTCTCAAAAGGGGATTGAAGTAGACAAGGAAAAAATTGAATCGATTGAGAAGTTACCCCCATTAACAAATGTTAAGGGAGTGAGGAGTTTTCTCGGGCATATTGCCTTTTACTGGCACTTCATTTGAGATTTATCCAAAAAAGCTAAGCCGCTATGTGACCTTCTTATGAAGGATGTATCCTTTGATTTTATTGTTTCATGTTTAAATGCTTTTAATATTTACCCATAATCACTGCGCCTAATTGGGAATTACCTTTTGAAATCATGTGTGATGTAAGTGATTATGCGGTAGGGGTCGTGCTAGGACAAATGGTGGAAACATTAGTCCATGTGATTTATTATGCAACCAAAGTTTTAAACGATGCACAGGCTAACTATTCCACCACTGAAAAAGAACTCCTTGCGGTAGTGTTTGCACTTGATAAATTTAGATCTTATGTAGTAGGATCTAAGATTATTGTATTCACCGATCATGTGGCCATTAAACACTTGATTACAAAACACGAGGCCAAACCTAGACTAATCCTGTGGGTATTACCTTTGCAGTAGTTTGATCTTGAGATTAGGGATCGGAAAGGTTCAGAGAATGGAGTTGTGGACCACTTATCAAGAATAGCCAATCCCGACCAAGAGGAGAAACTTTTAGATATCAAGGAAGAATTTCTAGATGAGTGTTTGTTCACAATTTGTGAAAAATTTCCTCCTTGGTTCGCAGATAAGGCTAACTGCAAAGCATCAAAAGTGGTCCCGGAAGGCTACACTAGGCAACAGAAAAAGAAATTCTTCTTAGATGCAAATCACTACATATGGGAAGATCCCTTCTTGTTTAAGCAGTGCGCGGATGGATTGATGCTGAGGTGCATTCCTCATGATCAAGTTGGGAGTGTGTTGTCGCATTGCCATGGCTCGGATTATGGTGGACATTTTGCGGGTAAGAAAACAACAGAAAAAGTTCTCCAAAGTGGTTTATATTGGCCCACCATCTTCAAGGATGTAAAAGCTTTCGTAGAGAGGTGTGATCGTTTTCAAAGGGTTGGTAATATCTCAAAGAGACACGAACTTCCTCTCCAGAGCATGTTGGAGGTAGAAATCTTCGATGTGTGGGGCATTGACTCCATGGGACCATTTCCTCCATCCTTTTCATATCCATATATTTTGATGGTAGTGGATTATGTGTCCAAGTGGGTCGAGGCCATACCAACCACAACGGATGATGTGCGGGTTGTCATGGAATTCCTAAGGTGCAACATTTTCACAAGGTTTGGTGTCCCAAGGGTTCTAATTAGTGACGGTGGTTCACACTTTTGCAACAAACAAATGGATCACCAACTTTCAAGATACAGGGTCACACACAAGATTGTAACTCCTTACCATCCGCAAACAAGTGATCAAGTGGAAGTGTCCAACCGTGAGTTGAAGCGAATCCTCGAGAAGACATTAAAGTCATTACGGAAGGATTAGTCAAGGAAGGTGATGATTCACTATGGGCATACAGGACTGCTTTCAAAACACCCATTGGTAGATCTCAGTATAATTTGGTGTTTGGAAAGGCGTGTCACTTACCGGTGGAATTGGAGCATAAATCCTATTGGGCCATCAAGACCCTCAATTATGACTTAATGAAAGCTGGTGAGAAGTACCTACTAGACTTGAATGAATTGGTTGAGATCCGTATGCAAGCATATGAAAATGCACGGATTTACAAGGAGCGGACAAAGGCTTGGCATGATAAGTATATTTTGCCTAGAAGGTTTGAACCGGGACAATGGGTCTTATTGTACAACTCCAGGCTAAGGTTATTTCCGAGTAAGCTGAAATCCCGGTGGTCCAGACCTTTCAAGGTTCACAAGGTATTTCCACATGGAGCAGTGGGGTTAGAGGGCAATGAACAAGGTGACATCTTCAAGGTGAATGGCCAAAGACTCAAGCACTACTATGGGGAGGCCTTCGAAAGAAACCACCAAAGCTTCAAGATAGACTAGCCCTTCGCGGGCGACTTGAGTCAGGCTCAGGACGTTAAACAAGTGCTACTTGGGAGGCAACCCAAGCTTTCATATCCTTTTTATGCATTATTAGAGTCCAAAAATAATAAACAGTGTCTCATATAGGGTCCTTAGTTAGAAAAATTGTATTTATGAAGCATATAGGACTTAGTTGCATTTAGAAATAGGGGGCAAATTTTTGTCTATGGCTCGCCCCGCGAGCCAAAGGGGAACAGAAACCCTATGTCTGGTTCGTCCAGCGAAGCATGTCTCACCTCGCGAGACCGTGGGGATAGGAAAAGTTGAAAATCATAGATTCGCCCCGCGAGAACTTGCTCGCCTTGTGAATCTGGGCAACAGATGAAGAATTTGAAATTCCCAGATTCACCCCGCGAGCCCTTGCTCGCCTCGTGAAAATTCTCTGGTTTGCCCCGCGAATCCTGAAATTAGGGTTCCAGAATTGAGAAATTTTAAGTTCTCGCCCCCCAAGAACATGCTCGCCCCACCAGCGATTGAAAAATAAACACCTCGTGAGACGTGTGAGAATCACTTTTCAAGAAACTCTCAATCTCCCTCTCATTCTCTCGCGCGGTTTCTCAAAGATTTCCCCAAAACTCATCAAATCTCTCAATCTTGCACTCTCAATCACTCTCCCAAGGTAAAAACATTCAAACTCTAAAGTGTAGTTAAGAATGTTTACATTAAAATGTTCAAATTTCCCTATTTTTCTCATATATCTGAATTTCAAGGTATAAGGAGATAATAAACATGTTCATATGCCTTATTATCATCATGCATGATTTTTAATGTGATAGAAAGCTTTATATCAACTCTATATGCATATGACATTATGGCAAGAATGAAGTGCATGAAAGTGTAGTGAGGAAAGTGAAGAAGTTTTTGATGAATGTTAGTGAATTAGGAATGCGAAAATCTATTATCAAATGTTGCTGAAATTGATGCCTGTTATAAACCTAAGTTTGGGGTTTGGGTATTAAAGATGATTCATAACATAATTGGAGCTTTGGGTAAATTGTTTTGAAAATTATAGAACGAATTTGTGTTCTAAATCAATGATTGGGCTACCAGAGATTTAACTGTTAATATCTTAGAATGAATTTCTGTATTCTGAGCTATACTATGATATTGCTATAAACTGTACTGGGAATTTTTCTGATTTTCAGGTATGGCTCCTCCATAGAACCCTTCTCGCAGGGAACAACTGCTCCTTCGTCTCTGATGCTATTAGGGATCGGGGCTGGAGTTATTTGGCTGATCTTCCTAGGAGAGTTGATGTTAAACTCGTCAAGGAATTTTATGCCAATGCTTATAGTCGTGACCCTTCTAAGCCAGGCTGCATTAGCATGGTGAGGGGTGTGGCAGTTACATTCCACCCCGATGACATTAACCAGTGCTTGGGCATTCCCAACACTTGGGGAGAGAGGAGCGAGCACTCTCAGATGCCGGCAGTCCAGGCACTTGCCCAACCCATTTTAGAGACCTGCTGCAAACCGGGAGCGTAGTGGGAAACAGGGACCTCTGGGAACCTAACGAGGCTAAGGATGGGGGATCTTAATCCCGCGACCTGGGTTTGACATGCTTTCATCCATGCCAGCCTAATGTACAGCTCTCACAAGTCTGATATCACAGCTGCGTGGGCCCACCTCCTCTATGCCATTATCGAGGGGAAGACTATTGAAGTGGGTACGGTCATAGCCCAGGACATCCAGCAGAAGGCTAACTCCAGGAACGCCAAGGAGGTGTTGGCTTATAGATTTTTGATAATAGAGATGATGGCAAGGGCAGGGATTACTATTCCTGGGGAGAACGAAAAGGTTCCCCGAAAGCTAATCGACAAAGATTATATCCGCCGCCATTGTTATGGAGAGCCGGCACCACCTAAAAGGCCAGTAGGACAGGCCCCTCAGAGGCCATTATCAGCGGAGACGGTTTTGCTCTTGCAAAACCAACAAGTAGAGAGAAGGTCGCACGAGGTACTCTGGGACTTCTTCAAAGAGATGTCCCTGGCTCAGTAGGAGGGATGGGTACCCGTCTACCCCTCCGAGGAGGACTTAGCACCTCGGCTAGGGTGGCAGGACTATCCTGGGGACAAGGATGCCCAGCCACAGTGGGGTGCCCGAGGTCCCAATAGATGATGAGGTGGCTGCTCGTGGTAACCAGGATGATGACATGTTGGAGCAGATCCACTTTAGCTAAGTCGGAGCGGCCTTTTTTACGTAGTTTCTTTTTGAGTTCTAGCTACACTTTCGATATGGTTGTATATGCTTATTAGCTAGAAACTCATATTACACTTTGATACCTTCTTCACTGATTCTGACTATATACATGTTTTGTGGTGCATGTTTATATTTTAGCTCTTTTATTTTTAATTTTATTTTTAATTTTTGATTATTTTTATTGACCATTAGTTGACTTTTAAATTAGATGACTATCGATTGGAGTTTCTTACGCAAGGAAAGGCAACCAATTGATAAGAGAACGATCACTCCTAACCACCCCGATTATGGGCACGTTAGAATGTGCATACGAGAGAGACAGATCCTCTACCCTCACTTAGAAAATTGACAAAAGAACAAGAGGAGGAGGAGGATCCATTTCACCTGAGCTTTGATAGGGGTGTGAATGACTACATCCGGAGGGTAATTGAGGGTGAAATTGAAGAAAGGCAAAATGACTTCCCAGTTTGCATAAACATCGAGCATGCCTTATATGAGAAAGTCAAGAAGGCGGTGGAAGGAGGAGAGATTCCATTCCCGGATGTGGACAACTCAACTAAGGATGAAGAGGACAAGTGGGACCCAAAATGGTTACTAACCTTCAAGGGAGCAAATGATATCGCATGGGTGGAGTTGGAGATGATACGACATGCAAGAGAAGGAATTCCGAGTGGAAGAACTCCAAGAGAGGAAGCTACTGTTGTTAGCCCGGACATAGATTGGGCTAAGTATCTCGATGAGGCCGAATCCAGTAGGCCATGGAAGAAAGTAAAGAAAGACAAGGAAGAGGCGAGGCATGCTAATGAGAGTGTGGGGTCTGCTCGGACCCCTTGAGATAACTCTTTCTGAAACTTAACTCTTTTCTTTTCTTTTGTTTTGAATTTTATGGTTGCAAGTAAATAGTGGTCAATACACAAAAACCATAGTGTCATAGAGTCTAGTGGGTAAGTCTTGATGGGATTAATTGCGTTGTGCCAAAAATTGAATGGATGTGATAAAACTTGAAAAAAAATCTTTGATGTTTTTCCTTATGCTTTTGAAAAATGAGAAAAATTGATCCCCTTGAAAAAATTGAACATTGAACATTGAGAATTTTTGTTTGGATTGCATGATTTATGACAAGTTTGGGGTGAACACATTAGGGATGTATCTCTGTCAAATAATTTGCTAAAAATGTCCAGGTGAGGAGTTTGAGCCTCTAACATGTTCTTAAAAATTGTGTGAATCACTTTCAAGTTGCACTTTCCCGGATTTGCTTGAATCTATGCATGGTTTGCATATCTATATGTTGCATCATATGATCTAGGCATTATTTATTTTAAATAGCTACTTGACCAAAATGAACCATTCCTAATGCATGTTCCATAGTTAGACAATTTGAGTTAATAAGCCAATTGTTTCTGAATGACCTAACGTTATAAGCCGAAAATCCTGAAAAACCATGTTCACCCGATCTTAGGATTTAGGAGAGCATGGATTCTTAGAAAATAAAAGGGTTGTTTAGAAACTAAGTTTGGGGTGCATACAATGAGTTATCATGTTACTTGGGAATGTGAAAAAGAAAATTAAAAGGGTTGAAGCCAAAGGCAAAAGAGAAAAAGGAAAAGGAAGAAAAATACAAAAATGCCAAAAAAAAAAGGCAAAATAAAAGGTTATCAAAGGGAAATGTTGTAGCCACCCAAAGCGTGAAAATGAAAATATTGAAAAAGGAATTAGAGTGAAAATAAAAGTGTAGAAAGTTCATGCTCTCTTAATTCCTAGGGACTTAAAGCCTAGTACATTTGTATATCCTACCTTTAGCCAGTCCCCATTACAACCTTTAAAAACTTTTGATGTTGCATAGGTAGTGTACTTTCCATGCAAGGGTCTCTATGCCTCAAACAACGTATTAACTATATATTCCAAGCCTTAAATCTAATCCTCTTACGTAAACAACACAAAAAAATAACAGACGTTACAATCTCCCTTTTATGTGTATACTGGATCATTGGCTTAGATTAATGATTGCATAATTGATTGGATTCTCATTGTTAAAAGTATACAAATTTTGGGGATTGATTAATTGAAGTGAGAAAAAGGAAAACATCATTGAAAATTTGGATTGATAAACTTGCATGAAATTTGGGCAAAATTGATTAAGTCCATTAAGCTTACCAAGTTTCGAGTCTTTTTAATTTTTAGTTTGCTTGGGGACAAGCAAAGTTTAAGCTTGGGATATTTTGATAAACCTTTCGCTCATCTAGTTTTATGACTAGAAAGACCTCAATTTTGATACCAATTGCACGATTTCATTCTCGTTTTAGCCCAAATTTGGCTTTAATTGTTCACAAGCGACATTTTGAGTCTTAGGAATATTTTTGAGTAATTTCTGCTATTTTCTAGATGAATAAAGAATTTAATGCTACTTTTAATTTCAGGTTAAAAGTGTAGCTCTGGGAAACTTGGATTAAATGAAGAAATCAAGCAAAAGGAATTTTTCGAGGTCTCGCCCCACGAGGCAGAATTGATTGAGCAGGAAGTTGGAGTCTTTCAGCTTTGCCCCGCGAGACGGACAAAGGATTCTGAAGACTTTTCAGTCTCGCCCCGCGAGACACGCCTCACCCCGCCCCGCTAGGATTCAAACTCAGAATGGAGCCAAATTTAAGTGCTCGCCCTGCGAGCGACCACAGAACCAGACTTCTATATAAAGCTTGTTGTGTTGCGAATTGAGATATCCAATCCTAGTTTTTTGTGAGCTGCGTCTCGTTTAGGTTTACATATACTTTTAATGTTTTTATTCATGTTTACTTTTGGATTGATGATGTTGAAGCACTCTATCAGGAACTGATCCTCTTTTCTAAGGAAGCGATGAACCCGATCATGACGGCATAGTGCAATTGTGATGTTTTCTACTCCCTAATTCTCAAATATGTTTCTTAATTCTGTTTTGTTTGTGTTGATCATATGAGCTCGTGGTTAACTAGTCAAGCGTGATGAGTTCGACCTGAGATTCACTTTTTAGGACTTGAATTAAGAACACAAATTGAATATTGATAGAGATATAATAGGATATTTGTGCAATCGTTATAAGGAACCAAGAACTTAATGAATCTTGCATGTTTATCATCATAGAGATCTAGTTGATTGGCATGTTAGGTATTTTTTCTTGTGCTCGACCAAGACATTAGGATAAATTCGGGTTCCTGATTGGCATGTAATTGAAACTAAGGATAGAAAATAATCACTGTTGAACTGTGTTTGTTTGGGTTGGTAGATTCGTGACCTGAGATCTTTCCCATTCATAGTTCACAAATTCTTGATTTTTGCTCTTGCTTTGACTAAACTCTTTCTTGATTCTTGATAATTAGTTACAATTTGATCTCACAACAAACTCTCTCTCTTGACATGGTCAATCCTAACTGTTTCCCTTAAATATTGATTATAATTGGCCACCCAATCCCTGTGTTTGACCTCGGTAATTTCTCACCATGTTTTTATTACTTGCTTTGATCCGGTACACTTGACGGAGCCCATCAGTGGTCACTAAAGACATCAAACTTAGCTCCATAAAGGTGATGTCTCCATACCTTTAATGTAAAAAGCACGGCAACTAACTCCAGATCATGCGTCGGATAGTTTCTCTCGTGAGTCTTTAACTAGCATGACGCATCCGCTACAACTTTTCTGTGCTGCATTAGTACGCAATCCAAACCTTGGTGTGAAGCATCACAATATACTTCATATGGTTCATTTGGTTCAGGAAGTACTAATACCGGCGAGGTTCTCAGACGTTCCTTTATCTTTTGAAAACTTTCCTCGCATTTTGGAGTCCACACAAAAGGTTGATCCTTCCTCGTAAGTTGAGTCAATGGCGCTACTATCTTCTATAAACCTTCGGTAACAATCGGCTAGATCCACAACTTCGGATCTCCATCACTGTCTTCGGTCTTTCCCAAGAAAGTACTGCTTGGTAATCATGTACCCCAAAAACTTCACTTCTTTGAGCCAAAACTCGCACTTTAATAGTTTTGCATACAACACCTTCTCGCTTAGGATCTGTAGGACTTGTTGCAGATGTTCCTCATGTTCTTCAAGACTCTGTTGTTCACTTGAACTGGATAAATTTCTTTTCAAATCACCCGATGTGTTATCATTTGAGAGCTACCTTTCCTTGACTTAACTTTAGCTCAAAAAATTTGGCATAGGCCCCCTCATATACAAAAAAATAAAATAAAAATATATCAAATCAAGTTCAGGTTGTACTTGTGTAGCTATCAGCAAAGCCAGAACTTGCCAACTCAAATTCCTGTTCCTCCACCTAACCCAAACCAGAACTAAAACCCTCCTCCTCCACCTCCACCCTCATCTTACTTTTTTTTTCTGACAATGATGTTCCACTCCTTTACCTTTTTGTCTAATGACAAAAAAGGGGGAGAAAGGAAGAGAATTAAATTAATAATAAGAAAGTTCAGTTTTCTTTTTTGGAAAAGCATATATCTGTTTGCACATGCATGTCTCTAGTTATGCTTTAAATATTCTATGTCTTCTATGACTGCTTATTTGAATGCTCTGATATTGATTGCAATAACTTGCTTATTGATATGATAAATTCCAAGTCTACATGTTTCTCACTCTGTTTGATATGATAAGTAATTGCTCTGATACAATCCTGATCTGATATAAAATGTTTGAATGCTTTGTCTTAGGGGGAGCTTTGTAAGCTCTCTTAGACTTTGCTATTCAAATTTAATTAGTTTTTGTCATCATCAAAAAGGGGGAGATTGTTGGAACCAAAGTGATTTGGATTTAATTAATCTCTAAGTTTTGATGTTAACAAAAGTATTAAATTTGCTTGGCAAAGTGTTAGTTGTTATTTAACAAATGTTATTCAGTTTTGCATGATTATTTGAAATCACTTAAGTTATATCTTGTATAAAGTTCTTCTTGAAAAGAGTAAGTGAATTCGAGTCTATTCGTGTAGATGAGTTGTTTGAAAATGTGTGGTAATTTTACTCTCTATTTGTTTTAATAGACAAGAGTTTGAGTAGACGAGCCTTAAAATTTTCTAAGTAGACATGTCTAGTTTGCCATGTCAGTAGACGGAAATAATTAGTAGAATTGAATAAACTGAGAAATAAAATAATCAAGTAGACGAGCTCTAAGTGCCACGTCACCAGACGGAGATTATGATAACTCACTGAGGTATAGCAAGTCCAAAGAATTGATAGATGAGAGGATATGCCACGTCAGAAGACGAGCAAAATGAAATAATGAACAGACTTAGTCTCACATATAACTAAGTAGACGGAGCTTTTTAGCAGACGAGCTCCATCTCTTGAATGAATAAATGCAATCTGACCCACGATCAATTTATTTCAAATGATTGTTATTTATTTCTATAGAATATTTGTTCTTGTTTTATCTACTTTAATGTTTTACCTTGTTGTAAAAGAAACAGAGTACCATAAAAGAAATACAAAAAGCAGAATAGTACATTAAAAATTGCAATACGATCTGTATGATGACAACTTAGTGACTGGAAAAAGCTGGATTGTACACAAAGGAGGAACAACAATTTATAAGCTGCAATGCTCAGACCAGTGAGCCTCCGTTTCGTGCTACCTTGATAACCAAGAGTACATTTCAGCATTGCCAAGATAAAACCTATCAGTCACAATGGACATTATTTCATATCTAAACGAGAAATTCAAAATGATCGTTGAAGCTTTTCTATAGAAGGAGAAGGTCACTATAAATAGAAGACCTCAGATACTGAAGAACAACTTTTGCTATCCCAACTTCTGCCAATACAATACTTGCTAGAACAAGTTCTTATTCTTTCATTCTTTCAAAAGCAAAAGTCTGTAATCCTTTAGTTTGAATATTGTGAAAATATTCATCTGATCTTAAACTTTCATATCCTCACACATAGTGAGTTAAGAATATCATAAATTAAATCTATTTGTTAGATTTAGAGCCTGGAGAGGCTTCGTAAGTAAGGAATGCTTGTAAGCCTGGAGAGGTGTTGAATACTTGGTTGTAATCTATTTGGAGAAATAATGGATAAAACCTTCAAGTCGAAGGGACTGGACGTAGCTCTTGGTTGGAAGAGAGTGAACCAGGATAAAACCTTTTGTGTGAATCTTCTATCCTTAAACTCTTCAGTTTTATTTGTTTGTACTGACTGTGGGGTTTTGACTTTGCTTTTGTTAAGTTTCTAAAAGATCTATTTGTGTGTGATTATTTCCGTGTTAATCTTTTTCTGTGAGAAATCTGTTTTGAAAAATGTTTTTTTCGAAAATTATTAACAAACACAATTCAACCCCCCTTCTTGTGTTTGCCTGTGTCAACTTCAGTTCGTATCAAAGCTCAGCCTCGAAAGGGTTGAGCATCTAACAAGTACTAAGGGAGTACGATCTTACAACCATGGATGCAGAAGGACAAGCTATCAACAAACCTCCTCTCTTTGATGGAACAGATTATGACTATTGTAAGAAGAGGATAATGGCCTTCTTGGATGCACAGAATATAGATATTTGGGAGCTTATTGAAACCGGATACACAAAGCCAAGAGATGAAGCTGGAGCTGTTGTTCCTAGAGCCCAATGGACTCAAGAGCAGAAAAATCAAAATTAGTTGAATCTGAAAGCTAAGCAATATCTCATGTGTGCTATTACCAGATCTGAACATGACAAAGTTTATAGCTGCAATACTGCTAAAGAAATTTGGGATACTCTTGCCCTAGCTTATGAGGGTTCATCCCAAGTAAAGGAATAAAAAATAAGCATGCTGGTTCACCAGTATGAACTGTTTAAGAAGGCTGATTGTGAAATAATAGATCAAATGTTTGGGAGATTTCAGACTATCACCAACAGTCTCAATTCTCTTGGAAAACATATGAAAGTAGAGATCATGTCAGAAAAATTATGAGGAGCTTATCCAAGCAATGGAGACCAAAATTTATTGCTATTCAGGAAGCTAAAAACCTGAATACACTCTCTCTGGAACAGCTTCTTCGATCTCTCAAGGTTCGTGAACTTGAACTTAATGAAGAAGAAAATTCAAGAAAAGGAAAATCTATTGCCCTAAAGGCAAAGAAAACAAGTTCATCAAAAGCTCTCAAAGTTGCTGAGTCATCAGATGAGTCTGGTCCTTCTGATAATGATGAAGGGTCAGATGAGGATGAACTGCCTTTCATCTCCAGGAAGATTCAACATATGTGGAGAAAGAAAGGTCGTTTCAGAAGGAAGCAGTTCAACAAGAAATTCTCAAAGAAAAAGTCATATTCCAAAGAAAAAGGTCCACCCTTATGCTTTGAATGCAAGAAACCTGGTAATTTCAAAGCTAACTGTCTAGAGCTAAAGGATAGAAAGAAATTCTTCAAAACGAAGAAAGGTTTGATGGCTACATGGGAGGATCTTGATCCGTCTTCATCGGATGAAGAAGATAATGTTGAGGAAGAGGCAAATATATTTCTCATGGCTGACACGTCATCAGAAAGTGCATACACTGATGCTGAGGTAATAGAATCTGACCCGTCCACTCTTCAAAATGGTTTTGATGAATTGTTGCATGAGTCGTCCATACTGTCTCGAGAGTATAGGAGTCTCAAAAAGAAATTTTCTAAACTGTTGAGATAATATGATAGTATCTGCACTCAAACAAAACCTTAAAGATGAAAATGACATACTAAAATCAGTGAATGTCAGTCTAGCTGACAAGATGGAGTGTGAGCCTGATGTTTCTTGTGAAGTTACAAAACTGTAACAAGATGTAACATATCTAACAGACTCTCTGTCAAAGCTTGTAGGTGGCTCAGATAAGCTTAGTCTCATTTTAAGGTACTCTAGGTCACCACATGACAAATCTGGCTTTGGTTATGACAAAGAGAAGCAAGAAGCATCTCACAAAAAGTCAAAACCACATACACAACATAGAGCTTCAAAAGTTCTAGATAAATATGCTAAAGCTAAGTCTAGCCCGTCCAACACCTTTTGCAAAGTGTGTGGAAAAAGTGGGCATATTACATCTAGATGCATATACAATAAACATGCTAAGCATACTTGTCCAGTGACCACTAACAAGAAAGGTCCCAAGTTAGTTTGGGTACCTAAAGATAAGATAATACCTGTTGCAGATCTGCTTAACAACAGGAAAGAAACAAACATCTTGGTACTTGGACAGTGGGTGCTCACGTCATATGACGGGAGAAAGGTGTATGTTCCAAGACCTTAGGCACAAAGATGGTGGCTGGGTTACATTTGGAGGAAATCAAAAGGGAAAGATCATTGGTATAGGTAAAATCGGTAAACACCCTTTTCCTTCCATTGATAATGTTCTTTTAGTAAGTGGCTTAAAACATAATCTGCTGAGCATAAGTCAATTATGTGACAGTGGATATGATATTTCTTTTGATAAGAACATGTGTAATGTCAAGAAAGATGATTGATCACTTTTATTCACTGCTAAGAGGCAAAACAGCCTTTATAAGATTGACTTGGAGTATCTATCAAATCAAAGTGTCTCATGTCTAGTGTCCATTGAAGATGAACGATGGATTTGGCACAAAAGGCTAGGTCATGCATGCTTGAAATTAATTTCAAATCTAAATAACCATAACCTCGTGAGAGGATTACTAAACCTTAAGTTCAAATCAGATGCTCTCTATGATGCATGCAAAAGGGAAAACAAGTCAAAGGTTCTTTTGAATCTAAGAATGTTGTTAGTACCAATAGACCCCTAGAGTTACTGCACATTGATCTTTTTGGTCCAACAAGGACTGCTTGTCAGTGGTAAGAAATATGGTCTTGTCATTATAGACGACGACACTAGATGGACATGGGTCACAAGGATAAGTCTTTCAAGGTCTTTTTTGTATTCTGCAAACATGTACATAATGAAAAAGGCATGTGTATCACTTCAATCATAAGTGACCATAGGGGAGAGTTTGAAAATGATCTATTTCATAAGTTCTGTGAAGAAAGTGGTATTCTTCACAACTTCTCAATACCTAGAACACCATAGCAAAATGGTGTGGTAGAGAGAAAGAACATATCTCTTCAAGAGATGGCTAGGACTATGCTCAATGACAACTCTGTCCCTAGACACTTCTAGGCTGAAGCTATTAATATTGCCTGCTACATTCAGAACATAATATACATCAGACCTATTTGGAACAAGACTCCTTATGAACCGTGGAAAGGACGAAAACCCAACATATCTTATTTTCACCCTCTTGGTTGTAAATGCTATATACTAAAAACCAAGGATCAACATGGCAAGTTTGATGCAAAAGTAGATAATGGAATCTTGTTAGGATATTCTTAAACTTCAAAAGGATTTAGAGTTTACAATTGTAGAAATCTAATAGTAGAGGAAAGTATTCATGTCAAGTTTGATGACAAACAGCCTGATAAGAAATTATCAGAGCTAGATGAAGATTTTGCAGATCTTGATCTAAACATCTCAGGTGGCACACTAGAGGTAAAAGCTGATGATCAAGTAGACGAACCCACTCAAAAACCAGATACCTCAACTTCTCAGCATGATACAATTCAAAAATCTTGGTTTTTAAAGAATTATCATCCATAAGATCAGATCATTGGAAACCCCAATGACTAGCTAAGAACCAGATCAACTTTCGGAGAACAAGATAATTATGCACTAGTCTCTGGGTTGGAACCAAAGACAGTAGACAAGGCTCTACTAGACGATGGATGGATTATGGCTATGCAAGAAGAACTTAATCAATTTGAAAGAAGTGAAGTTTGGACTCTGGTTCCCCTGCCTAAGGACAAATCAGTTATAGGAACAAAGTGGGTTTACAAAAACAAACTTGATGAAAATGGTAAGGTGGTGAGAAACAAGGCAAGACTTGTTGCTCAAGGTTACTCTCAAGAAGAAGGTATTGACTATACTGGAACCTTTGCACCTGTTGCTAGACTAGAAGCAATTAGGATTTTACTTTCATTTGCTGCACATCATAGCATTATGCTTTTTCAAATGGATGTTAAAAGTTCCTTTCTAAATGGCTTTATTAATGAAGAAGTATATGTAATGCAACCTCCGGGTTTTGAGAGTGAAACCCATCCAGAACATGTTTACAAGCTTAAGAAAGCTTTATATGGACTTAAGAAAGCACCTAGAGCATGGTATGATAGGCAAAGTTCATTTCTAATGAAAAATATATTTAATAGAGGAAAGGTTGATACAACGCTATTTAGAAAGTCCATTAAGTCTAATTTCATAATTGTGAAAATATATGTTGATGATATTATATTTGGTACTACTCATTAATCTCTATGCAAAGAATTCTCTAAGTTAATGCAGAAAGAATTTGAAATGAGCTTGATGGGAAAACTCAAATTCTTCCTTAGACTTCAAGTAAAACAAACTATGGACGAGGTGCTCATCCACCAAACCAAGTATACAAAGGAACTCCTGAAGAAGTTCAACATGGATGATTGCAAACCAATGAACACTCCTATGCACCCTACGTCCATACTGAACAAAGATGATAAAGAGAAAAAGGTAGACCAAAAGGTATATAGAGGTATGATAGGATCTCTTTTATGTCTTACCGTGTCCAGACCTGATATTATGTTTAGTGTATGTTTGTGTGATCGTTTTCAATCTAATCCTAAAGAATCTCACTTATCAGCAGTTAAGAGAATATTTAGATATGTAAAAAGTACTACTAAGCTGAGTATATTTCAGCTGCTAGTTGCTGCTCAAAACTTATTTGGATCCAACATCAATTGAAGGACTACAATGTGTTTGTAAGTAGTATTCCACTTATGTGTGATAATACTGCTGCCATAAATCTATCTAAGAATCCAATTTTGCATTCTAGAGCTAAGAACATAGAGATTAAACATCATTTTATTAGGGATTATGTGCAAAAAGGTGTGTTTGATATACAATTTGTAGATACTGACCATCAATGGGCAGATATCTTTACCAAACCTCTTGCTGAGGACATATTTATTTTTATTAGAAAGCATCTTAATATGTTATGTGTGGATTGGTTAAGGCGTCTAGCCTAGAGAATCTTTTGTTGATGCATGTGCGTCTAAAGCATTTCAAGTTCATTATATGATTAATATACATATCGCGTCCACTATATTTGTTTGTCGTGTTCACTGCATGTCGCGTCTATACCTGCTTGCATACTTTTTGGACTTGTCCATCCATATACTTATTAAATGCATTTATTTTGTCTATATGACAAATTTATCCTTTATTCTCTTTACTAAGTCAGTACTTCCATCAATCCCATCAAGACCTTTTTAGAGTTCCAAAATACCAACGTCCTTTTATCCTTAATGACATGTCTTGTCAAAAAAAAATTCTAAAAGGAAAAACCTTTGGGATTCAAAAATCTTTTAAAATCTATCTCTTCCCTCTGAGAAAAACTTTGCACTTCCTTAAACCTTCGAGCTATCCTTCCCTCTGCTTTCAAACCCTAAGCTCTCTGATCACCAAAAATGACTTCTTCTTCAACCTTCTACGTGGATAAACTAAACTTGGCTATTGAGCATCATTTCAACTTTGGAGTATTGAAAGACTATAACTTGGATATTAGCAAGTATGTTAATGTTGCTGGCTGGGGAGGACTCTTCACAGAGAAAGTCTCTATTTTTCCAAACCTGATTAGGGACTTCTGGAGGAATGTTCGAATTTTTGATACAGACTTCTCCTCTATGGTGTTGAGAAAGAAGATTGTAGTCTCTGAGAAGACTATCACTGACGCCATTTTTTGTGCTCAGGAAGGGTTGGTTCTCACTGAAACTTGGGAAGCTGATTTAGGCATATCAGAGACCATTGAAGTCTGTTTAATGAAAGAAGACGCTGTCAGAAATCATTGGTGGAAGGCTGTTGAAATGAAGGATATTGTTTGAATCCTCCATCAGCTACTTAATAAGGTAGTTCTTCATAAGGTTGGGTCAAAGGACAACCTCTCTTCTCTACACAAGTTTAGCCTCTGCCACCACATGACCGAAACAATTATGTATAGAAGATTTAGGGATGCTGTGATGAACAAGAATAGGCTCTTTGCATTTCCCTATTGTCATCTTCTTTCAAAAATATTCAAGGCACAAGGATTCCATGAATATATTGCTGCAAGGACTCTAGAGGAACAAGCCAGAATTCTGATTGAAAAACCAATTTCAGCTGCTGACTTTGGAAAAATGAACATAGCAAACATGAACCTCAGTACATATGTTGCTGCTGCTATTGCTAAGACTGAGGAATTGATGAGGATTAAAGAAGAAATGGTGGAACATAACATGGATGAGATTGTGGAGCCAAAGAAGAATATCAGGAAAAAGGCCACTGCTGCCAGGAAGCCTATGTCTAAAAGGCCTACTGGAATTGTCATCAGGGAGCCTACTGATGCTGCCCCTCAACCTGCTATTTCTCAAAAGAGGACAAGACATCTGGTTCTGTCACAAGATGATGATGAGGATGATAAGGACAGAATTCCCATCAGTTCTGTTTTAAAGAAAAAAAAGACTGTTACTACTGCTTCTGCCCCCTCTGCCATTCCAAACAGAAGGAGGCAACCACAGAGGAAAGCCAAAGGTGTCTTTAAGACTGAGGTAAATCTACCTGCTAATGACCCTGTTAAGTTAGCAGTAGATGCCCTAGTTTCTAGGTTTGAGCATAGGATAGATGTTTATGGTACTTCTGTGAATGTTGATATGACTGATGTATACATTCCCACACCCCTCTCACCAAAAACAAACTTTCCAGGTCAACCACAAATAGCTTTACCTCCTAAACCAACTTTCCAACCCATTATCCCTGCTGATGACCCTTGGCTCAACCATCCTGATGATGGAGTTTGCCCTGGTGCCCCCTTCCAAAAATCAAGAAAATCAACTTTCCCTATACTGATCCATCAATATTATATGAGGGAAAAACTGAGAATTGGGTAAAAGTCAAGAGGGACTGGAAGACTCTTTTCCACACCTACCAAACTGAACCTGAACCTATTCTAACCATATGGTACCCTTTACCAAAATATGAGTATGAACCTGCAAATATCTACTCATACTGGGTTAACCCTGAACCACACACACCTGCTGGACCATTTCCATCTGAACTATTCAATTCCTTTGGACCTCTTCTCAACCATTTACCATAAAAGAGATTCCCACCTAGAAAGATTTACCCTAATCTGATTAAATCTCCACCCTTCAAACCCTTCACTGAAGGAGTTCAAAGGCACATCATTTCAGACTAGCACACTAACCCTGCCAAGAAGGATCTCTCTGAAACCTACAAGAGATCCAGATCATACAGCCATGTCCCCTTCATCATGGATAGAAACACTGGCTGGGAAACATTTAAGCCTCCCAGTACCTATGGCAGAGCTGTTGATTTTGTTGAGCAGTTAATGTATGAGATACTGAAGTGGGAGTTTAGCCACTTTAGAATTGATAGAGCTGCAAACTTCGTCCCTCCAACCTGGCTCAGGCATTCATCAACAGCCAATATTAGGATCAAGCCATACATGATTGCTCCAAGACTGCCAATACTGGATCTCAATAAGGACAAAGATAAGAAGAGACGAATTTTCAAAGGCAAGAAACCAGAGTATGAGTCAATCATGTTGTACCTTAACTTTGAACCATTTGACTATACTCTACTAAAATTTTGGCAATCACTTCCTATTGAAGATGTATCTGAAAAAGAACCTACAGTTGATTTCTGGAGATCACATGTTATTCACTGCACAAGAGAAGCCTCTACCTCTAGACTAACTCATGAAGAGAAGGAAGTCATTGCAACTGTCAGAGGAAGGTGTGGCATTTCAGACTGCAAGTTCTTCATCATCAATGACATTTTTGGACTACCTGTCACCAGTCTTCACCTAGAAAATGAAGATGAAATTAAATGGTTCGAGGAATTACCTGAATCAGTGCTGCAACCTGCTACTTCATCACCGCCTACACCTCAATCAGAGCACACAAAAGGAAGTCACTATTGAGGATCCTGTTGTAGAGCATGATGCAGATAATTTGATAAATGAGCATGAGGAAGTTACCGAGTCTACTCCCAGACCAAGCACTTCAGATAAGCACCCATCTCAACCTCTGACTCTCACAATAATTCACCCACAAGATCAACCATCTAACACCCTTCTCGGGCGCTACATCATAAGTGACATTTTGAAGCCGAAAAGTAGGTTAATTAAAATTGTCTATAAAAGAATGGGATAAATTTTTTTTCTTTTTCATAAGTCTTAAATATAAAATTGAATTTATTTTAGAAAAATTAGCCCCTGTGAAAAATTTCACAGTTTCGTCCTTACTGTCACTTATTGACACCGTTTCTGCAAAAATATTATTGAAATAATATTTTTCCACTTTTCTCAAAATCCCACAAATTAATCACTTTGATTAATTATTCAAGCTTATTACGCTTTTATCCTTAAATTAAATTGAACACTGACCAATGTCAGGTTTCTCAATCCATCACTCAAGAGCAGAATTTCATCATTGAATAGCATGACATACATCCAATTCATGGCATGCATCACAATTATAATTTAACAATTTAATCATAATCGTGTAAATCCACATTTCACAAAATTCAATTAAACACATCATCTAATCAATAATTAACAACCAACAGTTCAATCACAGGAAAATATTACGGATAATATACAGACAACTCAAACAATTAGCATACGATTATCTTAAACTCCTCAGGTAAACCCCCCTTACCTCTCGGAGATTCAAACTAACGTTCTCAAACAACCTTCCGATTTGATCTAGTTTCCTCCATCGGCTTAGATCATGCAACTCAATCCGATTGGTTCCTTCATAACGAATTGCAACCAAAATAAATCAAAAACAAACAAAAACACACTTATTCAAGAGGGTTAGGGTTCGGCCTCTTCTAAATTTCTAGGTTAGGAAAGTTAAAAATTTTCTAACTTATAGATTTATGATCCTTAAGCAACCTAAACATGATTAAGCACTTAATCCAAGATCATGAACTAAGAACTTTGAATAAAACTCATCTAGCTCCATGAACTAGGGTTTCGGCCTCATCACAAAAGTGAGATTAAAAATTCCACTTGATTCTCATCTCTTTGATTTAACAATATACATAGTATAGAGTTGGATTTAAGTGTCACAAGACAACTTTGAATCAAAAATTCATCCAACAATCAAAGTTAGGGTTTAAGCCCTTTTGAAGAAAATAGGCTAGGGTTTGATTTTTGGTTTTCTAATCACTTATATACAATAACTATCATGGTCTTAAGAGATGAAATCATGAATCATGACTTAAAGTTGAAACAAAACCCATGAACACATAAACTACATAGGTTCCGCCTTGCTTAGAAAAATAAGGAAGAAATTTCTTTTGAGTTGATGCTTCTAGATGATGAATATAGGCATCAAGATGAGTTCATATAAATTGGTTTCAAGTCAAAAGGATTTTTCTACAATTTCTTATGAATTTTTGAATAAAGCTTCATGAAGTTTGAAGAAATTGATGAACATGATGATTAAAGGCATAAATTCATAAAAGTTGTGAAGAGAAAGTGTTAAGTGATCAAAGAGAGAAGAAATCACCTCTTGATGATCAAAGAAATGGATGATTTGTATGATGTTCTTCACAAAATCACCAAGTTCTAACTATGGTGTTCTTGAAGAAATAATGAACTTTGGAGAGAAAGAAAGCATGAAATGAAAATGAAAAATTCCCTAAGTGCGACACCCCATTCCCAAGGTATCACAAACTTTGTTTTCTAATTACTTAAACTTCTCAAAAATTGTGATAAAATTTTTCCTTTTTCTTTTTACTGTACACACACCCAAACACCAGTAATATAATGTACATCACTATTACATATGCATCAAAGTTTTACCAAAGACCTTTTTCTTACTAGGTCACCATCTACCGACACACATATTTTACATCAAATGAAACATCATAACTATGTCATAGTGGGAGTCTGAAAAACACTACTCAATAGATGTCTCTTAGTAGCCACTAAGTCAGACTAACCTAAAATCCAACTCTACCAAAAAAAGACTACATCCTAAGTTGGTCACCACTACAGAAACCCATTAGAGAGTCCAGTATAAACTCCCCCACCTCTATAAGGTGTATCTGGAGAGGATACAACATCCCCCTCTCCAACAGCTGGAACCACTCCATCATCTAAAGGAACATAGTCCGGATCAACCATCGGATCCTCCTCAGGGTCCTCATCCATCTCCACCTATACATCCTCTGGGATCAAGACTATAAGTACAGGAGGTGACTCCGGTGCTACCTGCTGTAACGGCTGAACGAAAGGAGGTGGTTGGTGCTCCAAGTTCCCGTGTTTTACAAGATATCGTAGGATCATCCAAATGGGGAGTAGTGAAACTTCAATCGTCTCCCTACTATGAATCAACTATTGTGGTCCGTCTGCTACAGTACCTCGGAGTGTCCTCATCGGACCCGTGTAAGTAGTACTCTGAGACCCTGGGTTACTCACCCAGGCGTTCCCTTGGTCAGCATTGTCAAAGATCAGAGCTCGGACCCCTGAGTTGTTCAGATATGATGTGCCCAGATCCATCTGAACGCAGATATATACATAGATTCCACATAGTAGAGGAAGCAACAAACAAATATGTAAGGGTGAGTTACCAATATATGAGTCTTGATAAGACAATCCCATGCATGACATGCAAACAACATATACCATATATTCACAGCATACCAAAATCATTCAAAACAACAAAACAGTAGAATAATTTAATTCAAAGGGTTTCATACCCGACAGTCATCGTCATTTTATAAAAATGTATCACACTACAATATTCAGGCTCTATTTTGATACCTAATCTCTGGAAATCCCACAACTTTCTGTTTTGTTTTGAGCAGATCAAGCTTTGCACATGACCCATTGTAAAAACGAAATAAAACAATGTCCAAGAGAACACATAACACACTGGTCACACACAGTGCACCAAGGTTATTGTTCCAAAATGTAACTCATTGGCTCACACAGAATCCCAATGGTCACTGCGAACAATGGAGTTTATTGTCCATAACCTATTGCATCACTACGAATCACAATACTTATCGCATAAAATTTGACACAAAGTCCAGTAAAGATACAGTTGCTCACACAGAATCCCAATGATCAAATGGAAACATAGTCCATAACAGATAAATTGATCCACTCAGGACTCAATGATCATAACACATGACATGACTACGAGCAATGCATGAGAAAAACTTTTATTCTCGTTTCGTTTTCTTTGGCATAATAATATTTCCTTGTCGAAGCACAAAGCTAACGACCATGCTTAATTCCTTATTAAGACTTTCCACTTAAACAAACGTAGGACACACAGTCCAAATGTTTTAAACTCAATGCAGGACACACTGTCCGAGTGTTCAATCGCAAAGCCCTAAACCGATGCACCAATCTTAGCCTCGCAGATATGGAACTCACATTTTCCACATCAACTTAGGACACACAGTCCACAAAATCATTACAAGACACTCAATCTAATGACACAGATCCCCGATCTACATGTCCACATGACACTAGAACCCCGACGTCTGGGTTCCTAGGTTCATTTATCCTCTTGTAAACATTTCGCTCAGTGAAAAACAAATACAAAACAAAAGCTCCGAAAATTTATCCAAGTTTAACATAATAATTTCACTGAATAAAATTCTCATACAAAAATCCTTTTTCTGTTAAAACGTTGATAAAACCTGAAAATCATTGATAAATTCCTTTATTTTCCGATTATTTCATTTATGAAAATAATTCTCAATAAAAGTCAATTTTTAAAAAGTATTCAATAAATAAATTCATAATAATAAAATAACTATAAATTTAATCTTTTCCAAAATTTTTAATAGAATTCTTTTTATAACTTAAATAAATTTTCTATCAGAAGTAATTGTTCTGACTGCTATATAACATTATTTTTGGAACTTAATCACTTTAAATAACATTTTATAATAAAATTGAATTTATTTTTGAAAAATTAGAGCCTGTGAAAAAATTGCACAATTTCGCCCTTATTGTCACTTATTGACACAGTTTCCACAAAATATTATTAAAATAATATTTTTTTTCCACTTTTCTCAAACTTACTGAAATTAATCACTCTGATTAATTATTCAAGCTTATTAAGCTTTAATTGTAACACCCCGATTTTCGCTGTTTTGTAATATCGGTAATAAATATATAAATATATATTTTTATCCGAGACTTAGAAAATGATTTTGGATAAACCAAGGTCATTTCCTTGTTATACTTATTTTCATAAGGTTACGGGGAAGTTTTTGGTTGAAAACTCAGACGGAAGCCGGTCTGCTGTTTTCTGTGTTTTCACTGACAGTAAAAGTTTACTTCTCAGAAGACCTAATTTTGAGTCGTGAACGAGATGAAAAATGTTTTTATCGTATTTACTACGATACTGGAAGTTTTGAAAATTTTGGTAAAAAAATTAAAATATTATATTTGTTGTGGACATGTAAGTCGAGATGTCTCTAGGAAGAGCTTGAGCCAGATGAATCGGGAAGTCGCACGTAGCAGAGACATTGGATTGACCTACTTGACGAGAATTTATGACGAGTTTATCCTATCATAAATGGCCATAATGGCACATTTATGGCAACATTAAATTTTCTTATGAAATGACCAAAATGCCCTTGTCTTTTTATGACAATTTCTACCAAATGCCATTGGACAAATTGACCAAGCTTTGCCCCATCCTCACGGCTCCAATGCCTTCTTCCTTAAGTTTGGGTTTTTTGTTCATTTAAACAGGTTATCTTCTTCCTTAAGGCATTTTTCCATTTTCATGTTCTTTGGAGCTCATAATTCGCCAGATTTTGATTGGCAATTCTGACCAGTTTCTATTTTGAATCTCGGAAAACTTTCAACATGAAAGTTGTTCATTTTTCTCTCTTCTTTCCAACGACATAAATATCATCCAAAAACGGATAAGTATGTTGAGAGATCCACCCAAAATACTGAAACTGTTCTAAAACCCTAACTATGTTCATCTTCTCCCTTAAGTTTCTTAAGAACACCATAAGAAAACCTTGAGGAACATCATCCAAATCATCATTTTATTTGATCATCAAGAGTTAGTCTCTCTTAATCTTGCTATTCTAAGCTTTTCTCTTCCTAAGATTCTTGAGTTTATGCCTTTGATCAACATGTTCTTCATTTGTTTAAAGTTCTTGAAGCTAGATTCAAAAATTCATAACTAATTCTAGAAAAATCCTTTTGACATGAAACCAATTGCTATGATCTTATAATCATCTCTATTTTCATCATCTAGAAGCACAAGATCATGAGAAATTTCCTTCTTTGATTTCTGGTCATGGCCGAACCTAGGTTAACTTTGTGTTCTTAGGTTTTGTTTCAATTTCATGTCTTGATTCATGATTATATCTTGATAGTTCTTGTATTCAAGTATATAGAAGATCAAAAATCAAACTTGAGCCTATTTGCTTCTTCAAAAACCGAAACCCTAGGTATGATCACTTAATGATTTTGTGATTCAAAAGTTGTTGTAATCTTTGAATCCAACTCTAAGCTTTGTATGTTAATTAAATCCAAGAGTTGATGAAATTTTAAAACTTCTAGCCTATTGAACTTGAGAAAACCGAACCCTAGTTCTTAGAACTAGATGGGTTTAGTTTATGATTCTTAGTTCATAATCATGGTTAAAGTGATTAATCATGCTTAAGTAACTTATGGATCATTAATCCCTAAGTTAATCAAATTTTAAGTTTCCTAACCTAGAAAAGTTGTTGAGTCCGAACCTTAATCTCCATGAGTCAAGTATGTTTTTGTTTGATTTGATTTATTTTGGTTGCAATTCGTTATGAAGGAATCGATCGGGTTGGTTTGACCTAAAGCCGACGAAGGAAGCCGGATCAAATCGGGAGATTGATTAAAACCATTAATTCGAGTCTTCAAGAGGTAAGGGGAGCTTACCTGAGGGATTTTTCTCAATAACTCTTTGCTTATGGTGTGGTTTATATGATTTATATGTGGTTGTGGTTATTGTTTTGTTGTTTACGTGGTGTGGTTTATCTGTGTATCGATGTTGAGCTGCTTTTACTTTATTTAATTATTTGCAGTAGTATATTATGTTGCTATGATGCATGATCTGCCTGGTGATATAATTATGATGATGTTGTTGAATGATGAATGATTAATGTTGAATGTTGTTTGAGAGGCCTGACAGTGGTCAGTGCACAACCGATTAATCAGATAAAAGCTTTAATATGCTGTGTACATTATATTCAATGTTTTATGGGAAATGTTGGAATATAATAGTGGTGGAAAAATATTATTTTTGGAAAAATAATGAGTTTTTGAGAAATATTATTATTTTAATAATTTATTAGTGTAAAAGTAAATTATGAGTCACAATGAGCGCGAAACCGTGAAAATATTTTAGCACTGCTAATTTTTACGTAAGAAATTCCGGAATATTAGAAAATGTTATTTTATGAGATTAATTGGTGAAAATAAGTTAATTATGATTTTAGAAAATTAATTAAGTGGAAAAAGCTAAAATTTGACTTAAAAAGATTTTAAAATGAAAGGTGACGGCAAAGTTGGAAAAGTGTAGACGACAAGAATTTTGAAACGACAGTGCATATTTTGAGGAAGTTAAATCCTCAAGTGACTCATTGGTTTGTGAAAAACTAAGTTTTATTATTTAAAGACTTTATTGAAGAATTTTCCATGTGAAAAGATTTTCCGAAAACAAAAATAAATTCAAACGTGTTGAAAGTGGTGTGGAACTTAGTAACCGAGATGTCGGGGTACTAATGTTCTTATGACGTTATCCTATTGTGGATTTGTTTTTCACAGACAAAAACGATGTAAAACGACGATATGGAACTTAGTAACCGAGACGTCGGGGTACTAGTGTTCTTATGATGTTATAGACTTGGTGTCTAGTAGGTAGACGGTGTGTCTACTTCACGATGTAATAAACGACGGTTAAAGATTTATGATGTTTAATTACCGCGAACCTAAGACTGATTGCAAGGTTTAGGGTTTCGTGACTAAGCACTCGGACTGCGTGTCCTGTGTTGTTAATGAAAGACTTTAAGACATTGAAAACTACGTTGGTCGTAAGCTTTTGAGCTTTGGCAAAGGAAAGATTACACACGAAGAAAACGACGAGAACAAAATATTTTATATGCATGCATTGGCAGACGTGCCCACGATGTCCTATGTCGGATACCTTGATGACAGGGTATTTTGGCTACGAAGTTATGTCGGATACCTTGATGATAGGGTATTTTGGCTACGAAGTTATGTCGGATACCTTGATGATAGGGTATTTTGGCTACGAAGTATGTATGGTGCTTTGATAAAGTATTCCATGCCACGAAGTGCCTAATATATTTGGCTATTGAGCTTGATCAACTCATTTACGCGGTGTTGTGGGATCTCCGGAGATTAGGAAAAGTTAGATGATGTATTGAAGTGCTCATGCATAATTTTCCAACGTTGATGTTTGGGGTGTGAAACCCATTGATAAATTGAATACTATAGTAGGGATGCTTATGTGGTTATAACATGAAATTGTACATGTGCCTTCTTTTGTGTGAGCATTTAGTTATTTTGTTAAAATTCATATATTGGTGTCTCACCCTTACAACACATATCATAGTAGCACAAGGGGTATGACCTCTACACGAAGAAGAAGGCTGTCTAGTTGAAAGCGTGCTGTGCTGCTCCAGTTGGCGGTAGTGTCTGTTAGTTACGACCAGCTTAGGTCCTATTATGTTTTGAAGATAAAACTGATGTTGACTTAGGTATGAAAATATATGAGGCAGTATAGTTGTAAGACTTATATACATTGTGTTGTTAAGTGTGATTTGATTAAGTTGTTATTATTGTGAAGTTAAAAGAAAAAAAAATTTTATCACCATATTTTGAAAATATGAACGTTGAGAAAACATTAAAATTCGAAAGTAACCAGCAAATAAAGTTTTATTTCCGCAAACGGGTAACCATGTGATGACCCGAGTTTAGGGTGTCACATTAATCCTCAAATAAATTTTTAAACACTGACCAATGTCAGGTTTCTATATCCAACACTCAACAGCAGATAAATTTCAATCACAGAATATCATGGCATGTATAAATTCATGACATGCATCACAATTTTAATATACCCAAATAATTATAATCATGTAAATCCACATATCACATAAACTCAATTACTCAGGTAAGTATCTAATCAATCCAGCAATTAACAGTAAACAATGTAGTATCATAAAATATTTCTACAGAAAATTAACAAACAACTCCAACAATAGGAATATGATTATCCTAAACTCCTCAGACATACTCCCCTTACCTCTTGGAGATTCGAATTAATAGTTTCAGGAACTCTCCCAATTTTGTTCCATTTTTCCTCCTCGGCTTAGATCAAACCACTCGATCAATTCCTTCATACTGAATTGCAACCAAAATAAATCAAATCAAACAACAACACACTTAAATTATGAAGGTTAGGTTTTGGCCTCTTCAAACTTTCTAGGTTAGGAAAGTAAAAAAATTTCTATCTTAGGGATTTATGATCCTTAAGCAACTTAAACATGACTAAGTCCTTAATCTAAGCTCATGAACCAAGAAAATTGAATGAAACTCATGTAGTTCCAAAACTAGGGTTTCGATTTTTCACAAAATAAAAAGGCTAGGGATTTTTAAAATTTCCCAACTCTTGGATTCAACAAACATACATAACATAGAGTTGGATTTAAGTGTCACAAGACAACTTTTGAATCAAAATTCATCCAACAACAAAATTTAGGGTTCCGGACATTTTGGAATAAATAAGCTAGGGTTTTATTTTTTGTTTTCAAATCACTATACAATAGCTATCATGATATCAAGAGATTAAATCATGAATCAAGGCTTAAAGTTGAAACTAAATCTAAGAACACCCACTTTGAGAGGGTTTTGGCCTAGCTCTGAAAATTAGGAAAGAAATTTCTCATGATCACATGCTTCTAGATGATGAATATAGAGATGATTATGAGATCATAGTAATTGGTTTCAAGTCAAAATGGTTTTTCTACAATTAGTTATGAATTTTTGAAGAAAACTTCATGAACTTTGAAGAAATTAATGAACAAAAGGATTCATGGCATAAACTCATAAAAATTGTGAAGATAAAGGCTTAGAACAACAATATTAAGAAAGGTTACCTGTTGATGATCAAAGAAACGGATGATTTGGATGAAGTTCTTCACAAAATCAAGCTTTGTGTTCTTGGTTGTTCTTAAGAACAAAGCATGAACTTAGGAGAGAAAATGGCATGAAATGAAAGAATGAAATTGCCTAAGTGTTGTTGAAGATGGCGGAGCCGTGGGATTAGGGACTTTTTCGTCCAAAATCACAATGGCAAACTTGTAAAAATTATGTGAAACTAGGGGCAAAATTGTCCTTTCCATGCAAAAATATCCTATTGTCATAAATACACCATTATGGCCATTATGACTCGGATAGGATCGTCTTAAATGTCAGTCACATCAGTCATCTCAGCTCCGTTGCTGACTCCCTGATTCATCTGACACAGGTTTTTCTAGAGATATCTCGACGTTTTCGCTAGCAGCAAATATAATATTTTAATTTTACTGTAAAATTTTTCAAAACTTCCAGTATCGTAGCTAATAATATAAAAACATTTTTCATCTCGTTCACGAATTAAAATTAGGTTTTGAGCAGTAAACATTTACTATCAGTGAAAACCCAGACTGGGTTTCGTCTGAATTTTCAACCCAAAATTTCATCGTAACCCTAAGATATAAAACATGACTTGAAAATAACAGTGGTTTACCCAAAATCATTTTCTGAGCTTCGCATAAAAATATATGCATTTTTATATTTATTACCGATATTTGAAGCAGTGAAAAATCGGGGTGTTACATTACTACCCCATTAAAATAAAATTTCGTCCACGAAATTACGTACCTGTAAAAAGTTCAGGATATTGTAATTTCATTTTGTCCTCAGCTTCCCACATTGCTTCTCCAGTAGTTTCATCCCAAATAACCTTGACTAAGGAAATTTACTTACCCCTGAGTTGCTTAATCAACTTATCTTCGATTCGTACAGGCGAAGTCTCATAAGACAAGTGTTCTTTTAATTGCACTTCATCGGGTTCGATTACGTGTGATGGATCAGGAATATACTTACTTAGTTGAGAAACATGGAATACATCATGAATATTTGAAAGAAAAGGCAGCAAAGAAATTTGATAAGCTCCTGGACCAATACGACGAAGAATTTGGTCGGGTCCAATGAATTTATGAGTGAGTTTTCTGGACTTCATAACCCTACCTACCCCAGTCGTTGGTGTGACTCTCAGGAATACATGTTCACCTTCTTCAAATTCGAGAGGTCGTCTCTTTTGATCCGAATAACTCTTCTGCCTACTTTGTGATGTTTTCATCTTTTCACAGATTTGTTTTAATTTTTCCATCATCTGTTGCACTATTTGAGGACCTAAAATCATGCTTTCCCCATCTTGGTACCAACACACGGGTGTTTGACATTTTCTCCCATAAAAAGACTCATAGGGAGCCATCCCTATACTTGAATGAAAACTATTTTTATACGTGAATTCGATCAACGGTAACAAGTCATCCCAACTCCCACAATGGTCTAAGACACATGCTCTCAGCAAATCTTCTAACGATTGAATCGTTCTTTCTGTTTGTCCATCGGTCTGAGGATCATAAGATGAACTTAACCTTAACTTAGTTCCTAAATCTTGATGTAAACTTCCCGAAAAATGGGAAGTAAACTTCGGATCTCTATCTGACACAATACTCGATGGTAGTCCATGTAATCTGATCACTTCCTTGATATAAACATCAGTCAATTTCTCTAATGTGTAATTGATCTTAACAGGTAAGAAATGTGCCGATTTCGTTAGCCTATCAACAATCACCCAAATTGAATCAAAACCTTTGGAAGTTCGCGATAAACTTACCACAAAAACCATTGATATGCTATTCCACTTCCATTTTGGTATATCTAGTGATGTAAGCATACCCCCGGGTCTTTGATGTTCCACCTTCGCTTTTTGACATGTCAGACACGATGCAACGTACTCTGCTACTTGCTTTTTCATGCCTGGCCACCAAAATCTTTGTTTCAAATCTTGGTACATCTTCTTTGATCTAGGATGAATACTTAACTTACTCTTATGTAATTCGCCTAAAATCATCTTTTTCATCTTAGGATTATCAGGCACACACACTCGTCCATTGCTCCTTAAGATTTGATCTGGTCCCAAACTAAACTCTGTAACTTTCCCTTGTCTCATTAAGTCCTTCTTTTCTTGAAGATAAGCATCCGCAACTTGTTGTTCTCGAATTTCTTCCATTAATCCACTAGAAATTTTGATCATTTCCACACTGATCTTCTCCTCATTTAATTCCATAATCAAATTGACATCATGGAACTCCTCTATTAACTATAGTTCTCGTACCATCATAGCTGAGATATGAATGGCTTTCCGGCTAAGCACATCAGCTACAACGTTAGCTTTTCCATGATGATATTGTAACTTGAAATCGTAATCTTTAGGAAATTCTAAGTCTTTGTCTCATGTTGAGCTCCTTCTGATCAAACAGATACTTTAAACTTTTGTGGTCACTAAAGACATCCAACTTTGCTCCGTACAAGTAATGCCTCTAGATCTTTAGTTCAAAAACCACCGCAGCTAACTCCAGATCATGCGTCGGATAATTTCTTTCATGAGTCTTTAACTGACGTGATGCGTAAGCTATGACTTTCCGATGTTGCATTAACACACATCCTAAACCTTGATGAGAAGCATCACAATAGACTTGGTAAGTTTCATTTGGTTCAGGTAGTATTAACACTGGTGAGGTTGTCAACTGTTCCTTAATCCATTGAAAACATTCTTCACAGTTGTCCATCCATACAAAAGGTTGATCTTTCCTTATAATCAAAGTTAACGGCGCAACTATCTTGGAAAATCTTTCAATAAATCTTCTATAGTAATCGGCTAGACCCATAAAACTTATGATCTCCGTTAATGTCTTTGGTCTTTCCCAAGAAAGCACCGCTTCTACTTTTGCAGGATCGACATCAATACCTTCCTTGGTAATCACATGTCCTAAAAACTTTACTTCCTCAAGCCAAAATTCGCATTTAGACAGTTTCACATACAAAACTTTCTCACATAGAATCTTTAAAACTTGTCGCAAGTGTCCTTCATGTTCATCATTACTCTTAGAGTAAATAAGAATATCATCAATGAACACCACAATGAACTTATCAAGAAATGGACGAAAAAATCTGGTTCATGTAGTCCATGAAGATAGCAGGTGCATTCGTCATTCCAAATGGCATTACGAGGTATTCATAATGTCCATAATGAGTTCTGAACACAGTCTTTGGAATATCTTCAATTTTTATCCTAATATGATGATAACCTGTCCTCAAGTCAATCTTTGAGAACACAACAGCTCCTCGCAGTTGATCCATCAGATCATCTATATGCGGTAACGGGTACTTATTCTTAATTGTCACTTTTTTAAGTTGTCGGAAATCCACGCAAAGCCTTGAACCTCCGTCTTTCTTTCACACTAGAGGAACTGGTGCTCCCCCCGGAGAAATGTTGAGTCACCAGCAAGTGTACCGGGTCGTCATAAGTAATAAAACACGGTAAGAAATTATCGAGGTCTGACACAGGGATTGGACTACAAATTCTACCAAATTGCAAGAAGTTCAAAACGTCGACCAAGCAAGGCAAGTGGTTAAGGAGAGAGAAAATAGGATCGCAATTAAAATTAACAAATCAATTAGAAATCAAGAATTAAAATGTGGAATTAAATATCTTAGGTCACAAATCCACCTACCCAATCATGCATAGTACCCAAGTGATGATGATTCCCTCCCTAAGTTCAATTACAATGTCAACCAGGACCCCCAAATTCTCCTAATGACACTGTCGTGCTCAATAGGACGTATTCAACGATTGAATTAATTACTTACTAGGTCTCATTACCCAATCATCAAACTCTATTAAATCTGGTTCCTATAAGGTGGCACCGATCTCCTATTCACTCTCGTGCAATATTCGATCAATGTTCCCAATTCAAGTTCTAAACGCAAATTGCCTACTAAGCCTCCTCACGTTAACTAGTCGATCACGCATGCATATGATTAACACAATAAATTCATAATTGGAAAACAATAATTGAGACAAAGGGGAGAAACATACATCACACTGAATCTACACCGACATGGGTGGTTTCATTGTTCCCTTAGACAAGGGGATTAGCTCCTCATGCTTGTAACAACGCACAAGCAATTGGAATTCATCGCACTCATAAAACACAAAAATAAAATAAGGAGACAGAGAGGGTGACATTTTACTGTTCAGGCTGGTCTTCAGGCTCGCGAAGCGAGCTCTTGTTTCACGAGGCGAAACCTCCAGAATTGCTTTTCCACTGTTTTCTTCATTTTCCTTGACTCTAAGAGCTTCACTATTAACCTGAAACAATAAAAGAAAATGAAAAGCATAATTCTACTCAAATAAACTAAAAACTACTAAAAATGCATAAAACGAGTCAAAGTCTAACTTAGGAACAAAACAAGGTCAATTTGGGAGATTAGCGAGGGTGACTCGTCCAATTAGGCACAAAATATACCCCTTTCCTAGCTGGAAACTAGATGAGCCAGAGGCTTATCAAAACACCCCAAACTTAAACCTTGCTTGTCCCCAAGAAAGCTAAAACTAAAAAAGACTCAAGACTTGGAAAGCTTAAGGATTCAATAAATTTTTGCACAAATTTCTTGCAATTTAACACAACAATTTTCTTAAATGTTTTTCCCCCCTTGCAACAATGTAATCCCCACATTCATTTACTTTAACAATTGAGAACTTCATCATTCATGCAATCATTAATCTAAGTTGAGTATCCAAGTTTCACACAAAAGGGAGATCACCAAATTCAAACAATTGCCTTCCTCACAAGGGCATTTAGTATTTCACTCATTCGCTCAATTTGTCTAGGCTATCAAATTTTCACTCAATTTCACATTTCAAAAGCACTTCCCATGAATTTGATTTTCATCTCAAAAATAGTTCCCACGAAAACGTGAAAACAACATCAAAAGGTCTTTTAAAGGCTGTAATGGGGCCTGGCTAAGGGTAGGATATTCAAAGGTACTAGGCTATACATCCCTAGGAATTAAGAGAGCACAAACATTCGACACATTGAATCTCCACTCAAATTCCTTTTTTTTCCATTTTTACTTTTTGCCTTGGGAGTCTACAACCCTTCTCTTCTAATACCCTTTTTTGACATTTTGTTACTTTTCTTCTTCTTTTTTTCTTTCTTTTTTTTTCTTTTGCCTTTGGATCCAACCTTTATTTTTCTTTTTCTCAACCCAAAATGACATATCATACCTTTTAGCCACCCTAAACTTACTTTTTTGCAACCCTTCTCTTGCTAAGCTTCCATGCTCTCCTAATCCTAAGATTGGGTCAACATGGTTTTTTCAGATTTTTGGCTTATAATATAGGGTCATCCAGAAACAATAGGCTAATCAGGCTCAATGTAGCTAACTAGGGAACATGCATTAGGGATGGCTCTTTTAGGCCAAGTAGTTATTTCAAAGAAAATTGCCTAAATCATTTGATGCAACACATAAACATGCAAACCATGAAGAGATTCAAGCAAATCCGGGAAAGTGCAACTAAAAAGTGATTCTCACAATCAAAAACAATGTTGGAGGCTCAAATCCTCACCTAGACATTTTTTTGCAAATTGTTTGATCGAGATACAATTCCTAGTGCGTGCACCCCTTCACCCCAAACTTGTCATAAATCAAGCATTCACAATAAAATTTCTCAAAGCTCAATTTTCAATTTTTCACATGGAGATCAAGTTTTCGATTTTCAGAACCTAGGGAGAAAACATCAATGGTCAACATAATCCATGCAGTCAATCTATGCTAAATTTAATTAAAATCCACCAAGCTTGCCGACACAACATTCATACACAAACTCTTGATCTTCTCAAATTATTCAAGAGCGAAATTCAAAAACAAATAGAAAGAAAACAAACAAAGTAATTGGTTCCCTCCCCCACACTTAAAGCATACATTGTCCTCAATGAAAGAACACAAATATAAAACAAGAGTGAGGAAAGGAGAGGGTGCTCCCTGATCAAGTTGTAGTGTAGGTGGGCGCTTCCACAGGAAACTCTTCTACGGTTGCATCCTCATACAATTGGTCCTTCGGGCACCCCCCTGTGGCATAGCATCCTGGTCCCCAGGGTAGTCCTGCCACCCAAGCCGATGGAACAGCTCCTCCTGAAAACCCAAATTGCAGATTCGCGAGGTGAAACATCACTCGCGAGGTGAATCTGGAAAAATTGTTCTTCACACTTTCCAGAATCGCGAGGCGAGTAATAGCACGTGAGGCGAATCTGGAATTCCAACAGATGATGATGCCCAGAGTCGCGAGGCGAAAGTAGCTCTCGCAACGCGAGACAGAAGCGTGAGTAAACCTCTGAGATTCAGGGCTTCTGTCTCGCGGGGCCACTGTGGATTCGCGGGGAGAATCAATATTATATATATATATATATATATATATATATATGGGAAAATGACAGAAAAATAAAGGATACCTAGCTTGGGTTGCCTCCCAAGTAGCGCTTGTTTAACGTCACGAGCCTGACTCAAGTCACCCCTAAGTGTTAATCCGGAAGAAGATCCTACTTGCCATGCCATGCCATGCCTTAGTCCGCTCTTTGTAGGTTCTTGTATTTTCATATTCTTGCATGCGGATCCCGGACAACTCATTTAAGTCCAACAGCCCTATATAATCGGCACGTACTCTCCACCCCGTGATGGTCCTTGTATTGATCAATTTATTGCTTTCTTTGACCACCACGGTTGTGCCACCTTTCTTTGGGACGACATGATTTGGACTAACCCAACTACTATCCGAGATTGGATAGATGATTCCGGCCTCTAAAGGTTTAATCACTTCCTCACGCACAGCTTCTTTCATTCCTTCTTTGTTGAGCTTTTCCCTTCCACCTTCATCCTCTGGGAGACTTGGTAAGGCTTCCCTATCTTTTAACCACTCAAGATAGTCCTTGTCCCCCAAAGGGTCTTTTTCTTCACTATCATCATCATTGGATTTTACCAACTCTTGTGCATGTGAAGAACCATGGGCTTCTCTAGTTGCCTTTGCCTTGACAGTTGAGTCCACCATATCCACTCGATACACATCCGACCTTTCAGAAGGGTGCTTCATTGCTTCAAAGACATTGAAGACTACCTCATCATCTCTCACCCTTAGAGTGAGTTTCCCTTGTTGCACATCTATCAAGGCACGTCCAGTGGCCAAGAAGGGCCTACCCAATATGATAGGGATCTCGGCGTCTTCATCAATATCAAGCACCACAAAATTCACCGGAAATATGAACTTGTCCACCTTCACTAACAAATCTTCGACCACCCCATAAGGATATTTTATAGAACGATCGGCGAGTTGGAGTGACATCCGTGTATCCTTGACTTCTTTGATCCACAACCTCTTCATCATAGAGAGGGGCATCAAGTTGATGCTTGCCCCTAGATCACACAACGTCTTTCCTAGAGTCATCTCCCCAATGGTGCATGGTATAGAAAAAGAACCAAGATCCTTCAACTTTGGGGGTAGTTTTCTTTGAAGAATGGCACTACACTCCTCGGTCAAAGTAACCGTTTCCTCATCCACTATCTTCCGCTTCTTGGAGAGAAGCTCCTTCATAAATCGGGCATAAGATGGCATTTGTTCCAAGGCTTCTGTAAATGGAATGTTAATTTGAAGTTTGCGGAAGACATCAAGGAATTTATTGAATTGCTTATCTTGTTGAGGCTTCTTCAATCTTTCAGGATATGGTGCCTTCATGTAGGGCGGGAGGTCTTTGGGTTCAACCCACTCCTTTTTTTGGAACTCTTCATCTACAAGTTTTAACCTTCCCCCTGCTCCGGTGCCTTGTCACTTGCCAACTCCTCTTTCTCAAGTTACTCTTCCTCAACATGTGGTTGTTCCGGGGTCTTGTCTTCTTGAGAACTAGTTGCACCCCTGTTAGATCCCAACACCCTACCGCTTCTAGTTGCTATGGCATTGCATTGATTCTTAGGGTTGTTCTCGGTATCGCCTGGGAAAGTGCCTGGGAGACGCTCATTTAGTTGCTTTGCAAGCTGAGCTATCTGCGTCTCTAGATTCTGAATTGCCGCCCCTGTATGAGTTGCCAACTTATCAATGGCTATGCCGGTATTGATTGACAACTTCTCAACTGCCGCATTCATCTTCTCAAAAGCCACCTCCCAAGGTTACCTTCCACCATCTGTTATTTGCAATTGATTAGGCCCTGGAAAAGCCTGTTGAGTATTGTGTTGATGGATTCCATAGTTAGGCCTCTGACTCTGTTGAAGTTTTTGTTGCCAATTCTGTTGAGGTTGTTGTTGCCCGGCTAGACCACCACTAGCATTACTCCAAGCGAAACCCGGATGGTCTCTCCTCATATAACCCCTATTCTGATTCTGACTGTAATCATTCTGTCTGTTCCTCTGATAGTTGTTCCGGGGCATGCTGTCATAGAAATTGTGTCATGAGTCCACATGTTCTTGAGAGAAGTTGAACGGACAACTCTGAGTGTCATGATCTCCATTACAATTATCACAACCCGGAGGCATTCCTTCGTGTATCAAATTAACCTTCTTGTTCCCAGACAATACCGCATTCTGCATCTTCAACAGTTTATTTTGCTCTAGAATGGCTTCCATTGTTGCAGAAGTGACTCCACTTGAGGTTTCTCTACCATGGTTGTAATCATTGTACGACATCTTCTCCAATAATGCCCATCCATCCTCAGCTGATAAATAGGAAAATGAACCGCCAGCTGTGACATCACAATTCATCTTGTAGCGCCCACTTAACCCGTTAAAGAAATGTTGAACTTTGGAGACCGGGTCAAAGAATGCCGAAGGACATCTTCTCAAGAGCACATTGTACCTCTCCCAAGCTTCATTATAGGATTCATCTTCTGTCTGCCTGAAAGAAGTGACGGCTACTCTTGCTTGTGCCGCTTTCTGAGGAGGAAAATACTTAGGGAGGAATCTTTGGGCCATTTGCTCCCATGTCCTGATACTGTTGCGATCCAAGCTGTCAAACCAATCGCGAGTGACATCCCTAAGAGAGAGAGGGAACAGCCGCAAGCGAAACTCAACTTGAGAGACTCCTCTTGTCTTCTGCAAGTCACAAGCTTCAAGGAAGTGGGTGATGTGTCTATGAGGGTCTTGTTTGCCACTCCCATCAAATTGATTCTCACGGATATAGGCTGTGACACATCCTTCCACTCTGAAGGAATATGTATTCAGGTTGCCCCTCACCATAGAAGAATCACAATCACCCAAGTTGGGTAGATTGTACTCGAAGAGAGGCTTGTAAGGAGGAGGAGGAGGATTTGCGGCCATCTCCTCAAACTTTTACTAATTTTCTGTTAATAATAACAACAACTAAAGAGTCCTTGAGAGACGATACTTGAGTTGTCGCACTATACTGCATTATTTTATAATCGCTCGTTCTAGAAACATGTTCTTAAATAACACCCAAGTAATTACCTGATTCTCTACTTCCTGTAGTTGCTTAGTTCCTCTCTACCAATACTCAACATCTCCTAACAACAGATGTGTAGCATAAGGCACCTTCACTTCTTCTAGACTATTGATCAACTCAAAGATATTCTCCACTTACTGAATCCATAAGTCAGCCTTAATAGGATCAACATCTCCATGAAATTATGGAGGATTCTGGCATCTAAAAGTAGTAAGACCTTTGCCTTCAGCAGCCTATTCAGCTCGAAGTTGTTCCAGCAAATTCTGGGCAGCCATTGTTGCAGTTTTCTGTGTAATAGCAGCAGCTACATCCGCCATTGCTTGTGCAACAAAGTCCATACCTCCTTCTTCTTCGTAATTTTCCTCAAAATTTCCTTGGTCATTAACACGACCACCTCTACGACCTCTTCCGCAGCCGCGTCCACGTCCACGTCCACGTCCAGGTCCAAGTGCACCTTCTGGTTCCATAACTGACCTACAAGACACAATCAGTTAGATGGCAACCAGAAAATGAAACTTGAATCTAATAACTATCACACATTACTTCTAAGAAGTAATTAAAACAATTTCCTTCAGAGATCACACCACATCAACACCACAGACCTACTCCCAAAGATTTCCCGAAAGACTCGACCAGCTCTGATACCACTACTGCGACACCCCATTCCTAAGGTATCACATTTACGTAGCATGTTGTGAAAATCTTAATCAAAAAACAATATTCATTTACAGGTTTCCTTCGGAAAACAAACTTTGTTATCTAATTCCTTGAACTTCTCAAAAATAGTGATAAAATTTTTCATTTTTCATTTTACTGTACACACACCCAACCACCAGTAATATAATGTACATCACTATATATATTACAAATGCATCAAACTTTTACAAAAGTCCTTTTTCTTACTAGGTCACCATCTACTGACAAACATATTTTATATCAAACTGAAACATCATAACTATGTCATAGTGGGAGTCTGAAAAACACTACTCAAAAGATGGCTCTTAGTAGCCACTAAGTCAGACTAACCTAAAATCCCACTCTACCAAAAAGATACTACATCCTAAGCTGGTCACCACTACAGAAACCCATTGGAGAGTCCAGTATAAACTCCCCCACCTCTATAAGGTGTATCTGGAGAGGATACAACAGCCCCCTCTCCAACAGCTGGAACCACCCCATCATCTAAAGGAACATAGTCCGGATCAACCATCGGATCCTCCTCAAGGTCCTCCTCCATCTCCACTTGTACATCCTCTAGGATCAAGACTATAAGTGCAGGAGGTGACTCCGGTGCTACCTGCTGTAACGGCTGAACGAAAGGAGGTGGTTGATGCTCCAAGTTCTGGTGTTGTACCAGATATCGTAGGATCATCCAAATGGGCGGTAGTGAAACTTCAATTGTCTCCCTACTATGAATCAACTGTTGTGGTCCGTCTGCTATAGTACCTCGGAGTGTCCTCATCGGACCCGTGTAAGTAGCACTCCGAGCCCCTGGGTTACTCACCCAGGTGTTCCCTTGGTTAGCATTGTCAAACATCAGAGCTCGGACCCCTGAGTAGTTCAGATCCGCTGTAGCCGGATCCATCTCAACGCAGATATATACATAGATTCCACATAGTAGAGGAAACAACAAACAAATATGAAAGGGTGAGTTACCAATATATGAGTCTTGATAAGACAATCCCATGCACGATATGCAAACAACATATACCATATATTCATAGCATACAAAAATCATTCAAAATAGTAGAGTAGTTTAATTCAAAGGGTTTCATACCCGACAATCATCGTCATTTTATAAAAATGCATGACACTTCAATAATTCAGGCTCTATTTTGATAGCTAATCACCGGAGATCCCACAACTTTCTATTTCGTTTTGAGCTGATCAAGCTCTGCACATGGCCCATTGAAAAAACGAAATAAAACAATGTCCGAGAGAACACATAACACATTGGTCACACACAATACACCAAAGTTATTTTTCAAAAATGTAACTTATTGGCTCACACAGAATCCCAATGGTCACTGCGAACAATGGAGTTTATTGTCCATAACCTATTGCATCACTCGAATCACAATAGTTATCGCATAAAACTTGACACACAGTCCAGTAAAGATACATTGGCTCACACAGAATCCCAATGATCAAATGGAAACATAGTCCATGACAGATACATTGATCCACTCAGGACTCAATGATCATAACACATGACACGTCTGCCAGCTGTGCATAAAGAAAACTTTTATTCCAGTTTCGTTTTCTTTGTCATAATAATATTTCCTTATCGTAGCACAAAGCTAACGACCATGCTTAATTTCTTATTAAGACTTTCCACTTAAACAAACATAGGACACACAGTCCAAGTGTTTTAAACTCAACACATGACACACAGTTCGAGTGCTCAATCGCCAAGCCCTAAACCGGTGCACCAGTCTTAGGCTCGCGGATATGAAACTCACATTTTCCACATCAACTTAGGACACACAGTCCACAAAATCATTGCAGGACACTCAATCCAATGGCACAAATCCCAGATCAACGTGTCCACAGAACACTAGAACCCCGACGTCTCAGTTCCTAGGTTCATTTATCCTCTTGTAAAACATTTCGCTCAGAGAAAAAAAAATACAAAACAAAAGCTCCGAAAACTAATCCAAGTTTAACGGAATAATTTCACTGAATATAATTCTCTTACAGAAATCCTTTTTCAGTTGAAACATTGATAAAACCTGAGAATCATTGATAAATTCTTTTATTTTCTGATTATTTCATTTCAGAAAATAATTCTCAATAAAAGTAAACTTTTAAAAAATATTCAATAAATAAATTCATAATAATAAAATAACCATATATTTAATCTTTTCTGTCAGAAGTAATTGTTCTGACTGCTATATAACGTTATTTTCGGAACTTAATCACTTTAAATAACATTTTATAATAAAATTGAATTTATTTTGGAAAAATTAGAGCTTGTGAAAAAATTTCACAGTTTCGCCCTTACTGTCACTTATTGACACAGTTTCCACAAATATTATTAAAATAATATTTTTTTCCACTTTTCACAAAATTACCCAAATTAGTCACTCTGATTAATTATTCAAGCTTATTAATATTTTATCCTCAAATAAATTTTTAAACACTGACCAATGTCATGTTTCTCAATCCAACACTCAACAACAAATAAATTTCAATCACGGAATAGCATGACATGTATCAATTCATAACATGCATCACAATTTAATATAACCAAATAATTATAATCATGCACATATCACATAAACTCAATTACTCAGGTACATATCTAATCAATCCAGCAATTAACAGAAAACAATGTAATATGATAAAATATTTCTACAGAAAATTAACAAACGACTCCAACAATAGGCATGTGATTATCTTAAACTCCTCAGGAATACTCCCCTTACCTCTTGGAGATTCGAATTAATAGTTTCAAGAAATCTCCCGATTTTGTTCTGTTTTTCCTCCATGGCTTAGATCAAACCACTCGATCGATTCCTTCACAACGAATTGCAACCAAAATAAATCAATCAAACAACAACACACTTTAATTATGAAGGTTAGGTTTCGACCTCTTCAAACTTTCTAGGTCAGGAAAGTAAACAAGTTTCTAACTTAGGGATTTATGATCCTTAAGCAACTTAAACATGATTAAGTCCTTAATCTAAGATCTTGAACCAAGAACATTGAATGAAACTCATCTAGTTCCAAGAAGAGGTTTCGGTTTTTCACAAAATAAAAAGTCTAGGGATTTTTAAAATTTCTCAACTCTTGGATTCAACAAACATGCATAACATAGAGTTGGATTTAAGTGTCACAAGACAACTTTTGAATCAAAATTCATCCAACAACAAAATTTAGGGTTTCGGCCCTTTTGGAATATATAAGATAGGGTTTGATTTTTGGTTTTCAACTCACTTATATACAATAGCTATCATGATATCAAGAGATTAAATCATGAATCATGGCTTAAAGTTGAAACAAAATCCAAGATCACCCATTTTGAGAGGGTTTCGGCGTAGCTCAAAATTAGGAAAGAAATTTCTCATGATCACATGCTTCTAGATGATGAATATAGAGATGATTATGAGATCGTAGCAATTGGTTTCAAGTCAAAAGTATTTTTCTACAATTGGTTATGAATTTTTGAAGAAAGCTTCATGAACTTTGAAGAAATTGATGAACAAATGGATTCATGGCATAAACTCATAAAAGTTGTGAAGAGAAAGACTTAGAATAACAATATTAAGAAAGGTTACCTCTTGATGATCAAAGAAAAGGATGATTTGGATGAAGTTTTTCAAAAAATCAAGCTTTGTGTTCTTGAGTCTTCTTAAGAAAAAAAGCATGAACTTAGGAGAGAAAATGACATGAAATGAAAGAATGAAATTGCCTAAGTGTTGTTGAAGATGGTGGAGCCGTGGGTTTTGGGACTTTTTGGTCCAAAATCTTAATGGCAAACTTGTAAAAATTGTGTGAAGCTAGGGGCAAAATTGTGCTTTCCATTCAAAAATATCCTATTGTCATAAATGCATCATTATGGCCATTATGACTCGGATAGGATCGTCATAAATGCCCGTCACATCAGTCATCTCAGCTCCGTTGCTAACTCCCTGATTCATCTGATGCATATTTTTCTAGAGATATCTCAACGTTTTCACCCGCAGCAAATATAATATTTTAATTTTACGCTCAAATTTTTCAAAACTTCCAGTATCGTAGCAAATACGATAAAAACATTTTTCATCTCGTTCACGAATTAAAATTAGGTTTTTTGAGCAGTAAACTTTTACTGTCAGTGAAAATTCAGACCGGGTTCCGTCTGAATTTTCAACCCAAAATTTCATTGTAACCCTAAGATAAACATGACATGAAAATAACAGTGGTTTACCCAAAATCATTTTCGGAGCCTCTTATAAAAATATATGCATTTATATATTTATTACCGATATTTGAAAGCAGCGAAAAATCAGAGTGTTACACTAAGTGATGGTGATGATAATGGGGCCGTGTGTTTTGGGGTATTTTGGTCCAAAATTATAATGGCAAAGCTTGTAATTCACATGACAACTTAAGAGTAAAATAGTATTTTCCATGCCAAAATATCTAATGTCATTAATGTACCATTATGGCCATTATGACTTGGATATGATCGTCATAAATGCCCGTCACATCAGTCACATCAGTCATCTCAGCTCTGTTGCTGACCCCCTAGTTCATCTGACTCAGGTTTTCCTTGAGATATCTCGACGTTTTCACGTGCAGCAAATATAATATTATATTTTTACGCCAAAATTTTCAAAGCTTCCAGTATCGTAGCAAATACGATAAAAACATTATTCATTTCGTTCACAAATTAAATTTAGGTTTTATGAGTAGTAAACTTTTACTGTCAGTGAAAATGCATATCAGGTTCCGTCTGAATTTTCGAACCAAATTTCATCGTAACCCTGTGATATAAATCATGACATGAAAATGACAACGTTTTACCCAAAATCAATTTGACTCTCGGATAAAAATATAAACATTTATATATTTATTAATGACATTTGAAAGCAACGAAAAATCGGGGTGTTACATTAATGCCATAAGAGTTTAAAATATCTGTTTAACCAGAAAGAGCTCAATATGAGGCAACGTAGATGGATGTAATTCCTTAAGGATTATGAATTTGAGTTGACCTACCACCCAGGAAAAGCCAATGTAGTGGCCGATGCCTTAAGTAGACAAACCTTGCATGTTTCATCTTTAATGGTTAGAGAGATGGATCCCATAGAAGAGTTTAGAGACCTAAGCTTAGCATGGGAAGTTACCCCTAAGAGTATTAGTCTTGGAACCTTGAAGGTTACCAACATCTTGATGAATCAGATTAGAGAAGGCCAGAAGGTAGATAACTATCTCTTAGACCAGAGGGAGTTCCTTGCTCAGGGTAGAGACCTTAGTATTATGGAAGAAAGTGATGGAGTTTTGAGGTTTCAGGATAGAGTTTGCTTACCCGATGTTCTGGATCATAGGAATTTGATCCTTGAAAAAGGACATAGGAGTGGACTGAGTGTGCACCCAGGTGCCACTTGAGACACCCCGCTGTGCCTCTTTGTGTCATTAGATTAATTACCTTCTTAAATCAATTCTTAACCTCGCGCTTATCATGAAAAGTACGTAAAAATTAAAACTTATTTAATTATCACATAACTTCTGCAAATTTAAAAAACACAACAACTTTAACATATGTAAATACACACCTAATTGTTCATTACAATACCAAAACACTATCGAGGGTATCCTCTTAGTAGGATCCCTCACAGGCATAAAATCAATAACATATGTACTTAGCGGAAATATAAAAATACTCCTTAGTCACACTGGCCATAATGTCAAGACTCTAATCTCCATGGATCACAGCTCGACATCGTCTGGTTCGTAAGGAGTTACATCCAACTCCTCAGCAATCTCTGTTGCATACAGAGTTCCGTCCAGCTCCTCAACAACGTAACCCTCCATCGGGTCTTCTAACGTAAACCAAAGTAACCAACAAAAATACAGAAACATAGGGGGATAAGAAACAGTTCTATCATCAAAACGTGGAAAAGAGTTATTGTAAATTATACAGTAATTGTTATAGACAATCAACACACATAACTAACAAACCATCCTCAAGTCAATATATATCATCCTCTACCCTTATTATTAGGTAATCTAACATGTAACCTCTCTAATCCTGTCACCATGTCTTTACGTTATCGTGGCCACTACCACTCCTGTCACCATCCCTCATTTGCATCAGGGCACACCCTTATTCCCGTTAGGATGTTCCACCTAGTGTACACCTCCATTCACGTTAAGGTGTTCCACCCCCATTCCTGTTAAGGTGTTCCACCCCCATTCCCTAAGGTGGAAGTGGTCTTGCGAGAACTCTTGCTTTTATGTGTATTATATTACCAATACACGGTGTATTATATTACCAATACACAGAAGTGTTTTACGTGCATTATATTACCAATACACAGTGTATTCTATTACCATTACACAGAAGTGTTTTATGTGTATTATATTACCAATACACGGTGTATTATATTACCAATACACTTTTGTCTTTGTGTATTATATTACCAATACACTTTTGTCCTTGTGTATTATATTACCAACACATGGTTGTGGACAACAACACCTATACTTGAATCTCACCAACCCGTTTTAACAACATGTTACTGCCTTAACCTTCCATTAGAACTTGACACATATTCTATGCCATAACACCTCTTTAACATTCCTCATCTAAGTTAGGCACTTCTAAATCATCATTATCCTCACACCCAAAACAATCACCTCTTAGACAACATATATATCTTAGCTTAAAATCCACTAAGCATAATAATAAAAACCAGGCAGATCATGCACAACACAATATCAATCAAAATATTCTCATATTACCAACATAGCACAAAATCAATTCAATAAAGGTAATAAAATCAAATCAACCATCAACAATATAAAGATCAACCTAATGTTAATAAACCTACAATCCCCGAATCGTCATTGGTTTTTCAGAAAAGGTTTCCAATGTGATTTTGGTCTTGTCGATTACTCGACTACTAGTAGGGTTTAGGTTACCCTACACAATTATTATATAATCTACTACTAATTATCCATTCCGACGATAGGTTGGTTCTTTCCCCCACCTGGTTATCACTGGACTCACGAACTTGAAGCTCCTCGTTGTCACACCACTAAGTACTAACTCCACCTTCTGTGAAGGTATGGAGATTAGATGCTCTAAGAGGTATACCACGAACATCCTCGTTTCCTATGCGATGGAAGTCTAAGGTTATGAACACAAAATCACAAGTTAAAATCAAACAAGAACACTAAACCACAAGGTATAGGTTCGGCCAAGACTAGTTCTTAGGGTTAGAGATTCCCAAAAATTATACAACTCATGGATTTATGATCCTTAAGTGTTAGGAGTTCATAAACAATGATCACTTAACAAATTTGAATTAACATCCCACTAAGTTATAAACTTAGGGTATTCGGCCAAGGCTAGTAAAATAGGCTAACATTCACTAAACTTTCCAATCTCTTAGGTTTAGCATCCATATGTATTAAGGAGCTCAAAACCATGATCATTTTGAAAAAATAAGAACAAATTATCCTAGGTCCATAACCTTCTAGGTTCGGCCTTCATAGGATTTATAGGATAGAAATCTTTAAACTTTCCAATCTCTTAGACTTAGCATCCAAATATCTTATGGAGCTCAAGTCCATGATCATTTTGGAAAACAATGGAAACTTAAACATTCCAATCTCTTAGACTTAGCATCCAAATATCTTATGGAGCTCAAGTCCATGATCATCTTGGAAAAAATGAAAGTAATACTTCCTAGCTTTAATAACATAGAATAAACAAGTTAGAAATCCTTAAACTTTCCAATCTCTTAGACTTAGCATCCAAATATCTTATAGAACTCAAGTCCATGATCATTTTGGAAAACAATGGAAACTTAAACATTCCAATCTCTTAGACTTAGCATCCAAATATCTTATGGAGCTTAAGTCCATGATCATTTTGGAAAGATAAAAACTCACACATCCTAGCACCTAAACACTAAGTTTAGGCCATCATAGGATGATGAGGAAAATATTCTTTGTTTAACAATAACTCTTAGGTTTAGAATCACAAGGTATTAAGAGTTCTAAATCCATGAACATACTTGGAAAGTTTAAACATAGTATCCTAGGTCACATGAACATATCCAAAAGTTGAAACAAAAACTTCCTAGGTCACAAATGCAAGCATTCTGCCTTCATTGGAAGAGATAGGTAGAGATTTTTGTTTTACACAACCTCTTAGTATGTGAAAATATAAGTTAATACAAGACTATAGAAAGTGGTTTCAACTTAAAAGGAGTTTTCTACCATTTTAGAGAGATTTTAGAAGTTTAAAGCATATAAAGAACACATAAAGTAAACTGAGAAATAAAAGATGTAACTTGCAAAAAGATTCATATGAGAGCATTACCCTTAGTATAAGGAAGAACTTTAATGAAGAACTTCAGTAGAAAAGATGAATAAAAACTAAAGCTTTAAGAACTTGAACTTTTAGAAGAAAGAAGAAGCTGAAGGTTTAATGGAGGTTGAAGGAGGAAGAAGATGAAGTGAAAATGAAAGGGGTATATATAGAGAGGGGAGAGAGTGGCACGAAATTGAGGAGAGCGGAATGAGCTTGGAGAGCAAGTTTTGACCTTGTGCCTTGTTTGGTTGAAGTGGAAAGAGAAAAATAGGTTTTTAGAATATAATATGATATATTTCAAAAAGTCAATCATGACCACTTTTTAGGAGGTAGCTTAGGCCATACCTCTAGTGAGTCACCTCACTCCCTCATCTCACCTCAAGACTTTTATGTCTCCTATTATGCTCCATTTCGTACCCGGTTGCATTTCCGATCGTAATTCTTCCGACGTTTTCACCCGAATAAAATATTATATTTTATTTTTTGAATGAAAATTTTCAAAATAACCAAAGTTGTAGGAAACATAATAAAACACTAACTATCTCGTTCGTGGGTCAAAATTAGGTTTTCTGCACAGTAAACTTGTACCAGTAGTGAAAACACAGACCGGTTTTCGTCTGAATTTTCAACCGAAAATTTTACCGCAACCCTCTACCATAAAGTAGACTATGAATATGATTTTATTTTAATCAAAAACACTTTCTAACTCTCAAATTTAAAATATAATTTAATTATATTTTAACCGGTTGAACAACATCATTAAAATCTGGGTGTTACACCACTAAGATCTATCGGGATTTAAAGCGAATGTTTTGGTGGCCTAGGATGAAAAAGGATGTCGCTGAGTTTGTTTACGCATGCTTAGTATGCCAAAAGGCTAAGATAGAACACCAAAAGTCATCAGGTAAGATGCAACCGTTAAGTATCCCGGAAAGGAAACGGGATAGTATCTCCATGGACTTTGTGTCTGGACTCCCTAGGACTCCAACTGGTTATAAAGCTATCTGGGTTGTTGTGGATAGATTGACTAAGTTTTCCCATTTCATCCCTATGAATATGGAATATCCCTTACAGAAGTTGACCAGGTTGTACATCAAAGAGATAGTTAGGCTACATGGTGTACCTTCTAGCATAATGTCAGATAAAGACCCTAGATTTACCTCTAGGCTTTGGAATAGTTTGCATGAGGATTTAGGGACACAGCTTAGACTAAGTTCAACTTATCACCCACGGACTGGTGTTCAGTCTGAGAGAACCATCCAGTCCTTAGAGGACTTGTTGAGAGCTTGTGTGCTAGAGCAGTCAGGTAGTTGGGACAAGGTTTTGCCCCTAATAGAGTTCACCTACAATAATAGCTTCCATTCAAGTGTTGGGATGGCACCCTATGAAGCGTTGTATGGGAGATGTAAAAAACCCTTGTAATGGAATGAACCAGGTGAGAATGTCGTGCTAGGACCTGATAAAGTGCAGAAAACCACAGAAAGTGATGATGATCCAGGAAAAGATGAGAGTAGCGTAAAGTAGGCAAAATAGCTATCATGATAAGAGAAGGAAGGCTCTCGAATTCCAGAAGGGTGATCATGTATTCTTGAGAGTTACTCCAACAACTGGGGTTGGTAGATGATGAAAGCGGAGAAACTTACTCCCAAATTTATTGGCCCTTACCAAATTTTAAAAAGAGTTGGCGAAGTTGCTTACCAAATTGCGTTACCACCTTTCTTTTCCAATCTTCATAACGTGTTTCATGTGTCACAACTTAGAAAATACATTCATGATCCTAGCCATTTGGTATTACCTGATACAATTCAGTGGAAAGAGAACTTGATTTTCGAGGTACTACCACTTCGAGTTGATGAAAGGAGGGTGAAGCAGTTAAGAGGCAAGGAGAATCCCTTGGTTACATTAGTTTGGAGTGAGGCTACTGAGGAGAGTGCTATGTGGGAGCCAGAGAGCAAGATGGTGGAAGTGTATCCACACCTTTTGGATAAAGGTGAGTATAAATTTCAAGGACAAAATTTTTATTAATTATAACACCCCATTTTTCGTATAAGTCTTTAAACGATGTTATATGTTTTATATATGTTATAAAGGGATAAGTGGGATTTAAAACCAGGAAATTCCTTTATGATGCATGAGCACGGCTGTGCTTAGCCGCGAGTCTTGTGGCTGGCTGAGCCACAAGCACGGTCGTGCTCAGGGGGAACACGACCGTGTCGGAAAATGAGGCTTGTGACGTTGATGTTACCAGCCCGTGCTTAGTAGGAGCATGACCATGCTCGGGGTCAGAGATATATAAATAGAAGAGTTCCGTGAGGGTTACGATCCAAACCCTCAAATTGGCACTTTGGGCAATCCTAGTGTGACAGAAACCTATCCTCTTTCCCTTCCCTTGAACCCTTTGAAGTTCTTATTGTCCTTGAGTCCGTTTAGGAGAGAAGTCACGCGCACTAGTGCAATTAAGGTAACGTGTTCATCCTTCTATTAATCTCTTATTCATTGTTTCTTGAATCGCAGATTAATATTTGCCCTTTTTATGTTGACCAAGACTTGAGGAACTCATCGAGCCGCTCGAGGGAACAAGAGTAGTTATGCTTACGTTTGTCAAGAGGCTTAGATATTCATATCAGGTATGTGCAGAAGGGATAATATGAACATGTAGGCATTGGGGGTAGCGTAAGATAACGGTTAACCCATGACCCCGTCATATGTTATTTGCTATATGTATGATATGATTTCAATGTTATTGGCATCCTTATTATTATTATTATAATTGATAATGATGTTTTATGCCATGAATGTGTTTGGATTGATGATGCCATGAATGGATGTTTTATGATGATGATGCTATTATGTTTTGATGATGATATTACCGTGGATTATTAACTTACCTGTTTGGTTGATGTTGTGAGGTGATGATGAAATTAATGTTAATAAGACATTAACAGATGTTAATAATGACAAATGAAATTTCGGGATGCTTTCCCCAATTGTTAATAAGACTTGAACGATAGTAATGAGAAGCAAGGTTAATGCTCAAAGGTTTAGTTAAGAACCTAGGATTCATTCGTGAGTGTTTCAGGGACATTAATAACAAAGCTGGAATTAAAGGATTAGTTCCCCATAAATGTGAGACATGAAGATTAAATAAGGATAATGAAATAGATGTTGATGGTTTGTAAAAACCAATAGGATTGATCTTTGAATGTCCTAGGAAGCCTAGCAAGGGTTCCCAACCCTTCTGCCCATAAACAGAATGGCCATGCTCCAGTAAGCACAACCATGCTCAACAGTCAGCATGTCCAGAACAGACGTTTAAAGCAAAAACATGGGTGTTTCACCCCAAGTGTTCCCAATGATGTAATAAGACATCAATCGAAGTAAAGACAAGATAGATAATTAATATGAACGTTAAAGATGGCTAAGTCGGTAACGATGTTTACCGCACGTTGTTGTACCTTTGTGCTTATTGGCCACGGGGTCCTTGATGCTTAATGGTCAAGGTGTTGTTAATGTTGAACCATGGTGCCTAGTGGCCAAAGGGGCCTCGATGCCAAGTGGTCGAGGTGTTGATGGTGATAAAGCTTGGGTAGCCCGGTGACCCAAGCAGAGGTGGTGATTGTTGATTGTGTGTTGATTGTTCCTCAAGCATTCATGAATTGGAGATGTTAGTGGGGGATGCTCAACATAGAAGAGGTCATCTGGGAGTAAGGCGATCTGGCCATCCGCGGTGATTCTTCCGAGAGTTAGGTGAATCGTGTACACCCGTGGTGGCGCATCCGAAAGTAAGGTGTGTCGGCTATCCAAGGGGTTCACCCATGGTTTGGTGAACTGCCGGTGTTGGTGCTTAATGGCCAATATGGATATGTAACTCCGAAGTTGACTTCTTGATGTAGATTGCATCCACATGCATAACGAAGCAGGGCTGGCCCAAGGGCGAAGCTACTAAATCCCAGCTTTAGGCCCAGCAGCAAAACAAATTTTTCACTTTACTTTTTATAAAGCAAAATGGTCATATACTAACAAAAAGGCTCAAACTGATCCAAAGAGTCTATCTCACTTAAAATAAAAGGGCTTCACTCAAAATTTGCTTTAGGCATCACTTGTTCTTGGGCCGACCCTGTAACGGAGTAGTGGAGTAGTGCTGCACTGCATAGCATACATTGTTGATATGATGGATATGATATGAATATGTTGTGTATGTTGTTATGTGATAACATGTTATGTTTATATGATGTATGCTCATATTGCTTAATACTTTCATGCCATTAAGTTTTATACATGTTTCTTACTCCCCGTCTTTTGTTGTTTGCTAATTTACCCTTTTGTTATGCAGAGGACGGTGAGCAGCCTGTTGAGGAGTGACTCTGAGGAGCCGCTACTCTTAGTTTATGATTTCCAGTTTTAGTTTGTTATCCTTGATGTTTCCGGATTTTGGTTATAACAGCTTTGTAATGTGACATCGGGGTTGGGTCATGTTTCTCATGTTATGTTTCGTTTTAAAAACTTGTTATTTCCGTGTTGTTTATGTTTTGTTACAATGTGGTACTTTCTACCTATGGTTTTTTTTTTCATTTTACAATAAATGATATGCATGTTTTTATTTTATTTCTCCTATGATATTGGTTTATAAATACATGCGGGGTAGAGGGTATCACAGTAATTTCTGAAAATAATACAAAAGTATATTATAAAAATATATTTTTCAAAACTTATCCAAGCACACCTTAATTCCCGTTTCTTATTTATAGAAACCACTACTTGTTTTGAATAAAATTTATTCTGGTAGATTTTATTTCTTGTTTGGTAAAAAGGATGAAAACATTTCTAAGAATTTAATTTTAATAAATTTTATTTTAAAGTTTTTAACATTAACAATCAATCATAAATCATTATGTGTGTACCTTTTAAAATAAAAATAATTATGATAAGAGACTAACATTTTTAATTATGTGTCAGTTTATAATTGTTAACAGTGTAGCTGTTGGGAGTGAGATCCAGCACTTATGTCCCACAATGCTTAATGTCTCTGCTAGGATCTTTTTTCTCCTCTAAGTAAAAAAAAAGGATTCAGCATGATCATCCATGGCTGACATTGCATCGATAGTTCCATGGCGCTTTCTAGCCTTAGACTCCTCTCCTCCGCCTCCTACATCTTATGCCTCTCCTTCTCCTCTCAAGAAGACTTTTACACACGCAGTGAACAATGCATGTGATATACCCTTAAGCCAGTTGCCAACACCATACATGAAGGGTGATGCATTGGCTATCACTATTCCGGAAGATGAGTATATTTCTGGCCTTGAAGCATCAAAGAACAACCTTCATGGATGACTTTTGCTCTCTAAAGTAGACTCGCCAATGAAGTTTGTTGATTTATGAGCTAAGATTGCCAAGAAATGGAAGCCTCTTGCGTAATGGAAGATGGTACCTATAGGGAAAGGTTTCTTTGAATTCTCCTTTTCCTCCACCGAGGATATGCGCATGGTTCTTGCAGTTGGTTCTTGGAATATAGGACATGGTATCTTGAGACTATTTTCTTGGACCAAGGACTTTAATCCAGATCTTGTTCGCCAAAAAAATCTCCAATGTTGGGTTAGGATATTCGGCCTCCCACAAGAATATTGGAGACCCAAGATTCTATTTGCCATTGCTAGAACTTTGGGTCATTATACAAGAATCCTAGTAGATATTGATCTTGCTGGACAACTTCATAATCGAATTCTTGTGGAGAGAAAATACTATGCTTTCCATGTGGATATTGAATTTGAAAGATTGCCTCAATTTTACTGCTCATGTAAGGTTATTGGACATTCTATTGAATCTTGTAAGAGAAACCCTCAGGTCTATGTTGGAGTTAATGGTCCAGGGAATGATGGAAAGGAAGGTGCTAGAGATAAACATCTGGTCTCAAGGAAGGTTTATGTACCTAAGAGAGTTGTTGATGTGAATCATGCTCCCCTTGATAATGTTCAAAAATAAAGTGTTGAACAACCAGAAAATGCTTCAAATAATTCTCATGATGTGAATCTGGTTATGCAGGGTAGTGATAGAATAGCCAGTAAGGTGGTTCCTAAGAATGGTGTTGTGGACATGGAATTCCCTCATAGAAAAGCCTATAATCACTTTGATAGGATAGGATCAACCCAATTTTGGGATTTAATTATGAGTCTCAAACAGGAGTGGCTTCATAACATACTAACTCGGATGATGAGGATGTTGAAACTATCTATGCTGATGAAACTCTCAGAGCAATTAGTCCTGCAAAAGTATTCATGGTATTTCAATGGTTCAGGATTCTATGTCTCCTTATCCTTTAAGTGTATCGGGGAATGAGGTGCAGCATAATATTGGAAGATGCATGACTCCTCATGTCTCTTTGGTGAATAACTTGACTAATCCTGATATGCTAAATGACATGAGTGTTGTGGGTGGGCTTTGGTCTGATGAGGTAGAGGATGATATTGAAAGTTCTCCAGATCATCTTTTTCAGCAACAATCGATTGATCCCCAGGCCAATTCTGCAAATAGATATTTAAAGGATGTCACTAAGGTTGGAGAGCTTGCCTCTGGTGATGGATTTTCTCCTGTTCTGTCTAAGTCAAAGAAGAAAAAATTGAGAAGGAAAGATAATCAGGCTAAGAGACATGATAAGCCTTATCCCTGATCTGGGGAGTCCTTAAAATTTTGCTTAATGAAGGTCCTCTATTGGAATTGTATATGATTTGGCAACCCTGATACAAGGGTGGTTTTAAAAAAATTCTATCTTTTGCATAAGCCAGATCATGTCTTTTTGACTGAGTCTTGGATTCCCATTCATGATGTTTCTACTTCTTTTTGGAGTCAGCTTAATTTAAAGTTCTTTGATAGCAATATTATAATTAATGGTATTCCTACTCTTTGGGGCCTCTACAATTCTGATGTGCCCCCGAATATCTTATCAACTTCTGTACAACAAATCGGTTTTTGTGAGTGTAGATGGCCATGATGTGTTTCTTAGTGCAGTATATGCTAGTACTGCATATCAGGTTAGAAGAAGGTTGTGGTCAGAGTTGGTCAATCTTCAAGCTACTTATCTTAGTTCTTGGAATTGCATTGGGGATTTCAATTTAGTGTTAGGATCTCATGAAGTCAGAGCCTCTCACTTGCCTTTACAAATTGCTTGTGAGGAATTTAAGGCTTTCAGTGAGAACGGTAATTCAATCCATTTCCAAACTCGAGGAGATGAATTCACCTGGAGAAATGGTAGAAGGGGTTCTGCCCTCACCGATAAGAGGCTAGATAGGAGTATTTGTAATGTAGATTGGCTTGACGTCTGGTCCTCTTCCACTTGATGCACTCTTGTTAGGTGTAAATCCGATCATTTTCCAATATTTTTGATTTTAAAGAGAGGTAACAATTCTTTCCAGTCTTCATTCAAATTCCATACAATGTGGCTAGGCCACCCTGATTGTAGAAGAGTGATAAAAGAGATTTGGAATAATTCCATCATTGACTGCCCTATATATGTTCTCTCCCAAAATCTTAAGGCTGTCAAAATGGAGCTAAAAACCTAGAATAAATTGGTTTTTGCTGACATAAATTCGAGAGTAGAAGCAGCAATTGCTGAAGTTGACAGTATACAACAGTAAATCGATTCCTTTGGTGTTACCGACTCTCTGTAGAACAAGAAACAACAGCTCAAATTGAGTTTCAGCATGTTCTTAGTTTTGAGGAAGAGTTTCAGAGAGAGAAATCAAGGTTGAATTGGCATTTTAAAGGGGATGGGAATACCAAAAATTTTTCACAGAATCACAAAAAACATGTATGATTCCAAGCTGATGTCCATGTTTAAGAATGATGATGAGATAATTGATGATTAGGATGCTATTGGTAATCTTGTTCTGAACTACTTCTCTTCTCTTTATGCCTCTAACAATAATTCTATTCCTAATAAGTTGATAAGTGTTTGAACGAAATCTAGGCAAGTATACCCAGTCGTACAAGTAATAAAGAGGTAAGAGGGATATCGTTCCCACGAGGACTGAGACAAGTACTAGCACGTAACAAATCAACCATTATCTAAGCGGATATTTGGATGGAAGGGAGATCAATATTAAATACCAAGCCCAACAAGAGTTAAAAATCTAAAATAAACAGAATAAAAAGGAACAAGTTCTTTTTGTATTTTTATCAAACACTTGGAATGCAGGAAAATGGATTCTTCAAATATGATGAAAGATGTTAGGATTAAACTTCACCAAACCTTAGCCTCATGCAATACCAAGACCACCAATCCAGTTTATGCTTCAAATATTAAAATCAACCCACAAGATTACTCATGCCCTGATTCCTTAGATGACAAGAGCCTAAATCTCCTAATTAAACCCTAATTCCTTAGGTGGCATAATTAGTGAATTTGCAATAAGAGTAGGGATTACACGATTACTAATAAACCAAAATCCATTCCTAGATGCAAGGTTTACTAGGTGATTAATTCCGGATCAAGAATTGATAAGAACACCCTCATTGCAAATCAAATCTCAAAATCAACTCATGGATGATCAGACCACAAAAAGCATTAAGCATAAGAATCAAACACTAATAAGAAGGCATAAACATAGATTAATACATCAAGGCAATTACATGAGGTTCAATTTAGCTACATCTAATCCCAACAAAAGGGAATTTAGCTACTCATAGTCATAGAGAAAGCCAAAATAAAATAAATAGAGATAAAGGAGAGAAGAAACTCCATGGAAGCCTTCACAGCTGCCCCTGGTTCATAGAGAATGTCTTAGGTTAAAAATTTTCTCTTTTCTGTTCTTCCCAGATACCTATTTATAGATTAGGTGCGCGTCACGGCCGTGATGGCCATCACGGCTAGGTTGTGACGGGTTCTGCCATGGGCGCACTTTCAATTTTTGGATTATCACGGCCGTGATGCTCATCGCTGCTAGGCAGTGATCAGTTCTGCCTGTAACGTTGCTTCACCAAATGGTCTGTCACGGCTAGGTCATGACAACTTCTGACTTTTGCCTTCTTTCTTTTCAGTTATTGCTCAATCATGGTCGTGATGGTCATCACGGCTAGGCCGTGATGGGCTCTGTTTGGTACATTTTCTTCACTTTTCAAGCTCTATCTTCATCCAAGCTCCATCATGGTCAATCTTGAGCATTTTACCCTTAATTCCTGCAAAACAAAACCACTAAACCGTCTTACCCGTTCCAAGGTAAAAACTAACAAAAGATCAAATTAAATATGCCTAAAGTATATGAAAATGCATGCAAAATGACAATGAAATATGAGGTGTAATCACACTCATCAAATCACCCCAAGCTTAAGACTTTGCTTATCCTCAAGAAATCACCAAGGCCAGAAGATATAAATAATCAGAGCATGGATAGTGAACCAAGAACCCGAGTAACTAATCCAAGTAATAGGCATTTTCAAATAATTCACAAAGAGATAATCAATTTCAAGTCCAATTAGAATCTTAGGTTTCCTAGACTCATATTCTCATTGATTCGGGCACTCTTTCTCACCCCACTCAAGTATTTAAGGATATATGACAATTCGCTCAATTTCCTCAAGGAATGAATTCTACCATAAGCTTGACTATTAACCAAATCTCTACTTTATTAATGAAAACACATAAGAATCAAGAGGTCTTTTACTTTGGTTGTAACGGGGCCATGGGATTAATCATTAGGTGGGGAAATCAAGAAAAGGAAATTTCAAGAAGGCTAAACAAAATATTAAGCATTGCAAAGCCTGACACCTTTTAAGATACCTTTTTGGGTTTTGATTCATTTTTCCACCTTTCTTTCTTTCTTTTTATTTTATTTCTCACTTCCTTTTGTCATCCCCTTCTCTATATATATATTTTATTTATTTATTTATTTATTTATTTATTTATTTTTTTGACGAAGGGGAGATTTTCAATTCAAGAGAAATATTTTTCTAACTTTCTCATCCCATACTTTTTCAACTACCATTTTACCCTTTTGTGTAATACTTTAGAAGGTCTCCTACCAAACATCATTCATCAAAATATTTCACAGTACCAAGAAAAGTATTTCATTCTTTCACGCTCAAAATTGGGCAACTAAGGGGTAGCATTTAGTCAATCAAAGCTCAGAAGGCCGGAAAAATACCTAGTGCCTCAATCATTTTCAAAAATGTTTTCAAAAATTTTTTAGCTTCAAAACGGTTTCAAGTCAAGTTCTAGAGAATACAATCCAAGAGGAATAAAACACTCTATCACAAAGAATGGGGTAGATTTAGTGAGTACCCTTTTTTGGCTCAAAAATCTCACATTTAGTAGTTCAAAAATCAATGAGAAACACAAATCTATGGAACCCTATGCTAATTATCAACTATCAAAGATAATCTCAAGCATTTTTATTTGTAGCCTTATCACAAGAATAAAAAAAATTGGGTTCAAAAATTCACTATCTCAATTTATTTGGCACTAAGTTCTCACAATTGGATGCATAATCTAAGCAATGGGCAATCTAATCATGTGATCATGAAAAACTATGCCTATATGAATGCAAAATGAAAAATGCAAAAATTCAAAAATTTGCAAAAATACCCCTACCCCAAGCTTAAAAACTTACATTGTCCCCAATGTAAATAATCAAGTCGGAGAGAGGAGAAAAATGGAACAACTCACCGAGGTGGTAGCGGGTGTTGGTTCACATGCCTAGGCAAAGGGATGGTGGAAAATGGGTCACGACCATGATGCTCATCACGGGCAGGCCGTGATCAATTCTGGTCCATTGGAGCTGGCCTATCACGGCCGTGACCTCCATCACCGCTAGCCCGTGATGCTCTCTGATCTTCAGGGTCCTCTCATCACGCCTGTGACGGGTATCATGACTGGGTCGTGATCCTTTCTGGTCCTCATGGTTGGCTCATCACGGCCGTGACCTCTGTCACGGCCTGGGCGTGATGGTTGCTGACTTTATTTGTTCATGCCCTTTTTGCTTCTCCTTCCTTCTTACCCTGAAAAACACTTAACAAATCTATTAATTTATGATCTTTTTCCTCTTGATCTTCTCAAATTATTCAAGAGTTAAATTCAAAAACAAATGGAAAAGGAAAAGAAAAATTGGGTTGCCTCCCAATAAGCGCTTCTTTAACGTCACTAGCTTGACGGGTCGGTGATCTCAAAGATCACGAAGGCGCACAGCTGTGGTCAATCTGTCGATGTAACCACCCAAGTGGGCCTTGAGCCTTTGGACATTGACTTTGAAGGTCCTTTTTGAAGTAGGATCCTCCACTTCTATAGCTCCATGAGATGAGACTTCTTTGACAATGAATGGTCCCGACCACTTAAACTTCAACTTACCCAGAAACAATCGCAGACGGGAATTGAATAATAAAACTTGTTGTCCAGGATGAAATGCTTTCATCACGATCTTCTTGTCATGATAAGTCTTGACTCGCTGCTTGTAAATAGCTGCATTCTCATATGCATTAAGGCGCATCTCCTCTAATTCATGCAGCTGATTGACTCTTTTCTCACCCGCCAAAGTGGCATCAAAATTCAAGAACTTCAATGCCCAAAAGGCTCAATGCTCCAACTCTACGGGCAGATGACATGCCTTCCCGTAGACCTTCTGAAATGGAGATAACCCCAAAGAAGTTTTTAATGCAGTCCGGTAGGCCCACAAGGCATCGTCAAGCTTCTTTACACAATCTTTTCTTGAAATGGCCACAGTTTTTTCCAAAATTCACTTACTCTCCCAGTTAGAGACCTCCGCTTGCCTATTTGTTTGAGGATGATATGGAGATGGCACCTTATGCCTCACATCATACTTGGTCAACACATTTTTCAGTTGTGAGTTGCAGAAGTGAGATCCCCCATCACTTATAAGGACCCTTGGGACACCGAACCAGGCAAAAATGTTCTTTTTGATGAACTTAATCACTGTTTGTGCATCATTCTTCGGTGTTTCAACGACCTCCACCCATTTAGAAACATAGTCCACCGCCACCAAGATATAATGATTGGAGAATGAAGGTGGAAGTGGACCCATAAAATCTATGCCCCAACAATCAAATACTTCAACCTCCAATATGTTTTGTATTGGCATCTCATCCCTTTTAGATATGTTCCCGGTCCTTTGGCACTTGTCACAACTTTTCACATGATTGTAAGAGTCCTTGAAGATTGAGGGCCAAAAGAACCCAGATTGGAGGACCTTTGCAGCTGTCCTATCCCTATTGTAATGTCCACCATATGGAGAGTTATGGCAATGCCACAAAATACTCTTCGCTTACTCTTGACTAACACACCTCCTCCATAAGCCATCCGGTCCAACCTTGAACAAAAATGGGTCATCCCACATGAAATGGTTGGCATCTCGGAAGAATTTCTTCTTTTGTTGCCAAGTGAGGTGCTCTGGAACAATGTTGGCTGCCCTGAAATTTACCATGTCGGCAAACCATGGTCTTTCATGGACTAGAAATAAAGTCTCATCCGGGAACTCATCCCGAATGTCCTTTTCTTTTGCAGTAACCTCTTCATTCACTAACCGAGATAAGTGGTCAACCACTATATTTTCGCTACCCTTTTTGTCCTTAATGACTAAGTCAAATTCCTGCAACCATAGAATCCACCTTATGAGTCTTGGTTTTGAATCTAACTTAGTCAATAAATATTTAATTGCAACATGATCAGTAAAAACAGTGACTTGTGACCCAATCAAGTATGAACAAAAATTTTCCAATGCAAACACTATGGCTAGCAACTCTTTTTCAGTTGTTGCATAATTTATTTGGTTCTCATTGAGAACCTTTCTAGCATAGTGAATGGCATGGAAAAACTTTTCTCTTCGTTGACCCAAAACTGCCCCAACTGCGTAGTCACTAGCATCACACATTAATTCAAATGGTGACTCCCAGTTGGGTGCAACAAGAATGGGAGCGGTGATCAACTTTTCTTTCAAAATCTGAAAAGAAGTAAGACAAGCGGTGTCAAACACAAATGGTGTGTCCTTGTTCAAAAGGCTGCACAACTACTTGCCTATCTTTGAGAAGTCTTTGATGAACCACCAGTAAAATCCTGCATGACCAAGAAAACTCCTCACAACCTTGACATTCACTGGTGGAGGTAGTCTCTCAATCACATCAATCTTGGATCTATCCACTTTGATTCCCTTAGCTGAAATCTTGTGCCCAAGCACAATGCCCTCCTGCACCATAAAATGACACTTCTCCCAATTTAAGACTAAATTGGTGTCCATGCACCTCTTTAATACAGTAGCAAGGTTAGACAAGCAATTATCATAAGAGGAACCGAAAACAAAAAAATCATCCATAAAAACTTCAATGCATTTTTCTACCATATCAGAGAAAATGGAAAGAATGCACCTTTGAAATGTTGCAGGCGCATTACAAAGACCGAAAGGCATCTTCCGATAGGTAAATACTCCAAAAGGACATGTGAAGGCAATTTTCTCTTGGTCTTCCGGATTAACCGCAATTTGGTTATAACCCGAATAACCATCCAAGAAACAATAATAAGCTTGCCCGGCCAACCTCTCCAACATTTGGTCCATGAATGGAAGTGGGAAGTGATCTTTCCTAGTAGCTTGATTTAGCTTCCGGTAATCTATACACATTCGCCAACCGGTGACCATTCTAGTTGGGATTAACTCATTCTTATAGTTGTTCATAATGGTCATGCCACCTTTCTTGGGAACCACTTGTACCGGACTCACCCAAGCACTATCGGAAATCGGATAGATCATTCCGGCTTCAAGGAGTTTCTGCACCTCCTTCCTCACCACTTCTTTCACTGTAGGATTGAGCCTCATTTGCGGTTGGACCACCGGTTTAAATCCAGCTTCCATCATGATCTTGTGCATACAAAATGTTGGGCCAATACCTTTCAAATCCAAGATGGACCATCCAATAGCTGTTTTTTGCTCTCTAAGCACCCTTATAACCTTCTCCTCTTCCAATTTGGACAATACATTGCTCATTATGACAAGATTTTCATCATTCTCACTAAGAAACACATATTTCAAGTGGGGAGGTAGAGGTTTAAGCTCTAACTTGAGCTTCTCTTGGACTTCATCCTTTTTTAGCTCTTCTTTCTTAGTATTGACAGAAAGTTGATTGGGTTGAGCTTCCAAATCACACAAACACTCCTCTATTTCTTTCTCCTCTTTCTCATCAAGATTTTCAATAGAGTTCATAATTACCTTCTCAAGAGTAGAGGAATGGTGATGATGTGCAAAGACCTCTTTAGCCACTACATCCACAATGTCCATGCGGAAACAATTCTCTTCATCACTCGGGCGATGCATAGCTTCAAATACATTGAAAGTGACCTCTTCATCTTGCACTCTGAGTCGTAGTTGACCTTTTTGTACATCTATCAAACCACGACCAGTTGCTAGAAAAGGTCTCCCTAATATAAGTGGAACTTCTGCATCCTCCTCCATGTCTAATATCACAAAATCCGCTGGGAAGATAAACTTATCCACTTTAACCAAAACATCTTCCATAATACCAAGAGGATGCTTGATTGATCTATCGGCTAGTTGCAATGCCATCCTTGTTGGTTTCGCTTCACCACCTCCAAGCTTGTTCAAGATTGAAAGTGGCATCAAATTGATACTCGCCCCTAAGTCACACAAGGCCTTCCCAATAGAAACACTCCCAATTGTGCAAGGGAGTGTAAAACTACCAGGATCTTTAAGCTTTGGAGGTAGCTTCCTTTGAAGTATCGCACTACATTCTTCCGTCAAGGCAACAGTCTCACCTTCTTTAAACCTTCTTTTCTTCGTGAGTAACTCCTTCATGAACTTTGCATAAGTTGGCATTTGCTCTAGTGCTTTAGCAAAGGGTATGTTGATTTGTAACCTCTTGAAGATGTCAAGAAATTTGGCAAACTGCTCTCCCTTCTCCTTCTCCTTGCTTAAGTGAGGATCTGGCAACTTTACATAAGAAGGGATCTCTTGAGGCTTGTCTCCATCTTTAAAAATCTGAATTTTACTCCTCCTTAAAATTGAATTTTCATCAACTAACTTTTGTCTCTTGTCTTTTTCACTATCTTTCTCTCCTTCCTCTATTACAACCTCTTTGCCTTTTTCCTCATTCAACTCAGTTTTTTCAGTAACTCTCTGATTTTTCAACAAAGGCTCACCGCTCACTTTCTCAAGACTTTTACCACTCCTCAAAACAATAGCCTTACAATGCTCTTTAGGATTTATTTGAGTATTACCTGAAAAACTGCCGCTAGATTGTTCCGCTAAGTGCTTTGCAATTTGTCCAACTTGAACCTCCAAGTTTTTTATGGCAGCATCGGTGTTTTTCTGGTTTGACATGGACATTTGCATGAATTGATTGAGGGTGTTCTCCAAGATAGAAATCCGTTCTTGAGGCGGTTGTGTGGGATGAGGCTTACTTGCTTGTCTGGCATCTTGTTTCCAACCAAAACTTGGTTGATTCCTCCACCATTGGTTGTAATTGATGGAATATTGGTTGTTACCTTGCCGCCCATAGCTTCCTCATGGGAACTAGGTGTGGCCTCACAATTTCCATTATCATGATCTTCTCCACAAAAATCACAGATCATTACCTGTTGAGGTGGCATGGTTGTCCCTTGAATGGTTTGGAGTTGTTGTGGGAGTTGATCTAGTTACTTGGTAATGGACTCAAGTTGTTGTGTCATAAGTTTGTTTTGTGCCAAAAGTGCAGTTTGTGAGTCTAACTCCAACACTCCCTTTCTTGATGTGGTACCTCGGTCATGATGCATCAAATAGTCATTAGATGCCATAGCTTCTATCAAAGTCAATGCTTCCTCCGGTGTCTTTGTGTTCATGGAACCTCCAGCCGAGGCATTCAACACAAGCTTGGTTGACGACCTCAATCCATTGCAAAATGTTTGGATTTGGACAAGATCATCAAACCCATGATTTGGACATCTTCGGAGCAAGTCTTTGAACCTTTCCCACGTGTCATGAAGAATCTTACCCTCTTGTTGAGCAAAGCTTGTGATATCACCCCGTGTCTTCAGAAATCTTGAGGCGGGAAAGAACCTTGCAAGAAACTTAGCCTCTAAGTCATCCCATGTAGTGATGCTCCCCCTTGGTTGACATTGGAGCCAAGCCTTGGCTCTATCTCTTAGAGAGAATGGGAACAACCTTAGGCGAATTGCATCATCGATAGCACCATTTAACTTCACCGTATCACACAACTCAATGAAGTTGGAGACATGATTATTAGGATCCTCCTTCTCCATCCTGGCAAATTGATTTTGCTGCATCATATTCAAGAGAGCCGGCTTGATCTCATAATTGTTGGAATTCACTGGAGGCCTCACTATGCTAGTGACATGCCGATTGACATTTGTATTGGCATAATCCCCAAGTGTCCTCCGTGGAGCACCCTCACCGTTGCCTGCCATCTCTAGTGGTTCTTGACAAACTTGTGAAGTGGAGGTCTCTTGTTCTCTTTCTTATTGCTCTAATAACTTCCGCTGTCTTGCTTGACTCCGATTCTTCCTAGCCTCTTTTTCTATTTCAGGATCATAGAGAAGTTGGTCAGCTGGGATAGTACCTCGCATGCACAAAAGCCTAGAGACCAAGAATATTAGCACTAAATGACAGCAAAAAGAATCAGATAATAAAACAGAAAAAATAAAATTGTGCTTGAATTAGTAATCGAAATGGGTATGCTAATATTGAAACACAGTCCCCGGCAGCGGCGCCAAAAACTTGTTTGAACGAAATCTAGGCAAGTATACCCAGTCGTACAAGTAATAAAGAGGTAAGAGGGATATCGTTCCCACGGGGACTGAGACAAGTACTAGAACGTAACAAATCAACCACTATCTAAGCGGATATTTGGATGGAAGGGAGTTCAATATTAAATACCAAGCCCAACAAGAGTAAAAAATCTAAAATAAACAGAATAAAAAGGAACAAGTTCTTTTTGTATTTTTATCAAACACTTGGAATGCAGGAAAAGGGATTCTTCAAATATGATGAAAGATGTTGGGATTAAACTTCACCAAACCTTAGCCTCATGCAATACCAAGACCACCAATCCAGTTTATGCTTCAAATATTAAAATCGGCCCACAAGATTACTTAAGCCCTAATTCCTTAGATGACAAGAGCCTAAATCTCCTAATTAAACCATAATTTCTTAGGTGGCCTAATTAGTGAATTTGCAATAAGAGTAGGGATTACACGATTACTAATAAACCAAAATCCATTCCTAGATGCAAGGTTTACTAGGTGATTAATTCCAGATCAAGAATTGATAAAGACATCCCCATTGCAAATCAAATCTCAAAATCAATTCATGGATGATCAGACCACAAAAAGCATTAAGCATAGGAATCAAACACTAATAAGAAGGCATAAACATAGATTAATACATCAAGCCAATTACATGAGGTTCAGTTTTGCTACATCTAATCCCAACAAAAGGGAATTTAGCTACTCATAGTCATAGAGAAAGCCAAAATAAAAGAAATAGAGATAAAGGAGAGAAGAAACTCCATGGAATCCTTCACAGCAGCCCCTGGTTCAGAGAGAATGTCTTAGGTTAAAAATTTTCTCTTTTATGTTCTGCCCAAATGCCTATTTATAGATTAGGCGCGCGTCACGGCCGTGATGGCCTTCACGGCCAGGCCGTGACGGGTTCTGCCATGGGCGCGCTTTCAATTTTTGGATTATCACGGCCGTGATGGTCATCACGGCTAGGCCGTGATCAATTATGCGTGTAACGTTGCTTCACCAAATGGTCTGTCACGGCCGTGATGGGCATCACGGCTAGGCCGTGATAGCTTTTGACTTTTGCCTTCTTACTTTTCAGTTATTGCTCGATCATGGTCGTGATGGTCATCACGGCTAGGCCGTGATGGGCTCTGTTTGGTACATTTTCTTCACTTTTCAAGCTCTATCTTCATCCAAGCTCCATCATGGTCAATCTTGAGCATTTTTCCCTTAATTCCTGCAAAACAACACCACGACACCGCCTTACCCGTTCCAAGTTAAAAACTAACAAAAGATCAAATTTAATATGCCTAAACTATATGAAAATGCATGCAAAATGACAATCAAATATGAGGTGTAATCACACTCATCAATAAGTCAAGTAATTCCTTCACTGGTTTCTGAGGCAGATAATGATATGTTAACAAGGATTCCTAATGCTGAGGAAATCAAACTGGCAGTTTTTTCTATGAATGGTGAAGGAGCCTCAGGTCCTGATGGATTTGGGGGATGCTTCAACTAGGCTTTTTGGGACATTGTTCAAGTTGATGTTTGTAAATCAGTTATTCAATTCTTCACTCAAAATTGGCTCCATCCCAATATGAATTCTAACCTAGTAGTGCTCATCCCCAAGACTCCTGGAGCAGATAGGATTGAAGACTTTAGGCCTATTGCATTGGCCAATTTCCAATTCAAAATCATCACTAAGATGCTAGCTGATAGCCTTGCCTCAATTGCTCCAAAGATAATCTCTCATCAACAAAGGGGATAATCCTTTATCCTCTCTCTTGTTCTGTATTGATGAGGAAGTTGTCAGTAGAGGGATCTCTCTTTTAGTTTAGAATGGCTTCATGCAGCCCATTGCACGTCCTAATAATCTTATTACACCTAGTCATGTGAAGTATGCTAATGATGTGCTAGTCATTTGTAAAGTAACCACGAGGAATCTTGAATCCTTTATAAAGCTAGTCAACTTATATAGTGAAGCCTCGGGGCAGCATCTTAGTTTTGATAAATGTTGATTTTACATTGGCAATTGTTCCTCTCATAAGCTGGCTTTCATATCTGACTTGTTCGGCTTTAGAGTTGGCACCTTCCCCTTAAGTATTTAGGTGTGGCTTTCTTCAAAGGGAAACCTAGAGTAATTAATCTCAAGCCAATTGCTGATAGAGTCACTGCTAAATTAGCTTCACGGAAGGGATCTCTGTTATCCATTATGGGTAGAGTTGAGTTGGTGAAGACTGTTATTCAAGGAATTCTGTTATACAACTTCCATGTGTATTTATGGCCTATTTCTCTTCTTAAAATTACCTGATAGATGCATCAGAAATTTTATATGGGCTGGGGATGTCAATGTTAAGAAGGTGGTTACAGTGGCATGGAATAAATATGCTCTCCTCTTCATGATGGTGGTCTTGGATTAAAATCTTTAAGATCTCTTAATGAATCAACTCTTTTGAAATTCTTTTGGGACTTGTGGTCTTCCTCTAAGGAGTGGGCAAGCTTCTTGAGGTCTAGATTTTGTAAGCACAACAAGCCTGTTTTCAGGTATGTGAAATCTTCTCTTTGGCCTGGGATTAAGACTAACATTGAGACAATTCTGTCTAATTCTAAATGGCAGTTGGGAGAAGGTCATAGGATAAATTTCTGGTTAGATAATTGGCTCTTTGAACCTTTGGTAGATGCTCCTAATATTCCTGCAGCTTTGTATAAGTCCCTAAAGTCTACAGTTTGAGTTTATAAATAATCACTCCTGGTTTTTTCCTGTTGATTTTAATTCCTTTTGCCCCTCAGTTATAGTAGATATTGCTAAGGTGTCCATCCCTAAATTTGATGATGTTGATCATCTAATTTGGTAGGGAACTGATTCGGGTAGACTGACTTTTAAAGATGCATTCTTGCATTTGAACCCTCTTTTGCAGTCCTGATATTGGAATAACTGATTTGGTCTCCCTTAATTCCTCCTTCCAAGTCCTTTATAGCTTGGAGACTTCTTTATAATCACATGGCTACTGAGGAAAACATGAGGCAAAGAGGCTGCACTGTTGTTTCAATTTGCAGTCTCTGCTATTAGCATGTGGATTCATCTGCTCATATTTTCTTTCAATGCAAATTTGTTGTCTCTATTTGGTTTTGGTTCTGTTCAGTTACAAGACTACAGCTAGACAATTCCTCTTTGCTTTCTGCCTTGGATATTTGTAGCAGGAATTCGAGCAAGCAAATTAACGGAGTCCTTTATGCCGCCATCATCAACATTTTGAATGTAATTTGGTACTGTAGAAACCAAGTGAAGTTAGCAACAAAGTGGTTTCTTTAAATTCAACCATCAACATTGTCATTGCTCAAAATTCACTATCTGGATCTATTTCATCTAGCCACATGATCCCTTCTATTGAAGAGTTTTGCATTCTCGATGCCTTTAAAATTGAGGGCCACCCGGATAGTGATCCTAAAATCATTCAGGTTGACTGGCACCCTCCTCCTTGTGGGTGGTTCAAAGTCAACACTGACGGTGCTGCTAGAGGGGCCCCAGGTCATGCTGGTGTAGGAGGCATTTTTAGAGATAACAGTGGGGTTATTGTTGGTTGTTTTGCGTACTACTATGGTATTGCTTCATCTCTTTTTACTGTGTTATCCACAGCATTGTTTGCCATTGAATTTACTTTTCTCAAAGGGTGGAATCATATCAGGTTAGAGTGTGATTCAGCTTTGGTGGTGGCAGCTTTCTCACACCCAGACATTGCTCCTTTGCGCCTTAGAAATAGACGGAAGAACTGCTTGCTGATTGCTTCTTCCATGCATTTCAGAGATCTCATATTTATAGGCAAGGAAATAATTGCGCAGATAAATTGGCTTCTTTTGGAGTGGATTCCAAATGTTACTCTTGGTAGGATTTGATTCCTAGTTTTTAAATGTATACTTTTTCCGTAATAGGTTTGGTCTACCGAATTATATATTTAGATAATTCTTTTCCATGGATTTGGTGTTGCCCCCCTGTAGTTTTGTATTCTTTATTTTATTTCGTTGAGGAATAAATTCTGGTGTGCTGCATATGATTTGTAGGGTGCGGGGTGCCAACATAGTTGGGATGTTGCTCACTTTACTGATGCTTTTGCATGCCATTTTTTGCTTAAAAAAATTGTTAACAGTGAAAAAAATATTTACATTGACAATACATATCAATTAAATGTTTGAGATTATTTTTCATACTCTAGAAAATTACTTTGTCTCAAAAGTTTTTTTTTTATATTTTACTTATAATATTATGTTTCTGTTATGTAATACGACATCATTTTTTCCAATTCATCCATCGAATTATATAAAATAAAATATACATTTTTATCAAATATCATTTCATATTTTTTTTAGACTAAAGGCCCAAAATGGTCACTAAGAAAAAAACTCGGGTCAAATATAGTCCCTATCCAAAAAAAAAGTCTCCATTTAATCTCTCAGATTGTAATTACCGGGACACGTAACTCCCTGATATCATTGACCACCTTTGACCTCCGTTGAACCGCTGAGGTGTCCTGTTATGTTGCTTATATGGCCGTAACGGAAGTTCTACATGGCTTTTAATTTTTTTTTCATCTCTTCCTTGTCAAAACGACGCGATTTGGGTCTCCCCCTTCACTATTAAGCTTTTTCTTCCTCCTCCTTCTCTGTTAGACTGATAGAAACCCTAGGCCTTCACCATGGACTGATTTCTCCATTATTAACCTTCTTCTACTTCCTCTATTCTCTGATTTCAACCCTCCTCACTGTGCCCCCTTTTTCCCTCATCAATTTGAACTGAAACCCTAATTGGTCATTCGCCCCCTTTCCATTCTTGGACCAACAACGTAATGAGTGGGTGGATGAATATGAGTTGAAAATGGAACAAGAGAGAATTAAGGAGATGGAGATGGGATAATTCCTCAGCTGGGGATGGAAATTAGTAAGATGAAACAAAAGCTGAATGAAATGCAACTCAAGATCAAAGATGTTGCTTATGTCCAAAGATCATTTGGAGTAGTGATAGGGGTTGTCTTGGTTGTTGTTCTTATGGTTATGATATTTTGTGTTTGGAAGTAGTGTAAAGTTATTGTGGTTGTTATATTTTGTGGGTGTAATGTTGAAGCGGAAAGTTATGTAATCCCTTCCTTTTGGCTATTATAATGAAATGGAAACTTATGGTTTTCCTTAATTTGTGTCCAATTCATTTATGGTTCTTTAAAAAATCCAGTTTGTAAAAGAGGTAAAAGGGGGAAAGCACCAACAAGATAACTCCAAAATTAACTTTTCATTCATATTCTTTGTCAATTCCTTACATATATTTCCTGTCATTCATGTTTATCCATGTCTATGTCATGTACCCAAAATGTACCAAAAAGCAAAACATGACCCTGTCTATGTCATGTGTATACACTACTTATCTTTCTGTACCAAAATCCAAAATAAAAACTCATCAATGTACCAAACAGCAAAATACAGCCTAAAACGTTTTCATAAAAAACTAGAACATAGAACCTAGTTAACTACTCAAAACTCAGAAAAAAGGAACAAATGTCCAAATGTCTTCCTTATGTTGTCCATTTCTATCTAATCATGACTTCCATCTTCACTTCTTCTTGCCGTTATCTTTCACAGGTGGTGGTTAGTATCCAGGGGTTGGAATGAACTTTGTAACACCCCTCCTTGGGCATTACTTCATAACACTTGTGGAAATAAATTAAAAACTTATTTACTGGTTGCTTTTGAAAAATTTATTTATTCCAAGCCAGAAAACTCAAGTGTAAAAATTTTCTTCTAGGAGAACACTCTGTAAAACCAAGATACATTCTTTAAACAGTAAAATCATATTGTACATCTCCTCACACAAGTAAATAATCATACTCATAATAAGAATCTTTATGACATACACATTTGCACTAAAAGTTTCAATTTTCAAAAAAAGAAAATTAAACCAAAGACTCCTAAGCTGGTCGCCTTACAAAACATTTATTAGGAAGACCCACGTGGTAGTTCCCACGAACAAAACTTCCTCAAGCGTCTAGAATCTAAGTCCCCGAGTGACTTAGTGAACTCATCTGCACTATCTGTACTAATGTACCGAAGTACAACAATAAAACCAGAAAACCTAATGTATTATAAGGGTGAGATGCCAATATTTGAGTTTATAACGATAATCACATGCACGACACACCACAATAACATATACAAGTATTTACAACGTCTAAAGGATAATAGCATCACATAATAAATCATTGGGATTCATACCCAACAATCATCGTCCTTTTAAAAATATGCATGACACTTCAACGTTCATCGTCTAACTTTCATACCTAATCTCCGGAGATCCCAACACCGTGTAAATGAGCTGATCAAGCCTGATTGCCAGGTATATTAGGCACAACATGGCATGGAATACCATACATGGCACCATACATAACAACGTAGCACGGAATACCTTATTTATCAAGGCACCATACATAACAACGTAGCACAGAATACCTTATTTATCAAGGCACCGTACATAATAACGTGGCACGAATACCTTATCATTAAGGCATCATACATAACAACGTGAAACGAATACCTTATCATTAAGGCATCATACATAACAACGTGGAAACGTCAGTCAATGAATGCATATAAAACATTTTTTTCTTGTCATTTTTCTTTCTGTTCATTCTTCTTTTGTCGAAGCTCAAAATGACTTACGACTATTCGTAATTTTCAACGTGTTAGATTTTTCAACGTTAACATAGGACACAAAGTCCGAGTGCTCAGTCACAACACCTTAGACCTTCCAATCAGTCTTAGGTTTGTGGTGATAGAAAACAACATTCAATTTTAACAACGTACATTACAACTTGGATAGGACACAAAGTCCATTACAACGTAACACGGATCAAAGATCTACGTGCTTATATTAAATAACACTAGTATCGTGACATCTCTGATACTAGGTTAGAGTTTCAACGTTAACATTGTTTTCGTTCTGTGAAAAATAAATCCAAAACAAAATCTCCGCAACTTATCCAAGTTGTTGGAAATAACACCGTTTAGTAACACTCATTTACAGAAAATCCTTTGTAAAATCATCAATTACTTCAAATCTTTTTCCTAAAAACCGTATAATAAAAAATAAAGGAAGAGACACTTGAGACTAAAAAAAACATACTGTTGTTTTAAGAAAAATACTTTCTGTAACCGGTTTTTCAGAACTAATTGACGCCTAACGTTTTAAAAGCCGTTTAAGTCAAAGTTGGACCTTTTATCCTTAAATAAATTTTATAAAATCATAATCAAGTTATTTTTGGAAATTAATTTCACGTAATAACTTCTTATAATATTACGGAATTATTCGCATAAAAATTAGCAGTACAAAAATAATTTCACGGTGACGTCCTTATTGTGACTCAAATATTGTGTTTACACTAATAAATCATTAAAATAAACTCAAATAATCCTTATTTTCTCAAATAATTATTTAAATCATAATATCTTACAATATTTCTCAATTAAATACTAAATATTACTCATGATGCTTCTTTAAGCTTTTATCTCGTTTAATTAATTGAGCACTGACCACTGTCAGGCTTCTCAAACAACAATCAACAACAACATCATATCAACATTCCCAAGCAGATCATGCATCACAACATCATAATATATAACTGTAGATAAACAATTTAAATGCAGATAAACCATCACAAATAAAAATAACACAACTGAAACAAACACCACAAATAAATACTATAGACATCAACTAGATAACACATGATTATAGGAAAAACTCCTCAGGTATTCTCCCCTTACCTCTTGAAGAACTTATCTCCCGATTTCCTTTCTCGAATGTACATCAATCTCCGGTGTCACGACTCACGTATAACCGACACACTTAACCTTCAACAACCACAATCAACCAATTACAAACAATCTAATAGAATCACCTATTTCTCTTAATATATAGGTTCACCCATGATGAGTTTTTGTGGCTAAAAATTTCTGAAATTCTTAAGTCTTTGGATTAATGATCCTTAATACTTAAGACATAGGATTAGTGAATAACAACAAAGATTGAAACAAGAATATTCTAATCCCTCAAAAATATATTTTCGGTCTTGACACACAAAATAGGCTAGAGATTTGATTTTGATACAACACTTTGGATCCAACATAGACATGATATGGAAAGATGATATCCAAGTTCATTTGCTAAAGAAAACAAACAAAATCTCCTCCTCCCAACAAGCAAGGTTTCGGCCTTGGAGAGAAAAATAGGGAGGAAAACTTTGTTTGCAATAAACTCTTGGATTATGAATATATAGATGATTATAATATCATAGAAATTGGCTTCATATTTTTAGGATTTTTCTATGATTTTCTAGAAAATTTCAAATTTTCTAGATCTAGGAATTTAAAGTGATGAACATGGATGAACAAGACATTGAATCATGAAATTTCTTGAAGAAACTATAGCTTAAAGATGATGAGGATCAAAGATTACCTCTTGGAACATGAAAAATCGCAAAGAATGAGCAAGTTTCTTCACAAACTCAACAATGGAAACTTAGAGAAAGTTAGAACAAAGAAGATGATGAAGGAAGTGTGGAGAAGAATGTGGAGTCTTCAAGTGACTTCACGAACTTATGGACCAAGGAAAATGGCCTTGGGCTTGCGCAAATGGACTTGTGAGTCCAACAAAGCCCAAGTGTTTGTAACTATGAAAATGACTTAAGGCATAATGGATGGCATATGAAAGTTTAAGAGTAGAAATTGGATTTATACAAATGAATTCATGACCATGATTTTGGGCCTCAAAAATTGCAGCCCTTAATGGATTAGGATGGCAAGAAATTAGCCCAAATGTCAAAGACAACTTGAAGAATTAGCTTAGGACTAAAAAGCATTTTAAGAGAAAGTTTAAGGACTTAAGTGCAAAATCCTTAATATGTCATCATGATGCCATGTGCACCATCAATGCATTCACATGGTGACTCGTTGATATTATCCGTTAACGGATCCCGGAAATCCTGTATTCAGCTCCGTTGCTTACCCGATTAAAATATCACCCGGATAAAATATAATATTTCACTTTTTCGTGAAATATTTAAAAATAACCAAAATCATAGGAAATTAAATAAAAACCTTAAGTTTTTTGTTCACGAATCAAAATTAGGTTTTCTGATCAGTATAATCATACCGTCAGTGAAATTCACAGACCGGGTTTTGCCTGACTTTTCAACCTAAATTTTTATCGTAACTCTCTACGGTAAAGTAGAGTGTAAATAAGGTTTCAGTATAATTAAAAATATTATCTAAGTCTCGGATAAAAATATAAACGTATTTATATAAATTTCCGATATTAGAAAACAGCGAAAAATCAAGGTGTTACAAACTTAAATAGCCTATTTTAATGTCTCATTTGACATATTTGTTGTGGCAGCCTGCTATCCCTCATGTTAATGAAATACATACATTTACTGAAATAAATAAAACATTTGTCCATGGGTAGAAAGGTCCCACACGAACGGGTTCTCAAACGCGGAAATAAAATCAAGTTTAAAACGAATAATAAATAAAACAATAACAAGCGTCCCAACCCGATGTCACAACAGAACTGGTATAACCGTTCCGTACATATCGGAATACAACTGAAACTAACTAGACAAAAGGGAAATCCTAACTATGAGCCGTACTCCTCAGAGTCACTCCTCTCCGGACTGCTCGCCATCCTCTGCATGAAGCCAAACATGCCAAACAAAAAAACAGAAAACAGGGAGTAAGAATCATGTAAACATATACGGCATGGAGATATGAAGCAAGGTAAACAAACAAGCATGGCAACATCACGTACGGCATACATCAGCACACACACACACACACACACACACACACACACACACACACACACACACACACATATATATATCATCATCATCATCATCATCATCATCATACATCAACATCATCAAAATCAAGTATGCTATGCAGGCAATGCAACACTACTCCGCTACTCCATTATGCATGTGGATCCAAACTAACTTAGGATGAACGACTTCGGAGTTACATATCCGTATTGGCTAAAGAAGCACCAACACCGGCAGTTCACTGAACCTCGAGTGAACCCCATGGATAGCCAACATATCAAACCATGGATGCCTCATCACGAGGGGCCGCAGTCACCAAACCATCGGGTCACCTACCATGGATGGCCAGATCACCATACTCTCGGGTGATCTCCTCTATGTCGAACCTCCCCCTCAACCATCAACTCCAATGCTCTATGCATGGCACAACCACAAACAGCAACAACCACCTCCTTTGCTCGGGTCAAAAAGCTCCCAAGACTTCATCATCAACATCATCATGCTTGGGCCAATAAGCACCCAAGACTTAACATCATCAACACCTCGACCAATAAGCATCGAGGCCACCATGGCCAGTAAGCACCAAGGTTATCAACGTGCGGTAACCTAACGGGTACCGACTTAATCATCTTATCATCTTAATTATCTTCATTAGTCATTAACCGAGTTTTCTAATCCTTATCATTGATTCATCGTTTTATCATAATGTTATTGGGAAGATTGGTGTTAAACCCCTTAAAACCTTTAATCTCAGTTTCTGTCCAAAAGGGTGAGTGTGGGCGTGCTTAACCCCAGCACGAGCGTGTTGCCGCTTAAGAGGAGCACGGTCGTGCTTCCTTTTAGGCATGGTCGTGCTCAGTTGCACGGTCGTGCTCCTCTGCTGCACGACCGTGCTTATTGTGCAGCCATTTTCCAGAATTCAAACTGGGAGCACGGGCGTGCTCCCTATTCAGTTTGGCCGTGCTTAATGCACCACAGTACTATTCTGGGCATATCCAAACACAGCGTTCTTAGCCAAATCTTAGGGGAAATTATTCTTTACTCATTAATTCATTTTAGAGCCTAATTAACCAATTAATATTTTATTAACAAAATCCACAATAACAGCAGTCATCATCTCAACCAATCATCATGTTAACAATATTCAACATAGTCTCATATTCATCAATTAATCAACATGAGCATACAAGGGCATATATCATGAATATGAAACATAGAATGCCACATACTAAAACAGCCATAAACATATTATTACCTAGCAATCATTTTCCAAATAGGCATATATACATAACAGCACCGGGGTCATGGGAACCCCTTTTCCTTACGCTACCCCCACTGCCTAATGTATACACTACCCTTCTCCCCATACCTGGATTGAAGGTTGCTCTAACAGTCAAACTGGTCACCATTCCCAAAGCGGCTTAGCTAACTCTTCCACGCCTTGGCCAAACAAAACATAAACCATCAATTTTCGATTCAAAACCACGAAAAGGAAACCCAAAGGGAAAGAAACATTACCTATATATGAGCACAGACGAAACAACGCCACCCAACAGTCTCTAACACTCAAGAAACTGATTGAGTTTGACGGAAATAGGGGAGGGAACTGCTCTGGCCATACTAGGGTGGCATCATCTACTAAAATATGGTTTTCACGTAAATCCTCGGTTTCCGTGCAAGCATATATAAATTGAACTTGAGAACGATCGTGCTCCTCGGCAAGCACGGGCGTGCTGGACTTATCGTTTACAAGACGCGGTCAACTCATTGAGCACGGGCGTGCTCACTGTTGAGAACGGGCGTGCTCAACTTAAAACTAGCAACACTCTTCAGACTTTAAGCACTGGCACGCTGGCTAATGAGCACGGGCGTGCTCATGCACCAGAAAGGGACTTTTTAGCCAAAAATCCCACTAAGCCCATAGCCAATTATTTTAACTTAACAAAACTAACTTTATCAACCAAACAAGCTTAATAAAAGCACTTAACGAAAAACAGGGTGTTACATTTGCTCCTTCACCCTAAGCATATCTTGGAGCCCTGAATGGCCTAACTGGATGTGGTGGTGACTGTATTGATAGCATTCCCACTGCAGAAGAAAGACTTGGGGTGAAAGGAGGTGGAGTGAAAAGTGGTGTAACTTGAGCACGTGACTTGATAGGTGGTGGCCTTACAGCAGGTGGCATTGGTGATGTAACTTGATCACCCATTTCCTAAAATGAGACAAATCAAACCAGTGAGGAACATAGAACACAATAGATTCGTGGGACCAATTAGTCCCTATCAAATGTATTAGTAACCCAACTTCACCAAGTCAAAATAGTTTACTAAGTCAACATCAATTGGCTGCAAGCTGTCAACCTTCCCATTAATGTATTTCAGTACCCCTTTCTCCGTTACAACCTTGCCTCCATGGTGAAAGAAGAATACAATATGACTTATCATCTGTATACAAAAACAAACAATCCAAAAGCATTAAACAAATCAGAAGGACATTTTTGTCTACAAAACAGTTTAACAAGGACCACACGACCCCACACAAAAACCACCCACATGTTACACACCCACACAGGGACCACGTAAGGAAGCACATGATGAAAATGCACTTCCAAAAAGCTATTTCAACAAAACCCTAAAACCCCATTCCCAAAAATAAAAACCACAGACCCACCCATGCATGAGAAAACCAAAACCACCATCGTCACAAATAGAACCCTAACAATCGATTCTCCACATTTCAAACACGAAAAATGTCGGCTTAGCTGAAAACACTTAAGTGGGAGGGTGAGTTGAGTTTTTTAAAAACTTTCTCTCTTAAAAAAATTCTTTTCAAAACAGGTTTGTTGCCTCAGGATCTTTATTAAAACAGTGAAAGGCTTTTTACAAAATCTTGAATTGAATAATGACGATAAGATGAATCAAGATCAGAATTGTATAGGTTCAGTTTCAATGTTCAAGATCAGATTTAATAAACTCAGTTTTGATCACAAGATTCAGTTCAGATATTACAGATCAAAGACTGAAATCAACATTGAACTTTAAACATCAAGAACTTAGTTTATGTATGTATATGCGCAGGAGTACCACACAACCAGATTTATACTGGGTTAGTCACCACCACTATGACCAACATCCAGTCCCCACGCCACCTGTGGGTATTCAAACACTAATCAAACAAGCTTTACCCAGGTGCTTGCAAAACCTTTACACCACAGAGCACTCTTTCACCTCGGGATACCACATCCTTGTGAAAAGTCTCAATGTTCTTTCAACCTTAGGGATACCTCACCCTAATCGCTCAGAGAGATTCACCACTCTCTTACAATCAAATAGAAAGGAAAATATTTGATCTAAACTCTCAAAAGTTGAATACACAAATTGAAGCACCTATGAGAAGAAACACTCTTTTTAGAATATAGCTCAATGATGATGATGAATGATTTTCACAATTGATCTCTCAAATTAATTTCGTGTTATTCTATATGTTAGGAGTGTTTTTTCAATCCCAGTATATATAGAAAAAAATTGTAGCCGGTGGGATTAGTTAGGAATAGATTTGAGATCATAACAGATTCAGTTAAACTGTTTCAGGTTTCTTGTACATGGGTTGAGTACAGGGATGTATTAGCCAAGATTCATATTAATAGTTCTTGTACACCTGTGTAATACATGGTTGTACGTGTTTATCAAATAACTGATCTTGGTTAATCAAGCAGTACACCCATTCATTACATCTATATATTAATGAACATCAGATTTTTCAAAAACCTGAATAAATGCGTACATAGAATATGTACAGGGCTGTATTCAGTAAACTTTTAATAACTGATCTAATTTCATATTATGCATAGGTGTAGTACATCTATGTACTGAATAACAAAAACCTTTTATTCACATGTCAATTACAGAATAAGGTATACACCCATTGAATGCATGGATGTACAGACAAAGAATTTTAATTTGCAAAAATCATTTTCTTTAAAACTTATTCATTTTTAATGCAATTATGAAAATGATTTTCTTCATGCATCTCTTAAACGAGCTATTTGTGATCAAGAGAAGTTCTTCTCTTACAGATAATCTAAGACTAAAAATTCTAATCTCCTTTAAGCTTTGTCTTGATGATTCCTTGATCCTTGCCTTTGCTTGTTGCTCTTTTGATTACTTCAAGTTCTTCTTTGGATATTCCTCTTGAATTGCTCACCGAACTTGTCATTCTTAGCTTGATACCTGTCTTTGTAATTGGATACTAAAAACACTTGCACACACATTAAATGATATGTTTGTCATACATCAAAATCTCTAATTCATTGAGTCTTACAAACTTCCCCTTTTTGATTATGACAAACCTTTTAACAAATTATGAAATCAAAGTGTAATATAGCAGAAGCTAAGTGTTTTTATAAAACAAGGTTCATGGTATCAAAGTGATAGCGTGAATTCACAAGTATACGGCTTTGTCGTCAAGTAATAAAAAGATCGAACCCACAGAGACTGTGATCTTGAACAACAACTAATTAATAAATCAATTTAAGTAAACAAGGAAAGATTTGGTTTTTGAAAAAAGAAAAAAGAATCAAGTAACAAATCAATTATTAAAATCGCAATCAAACACAAAAGGAAAGTAAATCAATTTGGGGTTTTTCAAATTCAAGAGGAATTTCCAGGAATCGAGTTACCAACAAGACTGCTTATGCTACTAAATTGACTAGCCCTATGTTAATTATCAAGATGCTTTGAAGGTGAATTTATCCTAATATAGTTAATGTTCCCTCTCGAGATACAATAATCGTGCCCAATTAAGTCCTAAGTTCAATCTCTACAGATCCAATACCTAAGTTCACTTCTCAATTAATTCATCCTTAGAGTGTCAATGACATGCAAATAAGTTCACACCAAATTCACAAGTAATTCATTCAATAGGAATTAAATCAAAAGCAAATTGGAAATAACAAAGGGAAGACATCAATTCATAACATAAAACAAGTCTTGGGCATAGCCCCAATTCCTAGAAATAAAACGACTACTCAAGCAGCCAAGAGATCCCCATTTTCGAGCCTAATTATCCTATTTATAATGTAGGGTAACTTGGGATTAAAATAATTACAAATCAAATCAAAAACAGATCCCAAAATCCTAGATTTTACGCTTCACGACCGTGACGACTGTCAGGGCCAGGCCATGACAGCTTCTGCTTTGTGAATTCTTGCGCTGATTGACCTGTCACTGTCATGACAGCTTGAGTTTTGTTTCCTTCTTTTTTTCTTCATTCTACGTGATCATGTCCATGACGGTTGTCACACCCAGGCCGTGATGGTATCTGCTTTGATCATTTTTCTTACTTTTCAAGCTCTATCTTCAGGTAAACTCCAAATTAACTGGACTTGAGCATTTTAATCATGAATTGCTACATGTAAACACCACAGAACCACCTTACCCGTTCCAAAGGGAAAAACTAACAAATATCAAAATAAAAATGCCTAATCTACATGAAAATGCATGCAAAATGATAAAGAAATATGAGGTGAAATCACATTCATCACAGAGCAAAAAAAAATTCATTCGACTCCCCTTTAATATGTAACTCCCCCTCAGTATATGCATCTCAGTTTTATGTCAAATTTGTTATCAACATCTCATACATTTTCCTCCACCTTTTGGCATAATCAAAAAGGTAGGGATTAAACCATTTAAAACAGTAGAGAAGATGACATTTCAATCATAGCATAGCATATAGAAATAGTTCGTCAAAATAGTTCATAGAGATAAAGAGCACAAAAAAATAGAATCCATCAAACAATTACAGACCAAGGCATTTAGCCTTTCAAAAATGTTCAAAATAGAGTTCTAAGACCTAAAGAGCAGTCTTAAAACTAGATTGATCCTTGGTTCTTGGTTGATGGTTCAGCAGGGGTATCTTTATGTTGCCCGGCTTCCTCCACAGCAGCTCTTGCAATGTCTGCAACATTCACAGTCTGAGTTTGGATCATTAGGTGCAGGGTTTGGAAAGTCAACTCCTAACACTTCTTTGATTGAATCAACACTCTTTGCTATCTTGATCATTCTTGGGTTCAGATTTGCTATTGCATGCATTTCTGCCAAATGTCTTTTAGTTTGCTTTCCATCCATGTTTCTTGGCATATTCAATATCTGTTGAGCAAACCCAGGAGTGACACTTCCTTGTGCACCAGAGGGTTCAGCTACAGTGTTCACTTCGTTCCCAGCTTTTCTAATCCATATTCCATCAATCATTTTCATTTTCATCTTGCTCACAATTTCTTCATCAAACTTATGAGTCACTCTTCTCCAGAGCTTCTTCTCTTCTCCATCCAGAGGAACATTAAAGTGAGCTAAAAGTTTGCATACTAGTCCAGGGTACACAAGAGCCATCTTGCTCTTCTTGCATTCTAGCATATGTGTAGCAACACAGTATCCCCAGCTGATTTGATATTCATTTAGCATAGCCCACATCAGCATTATATCATTGTATTGTAGAAGTCAGTGATTTCCACCTCTTGGAATTAGGATCCTACACAAAGCATAGTGAAATAGCCTATTTTCAATACTTAGCACACTTGTGTACGTGACCCTACCTTCAGGTTCATCATGTGTTACTAAGCTATTTCTATAACACCCTGTTTTTATTGTTTTTCATTATCAGTAGATTTTTTAATTCTTTATATTTTATCTGAGATCTAGAAAATGATTTTGAATAAAATAAAATCATAATTTTACCCTACCTTATGGTAGAAGGTTACGGTAAAAATTTAGGTTTAAAATTCAGACGAAACCCAATCTGCGTTTTAACTGACAGTAAGATTTTACTTATCAGAAAACCTAATTTTGACTGGAGAACGGAAACAGTTTAGATTTTTATTTTATTTCCAACCATAGTGGTTATTTTGAAAATTTTCATAATAATTAAGTTATTATACGTTAGTCAGGCGAATACTTGACAATCGGGTATCAACGGAATAGAGAACGGAGGTGCAGAGACAAAACACGACGCCGGATGGATGAGGACAATGAGTCATCTATGATCTATGATGACTCATGGGGGTGAGTCATAGGGGTTAATCATCATGCATTAAACGTATGTAATGATGGCTTAAGTGTGAAATGTCTAAAATACCCTTAAGCTTGCATTGTAATTTCAAGTTGCCATGACAACATTTGGGCATACTCACAGCCACCCTCCTTAAGAGCAGACTTGGTCATTCATTTACTTCATTTGTTCATGTTGCTCTCAAAAACAAAGAAAAAACTCTAAGTTCTTTCTCTTGATTTTCAAAAGGAAGTCTAAGATCTTGTTCATTTCTTCCAATTCCAAAGGTATAGCCTTATAATCCATGATCATGCCTTCACTTCACTTCACAAAATTTCTTCCAATATCAAAGTTTTGTTCAAGTTCAAATTCCTAGATCTAGTTTTTCAAAATCTCTAGAAAATCATAGAAAAATCCTTTTAATGTGATTCCAATTTATATGACCTTCATATGACTTCTATTTTCATTATCGAAGAGCTTGAAAAATTTAAAGATCCCTAGCCCTTTTGTTTTGAGTTGGTTGAACCTATATAAAATGGGTTTAGGATGATTTTCTTCATTCTTTAACTTGTTTTCTTGTTGGTTGTTCATGGCCAGGTTTTGTGGGTTCAAAACCTTGTGATTTAGGTGAACAGCATCCTTCTCCTGCTTGAGTTTCAAGTGAACTACAAGAGGTGGGGGTGGGGATGGGGGTGGGGGGGATTACTACTATCCTACCTTAATTTAGATATGTATATGGTTTAAAGTAATTGTATGTTTTGCTTCAAATCCTATGTGTTAGGATTATGTCTTGTTGTTTTGGCTTCAAAGACTCAAGAAGGGGGGTGGGGGGGGGGGGGGGGGGTGGGGGGGGTGGGTGAATTGAGTTATCTTAAAATCTTTCCCTCTTAAAAACTTTACTTTTCAAATCAGAGTTGTCTCAGGATCTTTTACAGGAACAGTGAAAGCCTTTTTATGAAATCTTGAATTGGAAGATGATGAAGATAAAAAAGATTAATTCAGATAGATAAATCAGTGTTTCTGTCACTTTAGTGGACGAACGCTTCTGTCCCTTTAGTGGACGAGCACTTCTGTCACTTTAGTGGACGAGCGCTTCTGTCACTTGTGTGGACGAGCGCTTCTATCACATTAGTGATTGAATCAAACAGAAAGAAGTTTAGTTTCAAAACTCAGTAATACTAAAATACGGAAACTGATTAAACCTTTAAAGATTAAGAACAAGTTATGCAAGTTTCAGATACAAGCATTAACAATCAAGAACAAACTTGCAGGTTTCAGTTTCAGTGATCAAGAACAGTCTTAATCAACTCAGTTTTGAACAATTAATAACTCAAGATTGATTGCAGTAATACTCTGGTTTTAATTCAAATGAAACAGATCGAATCAATTGAAAACTTAGAAGATCAAGATCACAGTTATATGCGCAAGACAGAAATTAAAGAGTTTGAGTTTAGAGATACCACACAACCAGATTTATCCTGGTTCAGTCACCACCACTGTGACCTACATCCAGTCCCCACTCCACCTGTGGGTTTTCACACACTAACACAACAAGCTTTAGCCAGGTAGCTTGAAAAACCTTTACACCACAGAGCACTCCTTCACCTCGAGTTACCACACTCTTGTGAAAAGCCTCAATGTTCTTCCTTAGGGATACCTCACCCTAATCACACAGAAAGACTCCCTCTCTCTTTACAATCAAATAGAGTGAAAAGATTGATTCCTAACTCCCAGTAGTCCGATATACAAATTGAAGCACTTATGAGAATGAAACACTCTTTTTCACAATAAGCTCAAGAAAGATGATGAATGATTTTCACAATTGATTTCTCAAATTGAGTTCGTGTAATTCTGATATGTGATATGTTATAAATAATTGAAAGTGTTCCTTTGATCTCACTTTATATAGAAAACAACTTATAGCCGTTGGGATCAATTAAAACAGATTTTGGTCTGATAACATAATCTGTTTTCTTGATTCTGGTTCTTGAACAGGGGTTGAGTACAGGGCTGTATTAACCAATTTCATATTGATAGTTTCTCAAAATCTTGAACTTGGTTAATCCATCAGTACACCCATTCAGTACATCTATGTATTAATGAACATCAGATTTTCCTAAAACTTGAATACACGGGTACATAGCATATGTACAAGGCTGTATTCAGTTTACCATTTATAACTGACCTGATTTCATATTGTGCATAGGTGTTACTGAATCAAGAACATTAAATTCATTTGTCAGTTACAGTAGTAGACATACATCCAATGATTACATGGTTGTACTTGACAAATAATTTTCTTATTTCTAAAAACCATTTTCATTAAAAAAAACTTATTCCTTTTAATGCAGGTTATGAAAATAGATTTTCTTCATGCATCTTTTTAGTTGAGCTATTTTGTGACTAAGAGATTTATTTCTCTTACGGATCATCTAAGACTTAAATCTAAAATTCTCTTTTAAGCTTGATTTTGATGATCCTTTGATCTTTGACTTTGCTCTTTTGATTTCTACATGCATCTCCTTGATTCCTTCAAGTTCTTCCTTGAATATTTTCCTTGAATTTGCTTAAATAACTTGTTGATCACTGCTTGATACCTGTCGTTGCAATTTGACACTAAAACACTTGCACACACATTAAATTGTGTTTGTCATATATCAAAAACAATAAGTCATTGAGTCTTACAAAGTCCCCATTTTTTATTATGACAAATCTTCTAACAAATAATAAGATCAGAGTATAAGTGCAGCAGAAGCTAAGTGTTTTTGACAGATTTATATCATGGTATTATAGAAGAAGTATATCATAGCAAAAAAAAATTATCAGAGCAGAATTTGATTTACTCCCCATTAATCATGTAAGCTTATAAGCTCCCCCTCAACATATGCATGTATAATTTGTTATTATCCCCTTTCTCTATATCATACTTTTTCCTCCCCCTTTTGGCATTATCAAAAAGGAAAAGAAAAGAAACATTCAAAGCAATAGAGAAGGCAAACATTTAAACATTCAAACATAGCATATAAAATTGTTCATGATAGAGGGATAGGTGCAGGGACAAATCAAAAAGACGCGTCCATCTAATATTGTTCCTTTTGAAAATAAGCGCGTCCATCTAAAATTGTTCCGCGTCCATCTTGCCACATCAGCAGACGAATGTATTAAAACACAAAGTAACCTAGTAGACGAGCTCCATATGCCACGTCATTGGACGGAGCTTCTCATTAAGGACTTAGCAAGTCCAAAGAACATATCCTAGTAGGCGAGCTCCATATGCCACATCATTGGACGAAGTTTCTCATTAAGGTCTTAGCAAGTCCAAAGACTTGTGTGGACGAGCAGAATTAGAATCTTGTGTATTCTGAGTTTATCAGACTAAAAACACAAGGGATCCATTCTTGATCAAATCTATTTTTTTTTTTTTTGAAACTCTCTTCTAAGCATTCATAGATATTCCAAATCAAATCATACAAGAATCAGAGCATATTTACACAAAGATACAGTCATATAAACAGTTTCTTTAGAGATTAGATATAGGATTGATCGATTATGCCAATTCTCTTATAATGAAAAAGAAGCTTTCCTTGTTCAAGGACTTGTTAAAAATATCAACAAGTTGTTTAGTTGTATCAACATATTCAATCTCAATTTCTCTACTTTGAATAAAGTTCTTATGATAGAGATCATGTTCAAGGTTAATTGTTGCATAGCAAGTAAAACAAATCATTTAAGGCTTCATCAATTTTCTTAGATTCAATTTGTGAAACAAAAGCCATATGATTATTCCAAGATTGATCAAATAACTTTAATACAACAATGTAGACATATTATACAATGATATATAAGTCAACACAAAGATTCACAATCATACATTAATAATGATAATTAGAAAACATATTCAATCAATATTATTTCTTTATTATTACGCATTTTTGTGTTTGGTGAAGGCTCTATATCATGATTCCAATTTTTGCTCTTAACCTTCCACCACACCTACAAAACAGAATTTCATGTTTGTGCTATAGGTACCCAAGTCTGCTTGGGTCCTTTTGAGTTAGTTGCTGCAATAGTTCTTTTAGGAACCCATATATACTTAGATTTATTGTATGATGATTTTATGTATTCACATGTAGAAGCTGTGTGACCTTTTCTAGCACAAAAGTTGAATTTAACAAATGGTGTGTTTGATGTCTTAGATGCAGCAAAAAATTTCTTGAAAGGTTTCTCATGTATCTTAGGTTCATAGCCTATTCCAGCCTTATCATAAATGCACTTTTGATGTCCTAATAAAGCATTCAAGTTATCTCTACCATTTGTGAACTTGGCTAAATCATTTTTCAGCTTTTCAACTTCTTTAGTCAATGTACAACACTTAGAACAATTAGATCTAGATGCAATCAAGACCTTATTCCTATCTTCTAGTTCACTTTATTTCATTTTCAAGCATGCATAATCATCACGTTGTTTAGCAATTATTTTTATAGATGAGATAGCAATCTTAAGATATTCAGCATGTAACTCATCAAATGCATCTTGCAATTCATCAAAAGTAGGTTGTGAATTAGAATTTACCTCACTCTCTGAATCAATGTTATTGCTGGCCATCAAGCATAAGTTTGCCTCCTCAGATTCAGATTCTTCAGTGGAATTTACATCATTATCATCCCAAGCAATGTAGGCCTTTCTTGGCTTTCTCCACTTTTTGTCCTTTGAGTCAAACTTTTCTATTTTATCATTCTTTTGCAGTTTTGGACAGTCAAGCTTCATGTGGCCAATCTTTCCACATTCATAGCATGTGATGTTGTTACAAGAGTTGTCACCTTTGCTGAAATTTCTCTTTTGAAAGGTGGATGGCTTTCTTTTGAAGTTGCCTTTCTTCTTTAGGAACTTCTTGAATTTTCTAACTAGCATTCCCATCTCTTCTTCAGATTATGCCTCTTGTGCTGAATCATTATCATCATTGTCTTCTACTTCTATAACTTGTGATTTTAGAGCCAATCCCTTTTTCTTTTTGTCAGTTTCTTCATTCTCATTCAGTCTGTTCAACTCCAATTCATGCTCTTGCAGTTTTCCAAACAATGTGGCAATGGTCATTGATGAGAGGTCTCTAGATTCAGAGATTGCAGTGACTTTAGGCTGCCATTCCCTTCTCAAGCATCTCATTATTTTGTTAATTTGATCCTCATTTGATATAGCTTTTCCAAGACCAGCAAGTTGATTGACAATTTGAGTGAATCTCTTTTGCATTTCAGTCATAGGTTCTCCTTGCTTCATTCTAAACAGCTCATACTCATGTGTGAGGGTGTTCATTCTTGCTCTTTTGACTTCTGTGGTTCCTTCATGTGTGACTTGCAATGTATCCCATATCTCTATTGCTGATTTGCAATTTGAAACCCTGAAAATCTCATCACGGCTTAAAGCAGATGTTTTAATATTATTAGCACGTGCATTATATTGAACTTTTTTCTTATCATCCTCATTCCATTCAGTCTTAGGCTTATTTCTTGGAGAACCATTACCATCTATAGTAGAGGGGACAAATGGTCTATTTCTACTGCATCCCATATGTCAACACCTGCTGCCTCAAGAAAGATTACCATTCTTTCCTTCCAATAGATATACTCAGATCCATTGAAGGCAGGAGGGCGTGCAAGGGAAGCCCCTTCACACAAATAGTCATTGGAAGCCATACTCTTATACCTGTTAAGCCAAACTTAAGAGTTTAGCTCTGATGTCAATAGTTACCAATTTTTGTGTTTAGCTCTTAAGAGTTTAGAGATACCACACAACCAGATTTATCCTGGTTCAGTCACCACCACTGTGACCTACATCCAGTCCCCACTCCACCTGTGGGTTTTCACACACTAACACAACAAGCTTTAGCCAAGTAGCTTGAAAAATTTTTACACCACAGAGCACTCCTTCACCTCTAGATACCACACTCTTGTGAATAGCCTCAATGTTCTTCCATAGGGATACCTCACCGTAATCACACAGAGAGACTCCCTCTCTCTTCACAATCAAATAGAATGAAAAGATTGATTCCTAACTCTCAGTAGTCAGATATACAAATTGAAGCACTTATGAGAATGAAACACTCTTTTTCACAATAGGGTTAAGAAAGATGATGAATGATTTTCACAATAGATTTCTCAAATTGATTTTGTGTAATTCTGATATGTGATATGTTATCAATAATTGAAAGTGTTCCTTTGATCTCACTTTATATAGAAAACAAGTTATAGCCGTTGGGATCAATTAAATCATATTTTGGTCTGATAACATAATCTGTTTTCTTGATTCTGGTTCTTGAACAGGGGTTGAGTACAAGGCTGTATTAACCAATTTCATACTGATAGTTTCTCAAAATCTTGAACTCGGTTAATCCATCAGTACACCCATTCAGTACATCTATGTATTAATGAACATCAGATTTTCCTAAAACTTGAATACACGTGTACATAACATATGTACAGGGCTGTATTCAGTTAACCATTTAAAACTGATCTGATTTCATATTGTGCATAGGTGTTACTGAATCAAGAACCTTAAATTCATTTGTCGATTCTGATGTGAGCAGACATACATCCAATGATTACATGGCTGTACCTGACAAATAATTTTCTTATTTCCAAAAATCATTTTCATTAAATTAACTTATTCCTTTTAATGCAGGTTATGAAAATAGATTTTCTTCATGCATCTTTTTAGTTGAGCTATTTTGTGACTAAGAGATTTCTTTCTCTTACAAATCATCTAAGACTTAAATCTAAAATTCTCCTTTAAGCTAGATCTTGATGATCCTTTGATCTTTGACATTGCTCTTTTGATTTCTACATGCAGCTCCTTGATTCCTTCAAGTTCTTCTTTGAATATTTTCCTTGAATTTTCTAAAAGATCTTGTTGATCACTGCTTGATACATGTCTTTGCAATTTGGCACTAAAACACTTGCACACACATTAAATTGTATTTGTCATATATCAAAAACTCTAAGTCATTGAGTCTTACATGTATTTTTGTTTATGATTGTGTGATCCTCTTGGAGGATTTGTTTTGATGCTTGGTTGTGATATGATATATCATATGGTTGTTTTGGTTCCAATGACCTTTAGTTGGAACCATGATTGTTGTTTGCTTGATTTGTTAAGAAAAATACCTAATAAAATTATTGAGGCCATTCGGCCATAGCTGGATGAGGAGGTTCCTTGTTGAATTAATTTGTCTAAATAATTTTTGTAGAAATCGAATAAGTATATAAGAATGTAGAAATTGGTTTGAAGTAAATTGGTTAAGTATATTGAAAGTTATGAATTATTGAAGATATAGGGACCATTATGCAAATACTAAGAAATTCGGAGACTATTCTGAAAACTATATTATTATATGTTGGGATTGTAGCTCTTGGTAATATAAGATTATTGAAATTGGTTTGACGTTATTTGGATTAACACATAAAAGTTATAAGCTTTTTACTAACAAAGGACCTTTTTGTAAATATTTCAAAGTATGGGAAGAAACATAATTTCTGGAAAATTTCATGGTGAAAAGTGTTTTATGAGATGAAAACATAGCAATTGGTTTGAGGTCATTTGCATTTATATATAAAAAGTTATGAGCTTTTAAATAGTTAAGGACTTATTTGCAAATATTGAAAAAAATGAGACCCAAAATTTAAATTTTTTTTGAATTTTTTTGGAAACTTAAAATCATTTCTCAAGAAGTTGGTTTGGTGAGATTTGAAGTTGTAAATAAAAAGTTATAAGGTTTTAAGTGAATAAGGACCTTTTTGTAATTAATGAAAGTTTAGGGACTAAAATGAATTTTTCGAAAATAGATATTATTGGACAGTTGGCGACTGTTTTTCATACCTAATTAACTGTTCTAAAACTTCAAAATGAGTTTTGGACTATTAGAGTTTAAAATAGTTGAGAGATGATTTACGTGATTTACAAACTTAACGACGTTTGGTCAAATTTTTAAAGAATTCCATATACATGGAAAGCAAACTGTAAAATCAGTATTTCAACATCTTAATATGAGTATTATAACTTGGGTGAGTAATAGATTTGAGGTGAAGAACTATATTTTCAAAAGTATGGCTTTTGGGTCTAAAACCAGTAAAAAGCGGCGAAACCGTCGTCAAACGTTTTTAAAGATTTTTGATAAAACAATGATGTCAAGTTTGAAATCAGTATTTTAATACTTTAATATAAGTATGGTAACTTAAAAAGGTGAAGGATTTGAGAAGAATGATTACATTTGTGAAAATATGGAATTTAAGTTGAAATACAGTTAAAAGTGGTAAATGGGTATTTTAAGAGTTTCGACATTTTTCAAGAAACTGTTTTGAGGAATTTAGTACTTATGTACTTTAATGAAATATAATTTCAAAATGGTTTGGTTTTAACCGAACGTTTTGGGTTTTAAGACAAAAGAGAATTTTAGTGTTCAAAGACTAGTATTTACATTAAAGAAGAAAACCTAAGTCATGAATGACTTAGTGAAAATATGAACTTAATGTTTTATGACTTATGGTGAAGCAAGGTCATTTGTTGTAAAGGGTGGATAATTCATTATCCATACCTCCATAAGATTTAATGGACTAAGAGTTATTTGATTTCTTGGAAGCCAAGAGAAAGGCTCCATTAGAAAAGTGTAAAGAAATAAATGATTGGACCGTCGATCCATTTTCATAATGTGTTAGGTCTTATAAGTAAGTGCCTTATAACATCTTTACACAAACATGACAAGTTTGTTTGAGAACCGTAGTTCAGTGAAGAGCCGGTGAGTTGTACCTGAGAATATCATCCATCAAAGATTGACATCGAGTGGATTCTGGTGGAATCACGAGGTTATCAGATGGATAAACCAATTCGACGTATTCCCGCAATTTTACCCATATACATAGTTGATACTATGTTCGGTGAGGTCATTGTGCCCAGGAAGTCGAGTTTCAGTTGTAGAGGTTTCATAAAGAGCGTGATGTGTTACTAAGAGTTTGAGATCACATGTGATTATGATTGAACGTACGTTATGATTCAAGCCTTGTGTGCCTAGTCAGCTAGTCACACATGGTGCCTAAGGTGGGCGGATGTGAAACCTATACTAACCATTTCCTTCCAAAATATCAAATTAGCTCCGATAATAGAATCGGGTATTCCTTGAGGTTGTGTAGGAATGGGACTATACAGTTTCAATCAGTTTCTCTCTATTCCTGTCCTCCGATGGACAAACAGTGTCTGATATGCTTGTTAAACTTACCGTCGAGTTTGGTATAGTATATTCTTGGAGTTTTGAGTTGCAAAATTAAAATGGGAGATACAAGAAATATAGTATTGTTGTATTATGTAATTGTGAGTCATACCACTGCATGTCTGTCTTATGTGTAAGATAAATGGAATCTCACCTCCTTATTTTATTTTGCCTATGTCGGCTGGCTATGTGCTTTCTGCATCCTGTTGAGAAGATTGAGACGTCAAGATGACGCTTGACTGATTCATTGTAGAGGATGAGATTCGAGCATGCGGACGATATGGTGGAGTTTATAATGGACGTCTTCCAGATTGTCGATGGTTCGTAGATCATGTTTTCCTTTTGGAAGAGGAAAGGGCTTAGTTTGAGAGTTACTATTGTAGTAGATCTAGTATGGTCTTTTATGACAACGTCGGTAGTGGACTCAAATAGAGTTTCCACTAGATTTAGTCATTTGGGTTTGTCCTTCTCACGGTGTTTGAGAAAGGATGGTCTTTTCTATTTTAGTTTGGCCAGCGGGGTGTGTTTGGGAGTTAATATAACTGTCTATGGAGCTGTGACTCGAAGTATCTTATATTTTAGGAGTTGTGTCTCCACATTTTTATGTTGAGTATGTACATTCTATGATTTATGTTTATGAGTCGGGTTGGGTATCCTGTAAATGATTTGTGATCTTATGATCCTAATTGTGATAATGGAAAATTTCATTGTCCATTAATTTAATCAAAGTAGTTATATTTATGACTAATGAAAAAGAAAAAAAAATTACCCCATTCTTTTAGAGGCAATATTTAATTAATATACTTTTCGGCCTTAAAATGTCACTTACGATGTAGCGCCCAAGAAGGGTGTTATAGTTTCTAGCTGAGGTCCTATCATATTCATTGATCCATTCAGCATTAGGACCAGTTCCAGTAGTGCTTGGTCCAGAAAAGGGTAAACTAGCAAAGTTGCTAAACTCCTCTAGAGTCATTCTAATCTTAACACCTCTAGCCTCAGAATTGATTCCTTTTGCATTCATCTCAAAATATGAATAGAAGACTTTGATCAGAAAAGGGTAATAGTCAAACTTGATTTCCAGAAAATCCTTAACCCTTTGTTTGATTAGAGTTTGTGTAAACTCAAAACCATTTTCCTCAAAATACTTGAAGTCCATTATCCTAGGTTCAAGAATATCTCTATCTCTGAAATTTTGCTTAAAGAATTCCTTTTAATCAGTATCAGAGAATTACCCTAGCAGAAAAGCATCTTCATCCATAAAATATGTTGAAGCAGTCTTTTACTTCTTCTCTTTTTGCTTGGAAGGTTCCACTTCCTTCTTCTTCCTTTCAGCATTTTGGGAAATATCCACTTCCTTTATCTTCTTTTCAGCACCTTTGTATGCGATAGGAGCAGTTGTCTTGGTTCTTGCCTTGTTAGGGCTCAGTGTTGGGTCGTGAAATGGTTGAGATTAGCACTGCTACGATTTCTGAGAAGGTGATGTAATGAGTGGTTTTAGAAGATTTGAATTTGAAACAGGGTGCTTATACAAGGCTTTATACAGCTTTCGCATACTGGGGTGTAATACACCCATGTATTAAGGAAAGATCATTATGAGTTTCTCAGACTTTTTATACATGGTTGTAGTACACCCGTGTATACTTATGACATTAAGGAATTTGTTTTAGATTTTGAATACATCTATGTATAACAGGGATGTATCAGACTAAAACCTAGAGGATTTCATTCCTGATTCTCTGTACACCTATTGATCACACCCATGTATGAAACAAAATTTTGGTTTTCATATGCGTACATGGGTTCAGTACATAGATGTACCCGATCAATTTTAGTTTTCACTGAAACTCTCTACAAATCACACAAAGATCAAGCATTTCAAAAACAAATCATGCATCAATAAGACATATTTACACCGAGATACAAACATACAAACACTTTCAACAGAGATCAGATATAGGATTGATCAATTATTCCCAATTCTCTTCTAATGAAAAAGAAGTTTTCCTTGTTCAAAGGTTTGGTAAAAATATCAGCAAGTTGCTTTGTGGTATCAAAATATTCAATCACAATTTCACCATTTTGAACATGATCTCTAATAAAGTGATGTATGATTTCTATGTGTTTGGTTATATTGTGCATTATGGGATTCTTAGTTAGGCTAATTGCACTTGTGTTATCACATCTAATGGGAACTTGGTCTAGTTGCACACCATAATCAACTAATTGTTGTTTCATCCATAAAACCTGTGCACAACAGCTTCCTGCTGCCACATATTCAGCCTCAGCAGTGGATAAAGCCACACTCGATTTCTTTTTACTAAACCATGATACTAATGAATTACCTAGTAAATGGTAAATTCCACTTGTACTTTTCCTATCTAGTTTACAACCAGCAAAGTCAGAGTCTGAGTAACCAATTCAAGTACATGTAGCTCCCTTAGGATACCATAGTCCCATCTTTTGTTCCTAACAGATATTTAATAATCCTTTTTACAGTTGTTAAGTGTGATTCTTTAGGATTTGCTTGATACCTAGCACACATACACATACTAAACATGATATCTGGCCTACTTACTGTAAGATAAAGTGATGAGCCTATCATACCTCTGAATTTTGAAACATCAACATGTTTACCTTGTTCATCCTTGTCCAAATAGCAGGAGGTACTCATTGGGGTAGCCATCTCCTTAGCATTTTCCAAACCAGACTTATTGATCAACTCATTGCAGTACTTTGTTTGACTAATGAAGATTCCATTTTCAGTTTGCTTTATTTGAAGTCCAAGGAAAAAGTTCAGCTCACCCATCATAGACATTTCAAATTCATTCTGCATAAGACTTGCAAACTCATTGCACAAATGCTCATTAGTAGCACCGAAACTTAGATTTATTGTATGCTGATTTTCTGTATTGACATGTAGAAGCTGTGTGACCTTTTCTAGCACAAAAGTTGCATTTAACAAATGGTGTGTTTGATGTCTTAGGTGCAGCAAAAAATTTTTTGAAAGATTTCTCATGTATCTTAGGTTCACAGCCTATTCCAACCTTATCATAAACACATTTTTATTGTCCTAATAAAGCTTTCAAGTTATCTCTACCATTTGTGAACTTGGCTAAGTCATTTTTCAGTTTTTCAACTTCTTTAGTCAATGTACAACACTTAGAACAATTAGAGCTAGATGCAATCAAGACCTTATTCCTAGCTTCTAGTTCTCTTTCTCTCATTTTCAAGCATGCATAATCGCATCACGTTGTTTAGCAATTACTTTTATAGATGAGATAGCAATCTTAAGATATTCAGCATGTAACTCACCAAATGCATCTTGCAATTCATCAAAAGTAGGTTGTGAATCAAAATTTACCTCACTCTCTGAATCACTGTTATTGCTGGCCATCAAGCATAAGTTTGCCTCTTCAGATTTAGATTCTTCAGTGCAATCTACATCATTATCATCCCAAGCAATGTAGGACTTTCTTGGCTTTCTCCACTTTTTGTCCTTTGAGTCAAACTTTTCTGTTTTGTCCTTCTTTTACTGTTTTGGACAATCAAGCTTCATGTGGCCAATCTTTCCACATTCATAGCATGTGATGTTGTTGGAAGAGTTGTCATCTTTGCTGAAATTTCTCTTTTGAAAGGTGGATGGTTTTCTTTTGAAGTTGTCTTTCTTCTTTTAGAACTTATTGAATTTTATAACTAGCATTCCCATCTCTTCTTCAGATTCTGCCTCTTGTGCTGAATCATTATCATCATTGTCTTCTACTTCTCTAACTTGTGATTTCAAAGCCAATCCCTTTTTCTTTTTGTCAGTTTCTTCATTCTCATTCAGTCTGTTCAACTCCAATTCATTCTCCTGCAGTTTTCCAAACAATGTGACAATGGTCATTGATGAGAGGTCTCTAGATTCTGAGATTGTAGTGACTTTAGGCTGTCATTCCCTGCTCAAGCATCTTATTACTTTGTTAATTTGATCCACATTTGATATAGCTTTTCCAAGACCGGTAAGTTGATTGACAATGTGTGTGAATCTCTTTTGCATTTCAATCATAGGTTCTACTTGCTTCATTATGAACAGCTTATACACATGTGTGAGGGTGTTCATTCTTCCTCTTTTGACATATGTGGTTCCATCATGTGTGACTTGCAATGTATCGCACATCTCTTTTGCTGATTTACAATTTGAAACCCTTATATACTCATCACGGCTTAAAAGCAGATGTTATAATATTCTTTGCACGTGCATTATATTTAACTCTTTTCTTATCATCCTCATTCCATTCAGTTTTAGGCTTATTTCTTGGAGCACCATTACCATCTATAGTAGAGGGGACAAATGGTCCATTTTTCTACTGCATCCCATATGTCAACACCTGCTGTCTCAAGAAAGATTACCATTTTTTCCTTCCAATAGATATACTCAGATCCATTGAAGGCAGGAGGGTGTGCAAGGGAAGCCCCTTCACACAAATAGTCATTGGAAGCCATAATCTTATACCTGTTAAGCCAAACTTAAGAGTTTAGCTCTGATGCCAATATTTACCCATTTTTGTAGTTTAGATCTTAAGAGTTTAGAGATACCACACAACCAGATTTATCCTGGTTCAGTCACCACCACTGTGACCTACATCCAGTCCCCACTCCACCTATGGGTTTTCACATTCTAACACAACAAGCTTTAGCCAGGTAGCTTGAAAAACCTTTACACCACAGAGCACTCCTTCACCTCGAGATACCACACTCTTGTGAATAGCCTCAATGTTCTTCCATAGGGATACCTCACCCTAATCACACAACGAGACTCCTTCTCTCTTTACAATCAAATAGAACGAAAAGATTGATTCCTAACTCTCAGTAGTCAGATATACAAATTGAAGCACTTATGAGAATGAAACACTCCTTTTCACAATAGGCTCGAGAAAGATGATGAATGATTTTCACAATTGATTTCTCAAATTGATTTCGTGTAATTCTGATATGTGATATGTTATCAATAATTGAAAGTGTTCCTTTGATCAGACTTTATATAGAAAACAAGTTATAGCTGATGGGATCAATTAAAACAGATTTTGGTCTGATAATAAAATCTGTTTTCTTGATTCTGGTTCTTGAACAGGGGTTGAGTATAGGGTTGTATTAACCAATTTCATACTGGTAGTTTCTCAAAATCTTGAACTTGGTTAATCCATTAGTACACCCATTCAGTACATCTATGTATTAATGAACATCAGATTTTCCTAAAACTTGAATACACGCGTACATAGCATATATATAGGGTTATATTCAGTTAACCATTTATAACTGATCTGATTTCATATTGTGCATAGGTGTTACTGAATTAAGAACCTTAAATTCATTTGTCAGTTACAGTAGCAGACATACATTCCTTGTAATCATTGGATGTATGTCTGCTACTATAACTGACAAATGAATTTAAGGTTCTTGATTCAGTAAAACCTATGCACAATATGAAAACACATCAGTTATAAATATGGTTAACTGAATACAGCCTTGTACATATTCTATGTATGCGTGTATTCAAGTTTTAGGAAAATCTGATGTTCATTAATACATAGATGTACTGAATCGGTGTACTGATGCATTAACCAAGTTCAATATTTTGAGAAACTATCAGTATGAAATTGATTAATACAGCCATATACTCAACCCCTGTTCAAGAACCAGAATCAAGAAAACAGATTCTGTTATCAAACCAAAATCTGTTTTAATTTATCCAAACGGCTATAGCTTGTTTTCTATATAAAGTGGGATCAAATGAACACTTTCAATTATTGATAACATATCACATATCAGAATTACATGAAATCAATTTGAGAAATCAATTGTGAAAATCATTCATCATCTTTCTTGAGCTTATTGTGAAAAAGAGTGTTTCATTATCATAAGTGCTTCAATTTGTATATCTGACTACAGAGAGTTAGGAATTAATCTTTTCGTTCTATTTGATTGTAAAGATAGAGGGAGTCTTTCTGTGTGATTAGGGTGAGGTATCCCTAAGGAAGATCATTGAGGCTCTTCACAAGAGTGTGGTAACTCGAGGTGAAGGAGTGCTCTATGGTGTAAAGGTTTTTCAAGCTACCTGGCTAAAGCTTGTTGTGTTAATGTGTGAAAACCCACAGGTGGAGTGGGGACTGGATGTAGGTCACAGTGGTGGTGACTGAACCAGGATAAATCTGGTTGTGTGGTATCTCTAAACTCAAACTCTTTAATTTATGTCGTGCGCATATAACTGTGATCTTGATGTTCTAAGTTTTCAATTGATATCAGTTCTTGATCTGTTTCATTTGAATTAAAACCAGAGTATTACTATAATCAATCTTGAGTTATTAATTGTTCAAAACTGAGTTGATTAAGATTATTCTTGATCACTGAAACTGAAACCTGCAAGTTTGTTCTTGATTGTTAATGCTTGTATCTGAAACTTGCATAACTTGTTCTTAATATTTAAAGGTTTAATCAATTTCCGTATTTTGTTATTACTGAGTTTTGAAACTGAACTTCTTTCTATTTTATTCAATCATTGTTTGATTCAATCACTAAAGTGACAAGTGCTCGTCCACTCAAGCATGATCCTTATGAACTTATGATCCTAATTGTGATAACGGAAAATTTCATTGTCCATTAATTTAATCAAAGTAGTTATATTTATGACTAATGAAAAAGAAAAAAAATTACCGCATTCTTTTATAGGCAATATTTAATTAATCTACTTTTGGGTCTTAAAATGTCATTTATGATGTAACACCCAAGAAGGGTGTTACAGTTTCTAGCTGAGGTCCTATCATATTCATTGATCCATCCAGCATTGGGACCAGTTCCAGCAGTGCTTGGTTCAGAAAAAGGTAAACTAGCAAAGTTGTTAAACTCCTCTAGAGTCATTCTAATCTTAACACCTCTAACCTCAGAATTGATTCCTTTTGCATTCATCTCAAAAGTTGAATAGAAGACTTTGATCAGAAAAGGGTAATAGTCAAACTTGATTTCCAGAAAATCCTTAACCCTTTGTTTGATTAGAGTTTGTGTAAACGAAAAACCATTTTCCTCAAAATACTTGAAGTCCATTATCCTAGGTTCAAGAATATCTCTATCTCTGAAATTTTGCTTAAAGAATTCCTTTTGATCAGTATCAGAGAAATACCTTAGCAGAAAAGCATCTTCATCCATAAAATATGTTGAAACAGTCTTTTGCTTCTTCTCTTTTTGCTTGGAAGGTTCCACTTCCTTCTTCTTCTTTTCAGCATTTTTGGAAATATCGACTTCCTTTCTCTTCTTTTCAGCACCTTTGTATGGGATATGAGCAGTTGTCTTGGTTTTTTCCATGTTAGGGCTCAGTGTTGGGTAGTGAAATGGTTGAGATTAGCACTGCTAGGGTTTCTAAGAAGGTGATGTAATGAATGGTTTCAAAAGATTTGAATTTGAAACAGGGTGCTTACACAAGGCTTTATACAGCTTTCGCATACTGGGGTGTAATACACCCAAGTGTTAAGGAAAGATCATTTTGAGTTTCTCAGACTTTTTATACATGGCTGTAGTACACCCGTGTATACTTATGACATTCAGGAATTTGTTTTAGATTTTGCATACTTCTATGTATAACAGGGATGTATCAGACTAAAACCTAGAGGATTTCATTCCTGATTCTCTGTACACCTATTGATCACACCCATGTATGAAACTAATTTTTGGTTTTCATAGGATTGATCAATTATTCCCAATTCTCTTCTAATGAAAAAGAAGTTTTCCTTGTTCAAAGGTTTGGTAAAAATATCAGCAAGTTGCTTTGTGGTATCAAAATATTCAATCACAATTTCACCATTTTGAACATGATCTCTAATAAAGTGATGTATGATTTCTATGTGTTTGGTTATATTGTGCATTATGGGATTCTTAGTTAGGCTAATTGCACTTGTGTTATCACATCTAATGGGAACTTGGTCTAGTTGCACACCATAATCAACTAATTGTTGTTTCATCCATAAAACCTATGCACAACAGCTTCCTACTGCCACATATTCAGCCTCAGCAGTGGATAGAGCCACACTAGATTGCTTTTTACTAAACCATGATACTAATGAATTACCTAGTAAATGGTAAATTCCACTTGTACTCTTCCTATCTAATTTACAACCAGCAAAGTCAGAGTCTGAGTAACCAATTCAAGTACATGTAGCTCCCTTACTATACCATAGTCCCATACCTTTTGTTCCTAACAAATATTTAATAATCCTTTTTATAGCTGTTAAGTGTGGGTCTTTAGGATTTGCTTGATACCTAGACACATACACACACTAAACATGATATCTGGCCTACTTGTTGTAAGATAAAGTAATGAACCTATCATACCTTTGAATTTTGAAACATCAATAGGTTTACCTTGTTCATCCTTTTCCAAATAGCAGGAGGTACTCATTGGAGTAGCCATCTCCTTAGCATTTTCCTAGCCAAACTTATTGATCAACTCATTGCAATACTTTGTTTGGCTAATGAAGATTCCATTTTCAGTTTGCTTTATTTGAAGTCAACGGAAAAAGTTCAGCTCACCCATCATAGACAATTCAAATTCATTCTGCATAAGACTTGAAAACTCATTGCACAAATGCTCATTAGTAGCACCGAATATGATGTCATCTACATATATTTGTACAAGTAAAGTGTTGTGTGCCTTTTTCTTAGTGAACAAAGTTGTGTCAACTTTACCTCTTTTAAAACCTTTTTCAATGAGAAAATTACTTAACCTTTCATACCAAGCTCTAGGAGCTTGCTTTAAGCTATACAATGATTTAGACAGTTTATAAACATGGTTAGGCAATTCATTATTCTCAAAACCAGGTGGTTGACCAACATATACTTACTATTATGTAAATCCATTCAAGAAAGCACTCTTAACATCCATTTGATATAGTTTGAATCCCATTATGCAAGCATATGCAAGTAACATTCTTATAGCGACTAATCTTGCTACTGGTGCATATGTTTCATCATAATCTATGCCTTCCTCTTGATTATACCCTTTAGCTACTAATCTAGCCTTGTTTCTCACAATTATGCCTTTCTCATCCATTTTATTCCTAAAAACCCATTGTGTGCCAATTACTTGACTATTCTTTGGTTTAGGCACTAGTTTCCATACTTGATTTCTCTCAAACTGGTTTAACTCATCTTGCACAGCAATCATCCAGTGTTCATCTATTATAGCATCATCAATGTTTTTAGGTTCTACTTGAGATACAAATGTCATATGATTACATGCATTTCTAAGAGATTGTCTAGTAGTTATCCCCTTTGAGATTTCACCAATGATATTGTCTGGAGGGTGATTTCTAGCAATTCTCCATTCCTTTGGCAAGTCAGGTTGTTGTTCTGCTTGCTCTGGCTGCAGTAGCTTTTCTTTTATGCTTTCAACTCCTTCATTCTCTTGTTGCTCTTCTAGTAAGTTCTTCTCAATTGAATTTGCATGATCATCAACAACAACATCCTTTCCCAACCTTTTGAGGTTAGACTCATGAAATGCTACATGAACAGATTCCCCCATAGTTTGTGTTCTCTTATTATAGATTCTAAATGTTTTACTAGTTATAGAATAACCTTGGAAAATTCCTTCATCTGCCTTTGCATCAAATTTTCCAAGATTGTCCTTTCCATTGTTAAGTACAAAGCACTTACAACCAAAGACATGCAAATGTGATATATTTCTTTTTCTTCCTCTATAAAGTTCATAAGGGGTTTTCTTTAAGATAGGCCTTATCAAAACTCTGTTTAGCACATAGCAGACTGTGTTTACAACATCTGCCCAAAAATACTTTGGTAAGCTAGAGTTAGTCAACATAGTTCTAGAAATCTCCTCCAATGATCTATTCTTTCTTTACACTACTCCATTTTGTTGTGGAGTTCTAGGAGCTAAAAAATTATGTTGAATGCCATGCTCATCACAAAAGTTTTCAAAAACTACATTTTGAAATTCTCCCATATGATCACTTCTTATAGAAACAATTTTCATGTCCTTTTCATTTCACAAAATTTTAGCCATTCTCTTAAATGCAGCAAATGCGTTACTCTTATGAGATAGAAAGTATGTCCATGTGTATCTAGAGTAATCATCTTCTATTACTAAGGAATACAAATTTCCACCAAAGCTTTTGGTTCTAGATGGACCAAATAAATCCATGTGCAAAAGTTGCAAGGGTCTAGTTGTTGAAACAATGTTCTTAGGTTTGAAAGAGACCTTCGCTAGCTTTCCCTTTTGACATGCATCATATAGGCCATCTTTCACAGATTTCAGTTTAAACATTCCATCCACAAGATCTTTAGAAATCAGTTTGTTTAAGTGGTTCATGTGGATATGTGAAATCCTTCTATGCCAAAGCCAATTGTCTTCCTCTTTTTAAATTAGACAACATTTATTGTTTGAAGAGATATTATCTAAGTCAACCATATAGATGTTATCTGTCATATGGACAATTAATTTCAAATTTGCATCATGCTGATTTTCTATCATGCAGCTATTGGAATTGAATTTTAACTTATAACCTTTGTCACATAGCTGACTTATAATCATGAGATTTTACTTTAGTCCCTCAACATATAGTACATCTTCAATGATTGTTTTTAAGTCATTTCGTATGTTGCCAATGCCAAGTATTCTCCCTTTGTTATTGTCTCCATATGTAACACTTCCACTTGATTTTGGAGTAAACGTATTGAACTTGCTTCTGTCTCCCGTCATGTGCTTGGAACAACCACTATCAAGGTACCATTTAACATTCTTGGCTTTCCAACACACCTACAAAACATAATTCATGTTTGTGCTTTAGGTACCCAAAACTGTTTAGGTCATTTAGAGTTAGTTCCACCAAAAGTTCCTTTAGGTACCCACACATACTTGGACTTATTATATGCATCATTTATGTAAAAGCATGTAGAAGCAGTGTGACCTTTTCTAGCACAAAAATAACATTTAACAAATGGAGCATTGATGACTTAGGTGCAACAAAAAATTTCTTGAAAGATTTCTCATGTATCTTAGGTTCATAGCCTATTCCAACCTTATCATAAACACACTTTTGCTGTCCTAATAAAGCATTCAAGTTATCTCTACCATTTGTGAACTTGGCTAAGTCATTTTTCAGTTTTTCAACCTCTTTAGTCAATGTACAGCACTTACAACAATTAGAGATAGATGCAATCAAGACTTTATTCCTAGCTTCTAGTTCTCTTTCTTTCAATTTCAAGCATGCATACTTATCACATTGTTTAGCAATTACTTTTCTAGATGAGACAAGTTGTTTTGCAATTTTAAGATATTCAGTATGCAACTCATAAAATGCATCTTGAAATTCATCAAAAGTAGGTTGTGATTCATAATTTACCTCGCTCTCTGAATCACTATTATTACTAGCCATCAAGCACAAGTTTGCTTCCTCAAATTTAGATTCTTCAGAGGATTCTAAGTCATTATCATCCCAAGCAATGTATGCTTTCCTTGGCTTTCTCCATTTCTTGTCCTTTGAATCAAAATTTTCAGATTTGTCCTTCTTTTGTAGCTTTGGACAATCAAGCTTGATATGGCCAATCTTTCCACATTCATAGCATGTGATGTTGTTGGAAGAATTATCACCTTTGCTGAAATTTTTCTTAGGAAAGGTAGAAGGCTTTCTTTTGAAGTTTCCCTTCTTCTTTAGGAACCTCTTGAATCTTCTAATTAGCATTGACCCCATTTCTTCTTCAGATTCTGCATCATGTTCTGATTGCTCATCATCATTATCTTCTATCTCTTTTGCTTGTGACTTGAGAGCCAATTCTTTCTTCTTTTTGTCAGTTTCTTCACTTTCATTTAGTATGTTCAACTCTAGTTCATGCTCTTGCAGTTTCCCAAATAGTGTTGCAATGGTCATGGAATAAAGATCTGTAGATTCTGAAATTGCAGTGACTTTAGGCTGCCACTCTCTACTTAGGTATCCCATCGCTTTGTTGATTTGATCTTTATTTGATATAGTTTTTCCAAGTCCAGTCAGTTGGTTAACAATATGTGTGAACCTCTTTTGCATATCACTCATTGGTTCTCCTTGCTTCATTCTGAAAACTTATACTCATGTGTGAGGGTGTTCATTCTTGCTCTTTTGACATCAGTGGTTCCTTCATGTGTTAATTGTAGTGTATCCCACATCTCCTTTGCTGTCTTGCAATTGGAAACCCTGAAAAACTCATCATGGCTCAAAGAAGAAGTTATTATATTCTTAGCACATGCATTATATTGAACTCTCTTCTTATCATCCTCATTCCATTCAGTTTTAAGCTTATTTCTTGGAGCACCATTTTCATCTACAGTAGAGGGGACAAATGGTCCATTTTCTACTGCATCCCATATGTCAACACTAGCTAGATCAAGAAAGATAACCATTCATTCCTTCCACTAGATATACTCAAATCCATTGAAGGCAGGAGGGTGCACAAGGGAAGCCTGTAACACCCCAACTTTTCGTTACTTTCTAATATAGGAAATTATATAAATACGTTTATATTTTATCCGAGACTTAGAAAATGATTTTGGGAAAACAAAAGTCATATTCATATTATACTTATTTTTATAAATATAGGGTGAAATTTTGGGTTTAAAACTCAGATGAAAACCTATCTGCTTTTTTTATGACAGTTTAATTTTATACGGCAGAAAACCCTAATTTGACCCGAAATTGAAATTTGTTGTTTTCTTTTATTTTGTCCGTGAGGAATTCTACTTTCCAAATTTCTGATTAGAAATGAAATATTATGTTTAATCGGATGAGTTTTGGTAAAAGTTCATACGAAAAACAGTCGTTGTTTTCACTGACAATAAGATTCCAATGACTCGTGAACGAAATAGATTATATTTAAAACATATTTCCAACGAGTTTGGTTATTTTGAGAATTTTCGATCAAAAAACAGACAAACCCTAATCGGGTAATCGATGGAGTCAAGAACGGATGTGCAGAGACAAAATCCGACATTCAATGGATGGAGACAAGTGGTGACTCACAAGGGGTGAGTCATATAGGTGACTCACCTTAGTAATGATGACATTTTAGGTATTTTACAATTATGTCATTAATGTTGGTTTTACTACAAAAAGGCCATTTTGCAAGATTACAATTTTGTCCATAAAAATTTATGCTTGGACCCTTTTATCCCTAGTTGGCATGACCCGAACCACTCCAAATGAGCCCATTCTCATTTCTATTTAAGGCCAAGATCATCTTCTTCATGAAGCTTTCACCATTTTTACAAAAACTCTTAAGTTTCAGAAGTTTACTTTGTGAAGCAACTTAGTGATTATTGCACTTTTCTTCAATTCCAAGAGGTAATCCATGATCCTCATCATCATTTAACTATATGTTCTTCATATATTTTCATGATTCAATGCCTTATTCAATTTTTTCAATTCTTAGATCTAGAAGTCTAAAAATCCATAAAAAATCATAGAAAATCCTAAAAATGTGAAACCAATTTCTATGATCTTGTATTCATGCCTATTTTGGAGATCCAAGAGTTTGAATCAAACAAACATTTCCTCCTCACTTTTCCATTGAAGGCCAAACCTATGTGTAAGTGGGTGGAGGAGATTTTGTTTTATTTTTTTGGTAAGTGAACTTGGATTTCATCTTTTCATACCATGTATATGTTGAATCCAAAGTGTTGTATCAAAATCAAATCCCTAGCTCATAATTTCATGTCATGGCCGAAACCCCACTCTTTGTGGAGTAAGGGGATTTTGTTTCACTTGTTGTGTTTTGGTTCATAATCATGTGTTTCAAGTACTTAGGATCATTAATCGAAGGACTTAAGAATTTTAGAAATTTGTAGTCACAAAACCCTATTGAGGTTGTGACCTAACCTTAGTGTTTAGGTTATTGTATTTGTTTGATTTTGATTGGTTGAGTTGTGATTTGTTGGAGGATAAATCTTAGTGGATTATCCTGAGTTGTGCGGAGGAAACCGGATTCGAATCGGAAAGCCGTTCGTGAAACCAAAGCTTGAATCTTCAAGAGGTAAGGGGAGCTTACCTGACGGATTTTTCCCAATATTTGTATGTGATTAGTGTGTGGTCTGTACTATTTATCTGTAGTTGTGGTGCTTGTTTAATTTGGTTCAAGTTGTTTAAGTTATGTTATTTTTACCTGTGATGGTTGATTTGCATTAAATTGTTTATCTGCAATTATATTATAATGTGTTGTGATGCATGATCTGCCTGGGAATATTTATGTGATATTGTTGTTTGAGAAGCCTGATAGTGGTCAGTGCCCAATCAATTAATCAGATAAAAGCTTTAAGAAGCTTTATAAATTATATTCAATGTTTTAACGGTAAAATATTGGGATATAATATTAATGGAATATTTTATTTGGGAAAAATGAGAAAATGTTGGAAAATATTATGATTTTAATGATTTAACAGTGTAAGAGTGTTTTATGAGTCATAGTGAGGACATAACCGTGAAAATGTTTTTGAACTTCTAGTTTAAACGTAGGAAATTTCTAAATATTAGAAAATTTTATTTTAAGAAAATAAGTTTCAAAAATAATTTTATTATGGTGTTGGAAAAATTATTTTACTAGAAAAGTCATAATTGGACATAAAACGTTTTTAAAACGTCAAACGTCGGACAATCCCGATAATATTTACGATAGGATTACTAAAAATGGTAATATTAGTTAAAATAGATAATTTGTATCAAAGCAGTATTTTCAAGTTCAAAATATTGATTTTATGAAAGAAAATGAATTTCAAGTGATTTTGATGATTTTGTAAAACGAATTTCCAACGTAAACGTATTTTCCATAAAATAGTTTTATACACCGGTTTATTTCCGACAACTTGGATAAGTTTAGGAAGTTTTATTTTGATTTTGTGTTTCACCGAACGAAAATAGTGTTAACGTAAACCTAGTATCCGAGACGTCGTGATACTGGTGTTCTTAATTACAAGCACGAAGATCTTTGATCAGTGTTACATTGTTACACGTTGTGATGAACGTTCTTAATAGAGAATATTGTTTTTTAATTTCATCACCAGGAACCTAAGACTGATTGCAAGGTCTAAGGTTTTGTAATTGAGCATTCGGATTTCGTGTCCTGTGTTAGTGTTGAGAAATCTATCACGTTAAAATTACGAATAGTCGTAAGCCATCTTGAGCTTCAACAAAAGAAGAATGAACACAAAGAAAAATAATGAGAACAAAATGTTTTATATGCATGCATTGGCAGACGTGCCCACATCCTATGTCTGATACCTTAATGATAGGGTATTCGGGCTACGTTGTTTTGTATGGTGCCTTAATGATAGGGTATTCATGTTACGTCCTATGTCTGATACCTTAATGATAGGGTATTTGTGCTACGTTGTTTTGTATGATGCATTAATGATAGGGTATTCATGCCACGTCCTATGTCTAATACCTTAATGATATGGTATTCGGGCTACGTTGTTATGTCACTAGTGCAATAAGTGCTTTTTACGTCATTTAAAATTGATTTTTTACGTCAGAATACTGACTGACGTAAATAGAGATGACGTTAATAGTTAATATTTTAACGTCAGTTGAGAACTGACGTTAAATATAAAACTATTAACGTCAGTTCCTTAACAAAACTGACGTTAATTTTTACAAAATTAACGTCAATTTTTTAAACAACTGACGTTAAACATAAAACTATTAACGTCAGTTCTTTAAGACAACGGACGTTAATTTTGTTAAAACTAACGTTCGTGGTTATAAAGAACTGACGTTAAAGGTTTAATTTTAACGTCAGTTTCAATAAATAACTGACGTTAATAGCGTACTTTATATTTTATAAAATACTATTAATGCCAGTTGTTTGATAAAACTGACGTTAATAGTTTTTTTTTTTAAATTCAGTTTTAAAATATCACTCCCCTCAGCTATCCCTGCATTTAGTAAATATCCCAGTAACACAGAATATCAAACACATTACAGAATTGCAAAGGAAAAATGGAACAATGGGGGGACGTAAAACCAAAACCCATGTATATATATAAATAAATTTTAGTTCTGATGTCTAAAAAACAAAACTACCAATCTAAGGATATATATATATATATACATGTTATTAATTAGTTTCTAAAGTCTAACAAAAAAACTATTTATCTAAGTATTGCAGAGGTATCTTGTCAATTCCTTTTTCAGCCGCATACTTGAAGAAGAATTCAACGAAGCACATCCTCAAGTCTCTTAACTCATCTTCTTGAATAGGTGATTGGTCGTTAAATGCCTACACAAGTCAGTTGATAATAACAATAACATCAATGCAAGTCATCTTCAAAACTATAATATATAATTTAACAAGTTGTTTAAATATTACCTTAATCCATCCATCCGTAATAGATGTGGAGACTATGTTCAGCATATGAAGCATCACATAATAGCCGCACGACCACCCGTCAATTTGAAATCGAGACTACCAACAAAATTAATTTCAACGTCAGTTGAATATACATATAAATTAATAATTATAATATTAATTATTTGATAAATAAACTACCAAACCTTGAGGATGTTCCATACATGATTTGGTTTAGCCTTAGAAGTCCTACTTCTCCCGTTGGCGCAACTTATGCTACTTACTTATTTACAGCTTCCACCACCTTCGGTGGCGGATCTTGGTGGAGAGAGCAGAAGAATATGACTCTATGCCTAGACGGGTGAAGTACGAACAATCACCAGCAAAGAAATCGGGTAGAAGGATTGACGGATCTAAGAAACAGTAAACTGATGCAATGCCCTTATCAAGCTGAAGACGATGGAGATACCTAAGATATGAAAAGGTGTGGATGTTAATTACATAATATATATATTGAAATTAAAATAAATTATTAAATGGAAAAATACCAACAATAAATAAGTTATAAAATTAAAATTAACTTACGTGCACCAGAGACTGAAAACATTGTTGTTCATCCAGACGTTATTTCTGCAGGCATTCCCGAGATCGTCACCACAGAAGGTAAATATCCTCCGTTGATCTGGGCGTGCCACCCATCCATCGTGCTCCAATGGACATTCAAAAATCTCAAACGCATAATCCTCACCAAGTGAGAACAAATGAGTGATAGGTGAAAACGACACCGACGTCGACTTGGCCTTCAGTTTAGGAAAAATAAAATAGATAAGTTTTTGATAATTAAAAAAAACACAAGTAATTATTTGACTAATTTGGACATTAATAATGAATAAATACCTTTGTTAATATTTGGAGCTCACGTCGTTTGGAGTCCAACTCAAGCTCACGCCTTTTCATTTCTAACTCATGCTCATGGCGCTGGACTTCCAACTCCCGCTCCCTAGCTGCCAACTCATCGTCCTCCACATGTGCCCTACTAAAACTCTCTTTTGTGCTCACATGTGAAGGGTTGGCATGCCCTGCGGTGTCCTGGGATGTACCGACGGAGGAAAGCTCTCTGGCAAACGCCTGCTTGAATTCTGGGTTGGATATTAAGCCTTGCATCAGATGTGTTGTAATAGCTGGGTTGGACATGAGGTGCTGAGTAATGTCAGCCAAAATTGATGCTTCATTGACCACCCTCTTTCGTGAAGCAGACTTGCCATAATATTCTTTGATGGTCACGTTCCCAGGAACACCGAGAACCCGAACAGGATGGTCGTTCTTGCCTAGAGCAGTCATCAAGACGTCCTGCCGTCCAGAAGGGACGAATGCGCCCTGGGAGGATTTTGCTTTAAGATCCATCTACAATGAAAAAAAATGAAAAAACGTGCAAGTGAAAAGTGTTGCAAATATCTATACAAATATCAATTGAAATCAAGTTAATTATTTACTTACAATCTTATCTGCCACTTCGCGAGTGGCATCAACTTTAAAAGATCCCGTCTTTGTCATGCGGCCGGCTAACCAAACATCCTCGCGGTCGATGTCCGACGGAGGACTTGATAGTGTGCCCTCAGGCACCTCTCCTCTTTCAATCCTAGCAGAGTGCTCTTCCTGCTTTGCCCTCAGCCTATCCGCCATCACCTGCTTGATCCGAGTCTGGTACCCACCCTGAGACATGGTGTGGCGGTGGACGTTCTTCGCCTGATTCTGCCGACCCTTATCTGCCTTAGCCTATTCAAACAAAAACACATAATTAAATATAGTTAAATGATCTATAAGAAGGATACAAAATTAACTTAATCAACCAACCTGAAATTCTCCATCCTGTCGACTCCTGACAAACATATCCCAAGTATCCTGATCAATCCAGGGATAATCCGAGAACATTTTATCAAGCCGCTTCTTCCCAGATACATAGTACCTGGTAAGATCATGCTTGAACCCATTCCAACACTTTAATGCCATTTTCATACATTTATGACGATGATCCTCGTCATTTTGCACAGTCCAAGCTACCTACACATTAGATACATAACAACTGGATGGATTATAACTCGGATAATTATCTAATAATGTAAATCAAACGAATGTAAATGTAAAATACCGTGATAGCCTCCCAAATCTGATCCTTAACGTTCTGTGGAATGTCATTCCAGTGGTTGTAGTTGATGCTTACGTGCTGCTTCGCTTGTAGAAACACCCACTTATTAAATTCTTTAGAACGGGGTCCCTGGTCATTTAGATTAGCATCGAAGGACACCTCAAGCTTCTGTCCGCTTTGTCTGTTCTTCTCTAGTTTCTTCAACGAGGTGGCTCCTCTACCCCGTTTCCTATGAGCCTGTGATGTCTGTATGGACAAAAAAATGATAAAATAGAGGGTTGTAACATTATAAACTTACATTAAAAAGAAGGACTAAAGATAGTATATAACATGTAAACTTACACTAGAATCAGGCGTAGGCGTGATCGGGTCCTGGGAAACCCCCACAGTGTCCTCCCGTGCATGTGAGCTATCCGACTAATCCATATGTATGCCTGTTCAGAAACAATATATATGTATTAACATAGGTTATAACTCAAAATAAATACAGAAGTATAAATAAAAATAACTAGATAGGTCCTGTAGATATACAAAACATCTATATATCCAATATAAGGACAATACGGGAGATTGAAAACTATAGTTTTTGAAGATTGCCAAGCACTGGCCACGGACATCACGGCCGTAACGTGCCAACTGAACCAGACCCTCATAGGCAAAACTGATCACGGCCTAGCCGTGATGAGCATCATGGCCGTGACAGATCAACCAGCAGAGCAACATGCACTCAAAACCAAAAATAGAGACATTCCAAACAACTCAAACTCACGGTTTAAAGTTACAACTACTGAGACTACAGTTTCAACATACACTCAAAACCAAAAATAGAGACATTCCAAACAACTCAAACTCACAGTTTCAAGTTTCAACTACTGAGACTACAGTTTCAACCAGCAGAGCAACATGCATGCACTCAAAACCAAAAATAAAAAAATGTGCCCTAAAGACTCACCAGAAATAGGCGCTCGCGTGGTGGTGGGGGGAAGCTCGAGTGGTGGCCAAAGTTCGATGTGGTTATTGAGAGCAGAGGGACAAGGAGAGGTAGTGCGCGGGAAGGGGAAAGAGATATGTCAAGTTATTGCAAAGAATGAGCGGGAAAGACAGAGTTAGGGGTTAAGAGTGTACCTCATGGTGGTGGCGAAGAAGCCCTCGCGGTGGTTGCGGTGGAGATGAGCTCGCGAGTGTAAGAGGCGCACGGGTGTAAACGTTAAAATTAAAATAAAACAACATTTTACGTCAGTTGTTAGTAAAACCTGACGTTAAAGATCATATATTTAACGTTAGTTGTCTTAAGAAACTGACGTTAACAACTCTCACACTTATTACATCAGTTGTTAGTAAAAACTGACGTTAAAGGTCATATATTTAACGTCAGTTGTATTAAGAAACTGACGTTAAAAACACTCACACTTCTTACGTCAGTTGTACTACACAACGGACGTTAAAAGTTTATTAGTTTCTGCAAAAACATTCATTCCTTTGACTACTGTGCTACTTACCCATTCACCTTGTACCTAATCCTCTTAATGAGCATTAAGTTTATAGATAAGTTTTCAAGAAAATCAGAATAGCTTAGTAACTTCATCCACTGCTCCTATAAATAGGTTCCTTCCATCCTTTTAATTTTTTCTGCTTCACAATATGGCTCTGCCATGGAGACTAACTTCATCACTCTTTCTTCCTATTCGTAGACTCAAAGATCTTTGTCTTAATGGTCAAACAACTTCTAAGTTTGTGTAAATCACATTACATGGATGGTAAGGTTGGGTGAATCACGTAATGTGATTCTCTCACTTTATTTCATCCCCGTCATCCCTTTCACTTTGCTTTGGAAGCAAGTGATTGTGGATTCAAGACGATGCATCAAGGAATTCCAGTGAAGAAGAAAGATGCAAAGATCCATTTCACTTTGCTTTCGCTGCTAGTGACTGAGGATTTACTTTGCATCATGGAATTCAAGTGAGGGAGGTGATGCATCCATTGGAGTTTCTGATGACAGGACTGAGAAGAAAATGATGTTGATGCAGAAACTTTTTTATATTTTAGGGCTATGTTGCAAAATTTTTTTATCTTTTAATCATGTAATTTTAACTTATGAATCGCTTCAATGACATACGATTTGATTATAAATATAACTTGTTTTATGTTAAGTGTTTATTTATTTTAATTTGCACAAGAATTTGTTTACTAATTCAAGCTAATTAATAAAAATTAAAAATAAACTTATATAAAAAAATGATTAGAAATAAACTGCAGTACTATATGGAGTGATCTGCGTTAAGAGGGACAACAGGGACATGACAACCAATGAAATGAGTTTCATAATTATTTACGTCAGTTATTTATAGAACTGACGCAATTAGTGATTTAATATTTACAAACTGCCACCACCTCATTTTTAACGTCAACTTAATTTATGACTGCCAAGTTCCCGTATATTAATTACATTATTTCCAATATTCATTCTACAAGTTTATAATATATAGGATTATTTACATCAACTATTTATTTAACTGAAGTAAAAATCAAACTTTTAATGTCAGTTGTATAAAAAACTGACGTTAACAATAAATATTTTTTATTTTAAAAACACTTTTAAAGTCAGTTTTTTTAAACAACTGACGTTAAAAGTGTATAGATATCTGCAAAAACATTCATTCCTTTGACTACTGTGCTACTTACCCATGCACCTTGTAACTTAATCCTCTTAATGAGCATTAATTTTATAGATAAGTTTTCAAGAAAATCATAATAGCTTAGTAACTTCATCCCCTGCTCCTATAAATAGCTTCCTTCCATCCTTTTAATTTTCGGCTTCACAATATGGCTCTGCCATGGAGATTAACTTCATCACTCTTTCTTACTATTCCTAGACTCAAAGATCTTTGTCTTAATGGTCAAACAACTTCTGAGTTTGTGTAAATCACATTACATGGGTGATAAGTTTGTGTAAACCACATTATGTGAGTTGCTCACCTTATCATCCTTCCGAAGAATCAGCTGATGGAGGATAAATCAGGTGCTCGGGTGTCACAGTTCCAAAACCTCAGCTTTGGCAGAAATTGACCGTCATGGAAGTCTCTGGAACCATTGCCTTTACTTGAAACAGATCTAGTGCACCTGTTTTTGCCTCTCTTGATCTCTCTCATGCCCCCCAGTTTTCTGAGGTCTTCGGAGTATATTTTTTCCTTTGGCATATTTCATAAAACTCTCTGATGGGATGTAGCTTTAATGTTTAGGATTTTAAACCCTTTCAATGTAACTTTTTATAGGATTTTAAACCCTTTCAATCTTCTCAGTCATCGATCGTATTACACTTCATGAATGAGATCCGGTTTGGGTTATTGATTCAACTTATACTTCGCACATATATTTTAGTTTTCAAAACAGAAACACAAAACATCAAAGCAATTCATGTGAAACTAAAACTTTGAGGAAGGCAATGCGGAAGGGTACGTATACTAGATAAAAAAATTATTAAAATAACCTTTAACGTTTGTTGATGTAAGGACTGACGTTAAAAGTGAAGTGACTCACTTTTAACGTCAATTCTTTATAGACCTGACGTTAAAATGTTCACTGTTAACGTCAGTTGTTTAATTAACTGACGTTAAAAGTCAGCCACTTCAGTTTTAACGTCAGTCATTAAAACAGCTGACGTTAAAATTGAATTAATGAAGTCTGATATTTACAAAACTGCCACCGTCCCCTTTTTAACATCTAGCTTTTGGTTGACTGATGTAAACCTTTACCGTCTAATGTATATTTTCCACTAGTGTGTATGGTGCCGAATGGTATTCCATGCCATGTTGTGCCTAATATACCTGTCAATTGAGCGTGATTAACTCATTTATTTGGTGTTGGGGTCTCCGGAGATTAGGTATTAAATTAGAGCCTGAATATTGAAGTGTTCATGCATTTTTTTTCAAAAGACTGTGATTGGGTATGAAACCCAGTGATAGGCTACTTGTTTATTTATGGAAATGTACATGTGCATATGTTCTCTTTTGGTCGCACAAGCGATTATTGTGTTAAATCCATATATTGTCGTCTCACCCTTACAAATATATCAGGTTTATTCTAGACTACTGTAGTACTTTGGTACACTAGCACAGATGAAGCAAAGGACTTCACTAAGCCATTCGAGGACTTAGATTCTAGATGTTTGAAGAGGTATCTGTTCGTAGGAAAGACCACGGGGTCTTTCCAATAATGTCTTATAGAGCGACCAACTTAGGAGTCTTGTTTTAGGTTTTATGTTGAAAAGGTCGGTAACTGTGATGTTGTAATATATTCTTGGTTTTAAGTTTCTCTTTTTGGAAATTGAACCCTTTTGAAAATAAAAACGGTATGCCGTTGTGACTTCTTTAAGAATACGACTTTACTATTTATTATACTTATTAAGGTGTGCTAGAGTTATTCGCGGAATAAAATTTTTACACCCGAGTTTTCTGCCTTATAATAAATTTATTTTTCGAAAGCAACCAGCAAACAGAATTTTTATTTTCTTTCCGCACTCCTTACAAAGTAATGCCCAAGGGGGTGTTACAAAGCCCCTTCATTCAAACAGTCATATGAAGTCATAGCTCTTGAAGCTGTTAAGCCAAACTCAAGAGTTTAGCTCTGATGCCAATTCTTGGTTTGGCTTCAAACACTCAGGAGGGGGGGGGGGGGGGTGAATTGAGTGTTCTAAAAACTTTCTCTATTAAAAAAAATCTTTTCAAAACAGGTTTGTTGCCTCAGGATCTTGAATTGAATAAAGAGGATAATATGAATCAAGATCGCAATTGTATAGGTTCAGTTTCAATGTTCAAGATCATATTTAATAAACACAGTTTTGATCACAAGATTCAGTCAGACATTACAGATCAAAGAATGAAAGTAACATTGAACTTTAAACATCAAGAACTCAGTTTATGTATGTATATGCGCAAGAACATAAATTTAAAAGATTGAGTTCAGGAGTACCACACAACTAGATTTATACTGGTTCAATCACCACCACTGTGACCTACATCCAGTCCCCACGCCACCTATGGTTATTCACACACTAATCAAACAAGCTTTACCCTGGTGCTTGAAAAACCTTGGCACCACAGAGCACTCTTTCACCTTGGGATACCACATCCTTTTGAAAAGCCTCAACGTTCTTTCAACCTTAGAGATACCTGACCCTAATCGCTCAGAGAGATTCCCCACTCTCTTACAATCAAATAGAAAGAAAAAGATTTGATCTAAACTCTCAAAGGATGAATACACAAATTGAAGCACCTATGAGAAGAAACACTCTTTTCACAATATAGCTCAATGAAGATGATGAATGATTTTCACAATTGATCTCTCAAATTGATTTCATGTTATTCTGTATGTTGGGAGTGTTCTTTCAATCCCAGTATATATAGAAATCAAATTGTATCCATTGGGATTAGTTAGAAATAGATTTAGGATCATAACATATTCAGTTAAACTATTTCAGGTTTCTTGTACATGGGTTGAGTACAGGGATGTATTAGCCAAGATTCATACTAGTAGTTCTTGTACACCTGTGTAATACATGGCTGTACATGTTTCTCAAAAAACCGATCTTTGCTAATCAACTGATACACCCATTCATTACATCTATGTATTAATGAACATCATATTTTTCAGAGACCCGAATACACGCGTGCTTAGAATATGTACAAGGCTGTATTCAGTTAACTTTTAATAACTAACCTGATTTCATATTATGCATAGGTGTAGTACATCTATGTACTGAATAACAAAAACTTTTTATTCACATGTCAGTTACAGAATAGGGTATACACCCATTGATTACATGACTGACTGACAAAGAATTTTAATTTGGAAAAATCATTTTCTTTAAAACTTATTCATTTTTAATGTAGTTATGAAAATGGTTTTCTTCAAGCATCTCTTAAACGAGATATTTGTGATCAAGAGAAGTTCTTCTCTTATAGATCATCTAAGACTAAAAATTCTAATCTCCTTTAAGCTTTGTCTTGATGATTCCTTCATCCTTGCCTTTGCTTGTTGCTCTTTTGATTACTTCAAGTTCTTTTTTGGATATTCCTCTTGAATTGCTCACAAAACTAATCATTCTTAGCTTGATAGCTATCTTTGCAATTGGATACTAAAAACACTTGCACACACATTAAATGATATGTTTGTCATACATCAAAATCTCTAATTCATTGAGTCTTACAAAAAATGCAAAAGAACACCGATTAGAGAAGACAAAGGAACATTACCTTCAGAAATTGGACTTTGTCAACTAAGAATCCCTTCTCTTGAGCTCGTTTGATTTACTTGTAACCCTTCCCTTCTTCTCCTTCATGTTGCAGTTCTCCAAATTTTGCCACTAATACTTCGCAGAGGTTAGGGAACAAATCAGTGAGGGGGAATGAAGCTTAAGGGTTTGCCAGAGACGACCCTACACATTCAGAAAGCCCACTAACGAAACATCGTCATTTCCGGACTCTGGCCTCCCCTTCCTACGCCTACATTTTGGGCCAAATGAATTTTGTCTTTAATTTTTAATTTCTTTTTTTGTTAATTTTCGTGCTGGACTACAAGTAACCAATGGTAACTAACAAGTCAGGAAAAAAATGAGGCACATAAGAGGTTAACCGGAGACCAAAGGTTATCAACTAACGGATGGACTAACTTGTCCTGGCAATTACATTATGAGGGATTAAATGGAGACCTTTTCTTGGATGGGGACTGTAACACCCCCCCCCCCCCCCTCCCCCCCTCGGTATTACTACGTAACACATGCGGAAGTCAGAAAATTGGAGTATAAAATTTTTCTTTAAGGATAACTCTTAAATCCATAATGCATACATTTAAACGTAAAGTCACATTCGTAACAAAGTTACCATGACATACAACATTTCTCTAAGTTTCCATTTTTGGAAGAAAAAGTTTAAACTACTGATGGATGTATATAACACTACATTTACCGACCTCTTTAGATATACAACCCAACTCAGACTCCTAAGCTGATCATTCTATCAATTATTCATTGGAGAGACCCCCCCTCCCCTGTGGCCATCCCCCAATTAGAATACTTTCCCAACCTCTAACACTAGGTCTTCAAGTGACTTAGAAAGACTCCTCTGCAACATCGGTACTAGAGTAGCAAGGTACTACAGCAAAACCCGAAGAGACCTAATATAACTGTAAGATAGAGATATCGGCAAATGGATATATCATACAACAACCATATACATGATACATACAACACATTGTCATATTACCATTTAAGAATTTTCATAGATAAAACAACAAGTGTTATATCAGTGGGTCTCATACCCGAATCAATCAATTTTATAAAGATAATGCATGACACTTCAAACATCAGGCTCTAAACTTAATCTCCGGAGATCCCAAAATCCTCAAAATGAGTTGATCAGGCTCGATACACCGTCTCATTGGCTAGCTAAGCACAACGATAATACACCGTCTCATTGTTCATTTAGGCACAACGATTATGCACACCGTTTCATTGTCCATTTAGGCACAACGATACACGTACACCGTCTCATTGTCCTTTTTAAGTACAACGATAATACACCGTCACATGATACATTTCCCGTCAAAAATTTAGATCATGAAAGGGTAGTCTCCGTTGACTTAAAATCACTTCAACATTTCTTTTAGAAACGAGAATCTTATTCTTTTTGAAGTAAGCACTTTAAATATGGAAATTTTATAAATGAAACCAAAACTTTCAAAGTTCTATTCAAGGCTTATTAAGGCTTTTAATCCTTATAATCATTGAGCACAGACTCAAGTCTGGCTTCTCAAACTTCAATCAACAGTAATATATCTCAAACAGTAATATCATAGTTAATGACAGTTCTTTACATATATATAATTCACAATACTGTAAAGCAAGTAATAATCAACTTCAAGTAATAATCACAATAGCTCAAGTAAACAACTCATTCAAGTATTGGCTCCATATCATAATAATATTCAAATCACTCAAGTTAAACACATACACACATGCATATAGTCATTGAATATCCCTAGGCAATCCCCTCTTACCTTTGGTTAGGTAGAGATATGAGATGCTTGGATAGAAGTACTGTGAATGTCCTCGCTTTCTCCGTGATAGAATTCTAAGGTTATAAATGTCATGCCCCAAAAAAATTACAGTAAGGGGACACTGTAATTAATTAACTAATTAATTAAGTATAAAGAGGTTGAAAGGGTTTTATCATCCCAATGTGAAGATCATATGATGGAACATTTTGCTGGTCCAAATTTTTTTTTTCAATAAAAGTCTAGGCATGCAAAGGCATCACAATAGAGAAAGGTATCCTAACTAGGTCGGCACCCCAGACCCTACCAATCATCTGCAGCACACCTAAAAGATAATATTAATATAGAAATAGAAAAACAAGGAGAAAACAAGGGGGGACTAGGCCAAGACCCATGGAGAACTATCTAAACCTAAACTGAGGTAACCCCAGTTTATCATGATAGAAATCATACTTAACAAAATATGGAAATGTATCCCACCAAGTGTAACTAGAACCATTATCACCAAAAGAAGCTAACTTATCGGCACAATGGTTACCCTCTCCGAAAATATGCGTAAAGATTAAATTCAAATGATCACCAATCTTCATGCAATTTCTCCATCTTCCTCTGATTTTCCAAGGGACTAAAGAGTGTGATTTAGTGGAAGCAATGACCAAAGTAGAGTCACACTCAAACCAAATGTTTTTCCAACCTCTCTTTGAAGCTAACGCTATAGCAAGCATGACAGCACTAAGCTCAGCATGAAAAGCTGTTGTAATACCAACATAGGAGGAGAAACAACCAAAGGAATCTCCTTGGGAGTTTCTGAAAATGCCACCAGCACCAGCATGGCCAGGATATCCGTTGGCAGCCCCATCAGTGTTGCACTTCAACCAACCAAAAGAGGGTGGAAACCAATCCACTTGTTTAATAGAGGAAGCTTTTGGAGCATGAGTTGCTACGGCAAAGACTTTTAGTACCTGAAACTCTTCAATTGAGTTGAACATATGGCCTTTTGATAAGGAACCGGCTAAAGAGGTTAGAGCAAAGATTATAGTACAAGCTGGTCTCCAACTAATATTGACATTACTAAATCTCCTTTGGTTCCTGCAAAACCAGATGGTCCATATTGTGTTAAGAATTGCTTCTAGGTACACATCCTTCAATTGTGGGCTGCACTTAGCATCAACAACTTTCAGAACATCCAAGGCTGAGTTGTAGTTAATTGCACAATTTAACTTACTTTGCAGCCACAACCATGTTTGGACAGAAAATTGGCATTCAAAGAATAAATGCTGAGAAGATTCATCATGATTGCCACAAAGACAACACATAGAAACAGACACACAGCCTCTAATTCGCAACTTTTCATCAGTAGGAAGCTTGCTATGGATCAATATCCACCTCAGGAAAGACCTAGAAGGAGGAACTGAACCGGACCAAATCAAATTGCCCCAATGCTTGCATTGACAATGAGGATGATGAAAGGCATAAGCCTCCTTAATAGACACCAAACCATAATCATTACCACACAAAACTGACTGATCACAGTTCACAAAAAGAGGTAACTGAGTATTTTTTACTTTGTGGAGCAGATTAGGGACTTTATCAATTAGAACTTGAGGGAAGCTCCAATGATTATTGATGATGAATTCACTGACAGTAGCCTGGAGGGATTTTGCAACTGAATCAGGAATGTGAAGAATTTCAGCGAAGGTGTCGTCCAGTCACTTATCATTCCAGAAATTTATACTTCTCCAATCTCCCAAAATCCAAGTTGTATTATCCTTAATAACAGTTAAGTGGTACTTTATAGTAGGGATAATGGAAGATATGATATGATAGGTAACAGGGACATTATTCCTAATAAATCTGGACCTTAAAAAATAGGACCACTGACTGTCCAAGTACAAAATCTCCCAACTGAGTTTCAAAACAGCTGCCTTGTTAGTAGATGCAACTGATTTAAGGCCAATACCCCCTTCACAAGTAGGAGAACATACAGTTTTACAAGCCACGGTAACAATTTTCCTTGTATCAACATCACCCGACCACACAAAGTTTCTAATCCAACCATCCACTATTTTTAACAAAGCTGCAGGCCATTGATAGACATGGAAGCTATAGGACAACATACCTGTGATGACTGAATTGACTAGTTGGACCCTGCCCATAATAGAGAGGAGAGAACCCTTCCAAGATGAAAACTTAGCTCTTATTCTATCAGCAATCGGCTTCAAGTTCACCACTCTTGGCTTTCCTTTAAAGATAGGAATTCCAAGATAGATGAAAGTAAAAATGCCTAGGCCAAAACCAAGAATTTCAGAAATTGCAGCTGATCTACTAGGGGTCAATGCACTATTGTAAAATTTACATTTGTCTAACCCAAGCAATTGACCAGATATGTCACCATACTCCTTGAAGAAATTCATGAGAGTTCTAAGATTCCTTTTGGTTCCCTTACAGAAGACAAGAATGTCATCTGCATACAGTAAATGGCTTGGAGTTTGGAAACCTCTAGGGCCAGACATAGGAGCTAATAAATTGTGATTGACAAGATATGATAGGACTCTACTCAAAACATCTTTAGCAAGACAGAATAAGAGGGGAGAGAGAGGGTCACCTTGCCTCAACCCTCTTTTACAAGATAAGTAACCCACATGCTTTCCATTCACAGCAAAAGACAGCTTAGCAGATTCCAATATAACCTTTACCTAATAACAGAACTTTTTGTCAAAACCAAAGGTAGCAAGTACATTTAGCAAAAAGCCTCGATCTAAGGTGTCAAAGGCCTTTTTAATATCAAACTTCATGGCTAAATTCCCTCCAAAAGTTCTAGAATCAAGCATATTATAAGCTTCTGAAGCAATGCATATGCATTCAAAGATGTGACTACCTTTTATAAAACCTCTTAGCTGATCTGATATGACCTTTGGGGCAATGTGAGATAGTCTATCAGCCAAGACCTTTGTGATGGTCTTAAAATGAAAATTGGCCAAAGCAATTGGCCTATAGTTCTCAACCCTATCAGCACCAAGAAATTTAGGAATAAGAGAAACAATATTAGAATTCATTCCTGGTAAAATCCAACTCTGCTTCAAGAATTTTAACACAGATTTATACTCATCTTCTGCGATTACACCCCAAAAAGTCTTGTAGAAAAGTCCACCAAAACCATCGGGGCCAGGAGCACTTGATGCATTCATTGAAAAAATGGCAGATTTCACTTCCCCATTGAGGGCAGAGTAGTGATCATGTTATTATCATCCGGAGAGACTATTGAAGGGATGACTTTAGAGATTCAATCATTTGAGATGCAGGAATTTTCATAGGCATACAATGAAGTATAGAAGTCTAGAACATGATTTTCAATTTGATGTCTGTCAACCAGAACCCGATCTCCCTGCTTCAGCATAGTCATTTGCTTTGAAGCACTTCTAATTTTGGCAATCTTATGAAAGTAAGTTGTGTTTCTGTCCCCTTGGATAAACCAATCAACTTTAGCTTTTATGTTTCCAGAAGGCTTCCTCAGAAGAAAGGGCTTGTAGTTATCATGATAAAACTCATTTGTCGGTATCTCATGTAACACCATGTTTTTCCTATGTTTTCTGTAACAGTAAATACATATTTAAATGTGTTTATTTTAGATTAAACTCAGAGGATTATTTTAATTAAACTAAAATCATTTTCTTGTGTTGCTATATGACATGAAGTCACGGTAAAAATTTTGGTTGAAAATTCAGACGGAAGCCGAGCTGCGTTTTCACTGCCGGTACAAGTTTACGGTGCAGAAAACCTAATTTTGACCCGTGAATGAGATAGTTAGTGTTTTTATTATGTTTCCTTCAACTTTGGTTTTTTTGAAAATTTTCATTCAAAAATAAAATATAATATTTTATTCAGGTGAAAACGTCGGAAGAATTACGATCAGAAATGCAACCGGGTACGAAATGGAGCAGAATAGGAGACATAAAAGGCTTGAGGTGAGATGAGGGAGTGAGGTGACTCACTAGAGGTATGGCGTAAGCTACCTCCTAAAAAGTGATCATGATGGACTTTTTGAAATATATCATATTCTAAAAACCTAATTTTCTCTTTCCTCTTCAACCAAACAAGGAACGAAGTCAAAACTTGCTCTCAAAGCTCATTCCTATCTCCTCAATTTCGTGACACTCTCTCCCCTCTCTATATATGCCCCTTTCATTTTCACTTCATCATCTTCCTCCTTCAACCTCCATTAAACCTTCATCTTCTTCTTTCTTCTAAAAGTTCAAGCTCTTAAAGTTTTAGTTTTTATTCATCTTTTCCACTTAAGTACTGCATTAAAGTTCTTCCTTATACTAAGGGTAATGCTCTCATATGAATCTTTTTGCAAGTTTCATATTTTATTTCTTAATTTACGTTATGTGTTCTTTATATGCTTTAAACTTCTAAAATCTCTCTAAAATCGTAGAAAACTCCTTTTGAGTTGAAACTACTTTCTATAGTCTTGTATTAACTTATATTTTCACATACTAAGAGGTTGTGTAAAACAAAAATCTCTATCCATCTCTTCCAATGAAGGACGAATGCTTGCATTTGTGACCTAGGAAGTTTTTGTTTCAACTTTTGGAATATGATCATGTGTTTGAGTTTCTAACTATCCCTTGATCTTGAATCTATAAATCTTGGAATTTTTGATACCTTGTTCCTATGATGGCCGAAAAATATGGATAAGTAGGCCTAGGATACTATGTTTCAACTTTCCAAGTATTGATCATGGATTTAGAACTCTTAATACCATGTGATTCTATACCTAAGAGTTATTGTTAAACAAAGAATATTTTCCTCATCATCATATGATGGCTGAAACTTAGTGTTTGGGTGCTAGGATGTTTGAGTTTTTATTTTTCCAAAATGATCATGGACTTGAGCTCCATAAGATATTTGGATGCTAAGTCTAAGAGATTGGAAAGTTTAAGGATTTCTAACTTGTTTATTCTATGTTATTAAAGCTAGTATATATTACTTTCATTTTTCCAAGAAGATCATGGACTTGAGCTCCATAAGATATTTGCATGCTAAGTCTAAGAGATTGGAATGTTTAAGTTTCCATTGTTTTCCAAGATGATCATGGACTTGAGCTCCATAAGATATTTGGATGCTAAGTCTAAGAGATTGGAAAGTTTAAAGATTTCTAGACTATAGATCCTATGAAGGCCAAACCTAGAAGGTTTTGGACCTAGGATACTTTGTTCTTATTTTTCTAAAATGATCATGGTTTTGAGCTCCTTAATACATATGGATGCTAAACCTAAGAGATTGGAAAGTTCAGTGAATTCTATCCTACTTTACTAGCCTTGACCGAATGACCTATGTTTATAATTTAGTGGGATTTTAATTCAACTTTGTTAAATGATCATTGTTTATGAACTCCTAACCCTTAAGGATCTTAAATCCATGAGTTGTATAATTTTCGGGAATCTCTAACCCTAAGAACTAGTCTTGGCCGAACCTATACCTTGTGGTTTAGTGTTCTTATTTGATTTTAACTTGTTATTTTGTGTTCATAACCTTAGACTTCCATCGCGGAGGAAACGAGGACGTTCGTGACATACCTCTTCGAGCATCTAATCTTCTTACCTTCACAGAAAGTAAGAGGGGATTGCCTAGGGATATTCAATGACTATATGCATGTGTGTATGTGTTTACTTGAGTGATTTGAATATTATTATGTTATGGAGCAAATACTTGAATGACTTGTTTACTTGAACTATCATGATTAATACTTCAAATTGATTATTACTTGCCTTAAAGTATTGTGAGTTGTATATATATGTGATGAAATGTCGTTAACTGTGATATTATTGTTGAGAATATATTACTGTTGATTGAAGTTTGAGAAGGCGGACTTGAGTCTGTGCACAATGATTATAAAGATTAAAAGCCTTAATAAGCCTTGAATAGAACTTTGAAAGTATTGGTTTCATTTATAAAAGTTCCTTGTTTAAAACGCTTACTTCAAGAGAATGAGATTCTAGTTTTGAAAAAAAGCGTTGAAGTGTTTTTAAGTCAATAGAAACTACCTTTTCGGTGATCCAAAGTTTGTACGAGAGAAAACCTTTTTCGAACTGTGTTTCATGGAGGAAAAACCCCTTTGAAAATAATTGACTTTATTACATCAAGGATTTCAAAAGAAAATGAATTTCCAAATGTTTTATAAAAGACTTTGTAAAGGAAAAGATTTTCTCTAAAATTATTTAGAAACGTTACGGTAATTTGGATAAGTGACCAAGGTTTTGTTTTGGTTTTGATTTTCACTAAGGGAAAAGTAAGCACGTGTGAAAGAGAATACTAGTTCACGAGACGTCGCCTCTAGAATTTAGTTATAAGCACGCAATCTAGGATCCGTGTCAAGAATTATGGACCAAGGGTCCAAGTTGTGATATTATGGACTAGGAGTCCAAATCTTGGAATTGAGGACTGTGTTCTAATTTCATTGTTATGGACTTAGAGTCCTTATCATGTTGAAATAAAACATGGATAAAATTATAATTGTTTCTACGACCACAACCTTGGAATGCAGCCTCGGTCTAAGGTGTTGTGATTGAGCACTCCGACCGTGCATCCTGTGTTACAAATTTTCCAGTGATGCAAATTGTGAATAGTCGTTAGCTTTGGGCTTCGACAAACGGAAAAGAGTGAACACAAAGAAAAGTATCGTTAATGAAAAGTCTTTTATTCATATGCATTTCCCCTTGGCAGACGTGCTTGAGTTATCGAATACACGCTTAAGATATGGTATTGGATGATGTATACATCCGAATAGCCGTTATAAGGGATTCATGATGGTGTTGATCCGGGTACATGAGGTGACGAAGTCAACTTTCCAAACATGGCGTATGAGCCTGATCAACTCTTTCTTTCTTAATGGTAAAACGATGATGGTATCTCATGAGATTAAGATTAGAGCCTGATGGTTGAAGTGTCATGCATTATGTTTATAAAATTGATTGATTCGGGTATGACACCCACTGAAATAATACTTGTTGTTTACCTATGAGTGATGTTTAAAATGTTAATATGCCAAGGTGTTGTATGTATCATGTGTATGGTTGTTGTGCAATATATTTGTTGTCTGTATCTCACTCTTTCATTTCTACTTGTTATTCTCTCTTCCTTTTTGGTATCATTGTACGTATATGAGTTCAGATGGGTCCTAATATCCCACTTATGCCGACAACATCAAAGACTGAGGTCTTCGACGACGTAGGGAATGCTGGGGCATGGCTGATACATCCAGGGGCGACATTTGCCACATACCACGGAGCAATTACCACAACCCATTTAAATGCTGACGGAGACCCAATCTGTAGGAGCCATACTGTGGAGACTATGAGGGTAGCTCTACCCTCGACTTGGTATTACCTTCACACACTGCGAGCTAACGGACTGCTACATGAGCCACCACCTCTAGACGTAGAGCCGACAACACCTATTGAGGAAGATCCCGAGGAGGGTCCTGAGGAGGATCCTGAGGAAGACTTCTGTGAGGTCATGGATGAGGATGAGTCGGTTTATCACATTATGGATCATGGCAACGACGTCGATTCTGTAGATGAGGACGGCAACTTCATAGATCCATTACCTGAGGTCTCATCTGGTGGGAGCATTTGTGGAGACCCTGCTTGCAGCCAGTGTCAGTAACCAGTTCAGAGCGTTTTGTGGATAATATTCAATCATCTGACTTTTTAGAGTTACATTTTTGGATGTGGTTCCGAACCCTCTTTCCCTATGTCTTACTCTCTTTTGAGTTGTATCTTCTAGATGTCTAATTATGTTGCAATGCCCATTGATAAGGCCCTAACTTATGTACTAGAACTTGGCTTTCATTGGGACACGTTATATATATATATATATATATATATATATATATATATATATATATATATATATATATATATATATATATATATGTTGTCTTCAATTAATGTTCCGAGTGTTCATCACCTTTATCTTGTTTCATCCTTCCAAAAAAAAAATTAACTACCGTTTTTAGTATACTCATCCATCAAGAAAATGATACTTTTCAAAAGTAACCAGCATTGTAAATCAGAAATATTTCCGCAATTGAGTAACCATGTGATGCTAGGTTTAGGGTGTCACATCTCACCCTTGTGTTATTCTTGTTGGGTTTCTACTGTGGTATGATATATATTCGAATATACATGAACCACATAGGGAATCTGTCATACTTAGGGATTATGTCCCTGATGGTTGATGACGTAGACGACGGAGGAGCGTGGGTGATAAACCCGGGAGCCCGCATCGCAACATGTACAGGACCGGTATGTGTCACTGAAGGCACACATGCAGCTGGACCACATTGACGTACTCATACTACTCAGATAGTAGAGGTTCCATTACCACCGATGTGGTTACTGTTGGGAGCTCTAGAAGCGCGGGGAGATCTGGTGCATCTGCCTTCACCCATCCAGCAGATCTAGGATATGGCACCACTTACACCTCCAGCCCTTATGATTTTGGTACCAGAGGTAGATGACAAGAACGAGGAGGACCCTCACGAGGATGATGAGGTGCCAGAGTATCATCGTATGGATGATGTGGTGGACCCCGCTGTTGAAGCGGGAGTAAAGGTACCCGCACAGGATACCCCTGCAGTTGGTGAGACCCATGGTGGTCTTCCCAACGGTTTCCACTATGGTGACCAGCTGTAGGACTTTTTGGTTTCCATTTTTGAAGTAGTGGTATTTCATCAGTCTGTATATTTGGCTACTGAGAGCCATTCTTTTGGAAAACCGGAGACCTTTTTGAGGGAAACAGCTTGAGTTAGTAATATTAACTAAATTTATTTTTTAAGGCCTAAAGCCCTAGCATTAGTAGTTATAGCATCAGGTCATCCATGTCTAATGATGAGGTGTTAGGTTTGTGTTTGACTAAGACTTTTTCTTCTTATGAAGAATAGGTTAATATCGAAGTGAAAGAACCAATCAATCGAGGATAAATTGACTCTTTAGGTTCAACAACAAAAAAATCCAAAAATCAAAACTACATAAATACATGATTAAATAAATATGATTTCTTAAAAGTATATTACTAGAATTTCAGTACTTGTTTGGTGTCTGGAATTGGGCATAGAATTGGTGCTTGAAATTCTGACTTTTATATTTTGAAGACCTTTTAGAATCAGAAACATAATTTCAATTAATTTTATTTCCACCTACTTCCTCATAATAATGTATACATTTTCTTCCATTTGGAGCTTGCACTTCATATATGTACGTGAAAGATATAGAAGAAGAAACATAATTTTCAAATGATCTTCATACTCTTATTTTTTAGCACCACTTAAAATTAACCCCTAGTAGTTTCATTATTCTATTTACCTTTGAGAATATCTCCATTCCAAAAATTATATTAGAAGAAAAAAAATCTAGAAAGGAAGAATTCACAAATAGCATATACAAAAGGTGTATAAAAGTTTATAAACATCATGCTAATGTTTATTACAACAACGTAAATTTTATCATATGAAAGACAATCTAATTAACGTAATAATAATTATAATTCACAATCATATTGAAATGTGAATAACATAGGCAAACGTAGAAGAAATTGTACACTCCTTAATATAAGAAACTTTTTTTTAATAATAGAAATATTACGATCTATAAGTTTTTCATTTGTACCATCTTGAGAAATCGAGGGAAGATTCATTCTCCAAAATGCATTGTTGCTCATATTAAAGCAGAGGATGGATTTGTGGTTTTGAAGTTTAACCAACCAATGATAAACTCCATTCAAAAATGAAGTAAATGGTGAGTTGAAGACAATGACATTAACATTAGCAATGTTCCATGAGTTTGTACCCAGACTATATACTTGAGTAGTAGGTCGTATACTTGTGTTGGAAGAAAATTTCACAACTGCCACAAAGTTCACAACCATATAATCACTAGTTATTGGATCAAAACCAAATCCATTTACCTCTATACTGTATTCCTCAGGGAAGATGTATACTTCACAAGGGAAAGGAAGAGCTTTGACCTCTCTTGTTGTAACACCCTGTTTTTCCTATGTTTTCTGTAACTGTAAATACATATTTAAATGAGTTTCTTTTAGATTAAAATCATAGGAAGATTTTAATTAAACTAAAATCATTTTCTTGTGTTGTTATATCATATGAAGTCACGGTAAAAATTTCTGTTTAAAATTTAGACGGAAGCCGGTCTGCGTTTTCACTGTCGTATAAGTTTACTGTACAGAAAACCTAATTTTGACCCGTGAACAAGACGGTTAGTGTTTTTATTATGTTTCCTTAAACTTTGGTTATTTTGAAAATTTTGGTTCAAAAATAAAATATAATATTTTATTCGGGCGAAAACGTCGGAAGAATTACGATCGGAAATGCAACCGGGTACGAAATGGAGCAAATTAGGGAGCACAAAAGAAGTGAAGTGACTTTATGGGACTTTATGGAAATGGGTTATGACACACTCCAAAATTATAATCATCACACTATTCAAATTATATCATATTATATTCTAAAAACCTATTTTTCTCTTTCCTCTTCAACCAAACAATGCCTTAAGACCAAGCTTGCACCCCAAGCTCTTCTTTTTTTCCCCTTGGAGCCGTGGACTCTCCCCCCTTCTCTATATATATCCCTCTCATTTGTATTTCATCACCTTCCTTCTCCAAAACTCCATTAAAACTTCATCTACTTCCTTTTCTTTTAAAAGTTCAAGCTTTTAAAGCTTTAGATTCTATTCATCTTTTCTAATTGAGTTCTTCATTAAAATTCTTGCTTATACTAAGGGTAATGCTCTCATATGAATCTTTTTTTAAGTTTCTCTTTTTATTTCATAGTTTACTTTATAAAGTTCTTCCTTATACTAAGGGTAATGCTCTCATATAAATCTTGGAAGGTTTGATAGCTTGTTCCTATGATGGCCAAAAATATGAATAAGTAGGCCTAGGATACTATGTTTCGACTTTCCAAGTATGATCATGGATTTAGAACTCTCAATACCTTGTGATTCTAAACCTAAGAGTTGCTATTAAACAAAGAATATTTTCCTCATCATCCTATGATGGCCGAAACTTAGTGTTTAGGTGCTAGGATGTTTGAGTTTTTTTTTCTTTCAAAATGATCATGGACTTGAGCTCCATAATATATTTGGATGCTAAGTCTAAGAGATTGGAATGTTTAAGTTTCCACTGTTTTCCAAAAATGATCATGCACTTGACCTCCATAAGATATTTGGATGCTAAGTCTAAGAGATTGGAATGTTTAAGTTTCCATTGTTTTCCAAAGTGATCATGGACTTGAACTCCATAAGATATTTGGATGCTAAGTCTAGGAGATTGGAAAGTTTAAAGATTTATAGCTTATAAATCCTATGAAGGCTGAACATAGAAGGTTATGGACCTAGGATACTTTGTTCTTATTTTCCAAGGTGATCATGGTTTTGAGCTCCTTAATACATATGGATGCTAAACTTAAGAGATTGGAAAGTTTAGTGAATGCTAGCATATTTTACTAGCCTTGACCGAATACCCTAAGTTTATAACTTAGTGGGATTTTAATTCAACTTTTTAAATGATCATTGTATACGAACTCCTAACAATTAAGGAACATAAATCCATAAGTTGTATAGTTTTCAGTGATCTCTAACCCTAGTTTATTGTCTTGGCCTAACCTAATACCTTGTTGTTAGTGTTCTTGGTTGATTTTAACTTATGATTTTGTGTTAATAACCTTAGACTTCCATAGCGGAGAAAACAAGGACGTTCGTGGTATATTTCTTCAAGCATCTAATCTCCTTACCTTCACGGAAGGTAAGAGGGGATTGCCTAGGGATATTCAATGACTATATGCTTGTGTGTATGTGTTTACTTGAGTGATTTGAATATTATTATGATATGGAGCAAATACTTGGATGACTTGTTTACTTGAACTATTGTGATTATTACGTGAAGTTGATTATTACTTGCCTTAAAGTATTGTGAGTTGTATACATGTGAAGAACTGTCGTTAACTGTGATATTATTGTTGAGAATATATTACTGTTGATTGAAGTTTGAGAAGTCGGACTTGAGTTTGTGCTCAATGATTATAAGCATTAAAAGCCTTAATAAGCCTTGAATAGAACTTTGAAAGTATTGGTTTCATTTATAAAAGTTCCTTGTTTAAAATTAATGCTTACTTCAAAAGAATAAGATTCTTGTTTTGAAAAGAAATGTTGAAGTGTTTTTAAGTCAATAGAAACTACCTTTTTATGATCCAAAGTTTGTACGAGAGAAAATCTTTTTCGAACTATGTTTTTTATGAAGGAAAAACCCCTTTGAAAATATTTGACTTTATTCCAAAACAAACGATTATCAAGGATTTCAAAAGCAAACGAATTTCCTAATTGTCTTATAAAAGAGTTTGTAAAGGAAAAGATTTTCTCCTAAATGATTTAGTAATGTTTCGATTACTTGGATAAGTGACCGATTTTTTGTTTTGAATTTTGATTTTCACGGAGTGAAAAGTAAGCACATGTGAAAGAGAATCTAGTTCGCGAGACGTCGCCTCTAGCATTCAGTCATATGCACACGATCTAGGATCCATGTCAAGAATTATGGACCAAGGGTCCAAATCGTGATATTATGGGCTAGGAGTCCTAATCTTGGAATTGAGGACTGTGTGTCCTAATTTCATTATTATGGACTAAGAGTCCTTATCATGTTGAAATAAAACATGGATAAAATTATAATTGTTTCCACGACCCCAACCTTGGACTGCGACATCGGTCTAAGGTATTGTGATTGAGCACTCGGACTGTGCGTCCTGTGTTATTGATTTTCAAGTGATGAAAATTGTGAATAGTCATTAGCTTTGGGCTTCGACAATATAAAAGAGTGAACACAAAGAAAAGTCTTAAGAATGAAAAGTCTTTTATTCATATGCATTTCCCCTTAGCAGACGTGCTTGATTTACCGAATACCCTCTTAAGACGTGGTGTTCGATGATGTATACATCCGGATGGCCGTTGATAAGGGATTTGTGATGATGTTGATCCGGGTAAAATTTTGTTGTCAGTGAAAACGCAGATCGGATTCCTTCTGAATTTTAAACCCAAATTTTAACCATAACTTCCTACAATATAGTATATTCTAGATATGAATTTTTTTTCCAAAATAATTTTCTAGGTCTCGAATAAAAATATAAACAAATTAAAATTCTACCAATATTGAAAAAAAGTAAAAACTGGGGAGTTACAAAATGTGGTTGGGTGAAATCAGTCCTTCAAAACCTCATTAAAAATTGATCTCCTCATGCTAACTTCTTGACGAGATGAAAAAAATCATTTAAGAAAATAACTCCTAAACACTCCAATTTTGAGAGAGAGAAAAAAAAACAGCAATATTTTCAATAAAAAAAACTACCAAAAAACTATCACATGGGTTTGAGAACGTATGCCTTTTATTTCTTAGGATATTTGGCATTTTAAATTGCGGTTACTTTTTTTCTCCATTTCCAATAAAGACACAAGCTGAGCCTGTGTAGCAATACATAATTTTCTTCGCAAAGAACATATTGTTATGGTGAATTTTCAATTGAACCAATTGATGAATTTACATTTTTAGTATTATCAGCTAATGAAAAAAAATGATTTTGAATCTATTGTCCAAATACAATGGCAACAACAAAAAGATGTTAATGCTACTTAGAAGGACAAACTGTATAATTGTATTTGGTCTGATAGATTAAAACTCAGTTATTATTACTCTAACTCTTATTAGATTCTCTCATTATTCCTCTCCTCTTTGAATCTTGTTTTCACTTATTAAATGTTCAAATGTATCACAGACAAATACATAGTACCAGAAAGAAATTTAGACGCTTTAATGGCAATGTATAATTGAGGGTTGAACTTTGAGAACTATTACTAATACTCCCTCCTCCCCTCAAAGTTGAAAGAAATGTGTTGAAATATGTGTTAAGGTTGTGATTTATCAAAAAAATAGTTTGCCATGTTTTCTATTAAGCATTGTCCTCTTAGGAGATGCTAGACAAATCGCTGGTAGAGTTTGATAAGAAAAAGAGATCAAGTGTTGAGAGTTATGATTTTTGCAGGACTTACAATTCGATCTATTATTTCTTGCCTTTTTTCAAAGAGTGTTTTTGAAAACTACTACTTAAATATTAATCTCAATAAGTGATTAGGGTAAAATCAAAGTGAAAAGTGAAGTTGACACAGGCAAACACAAGAAGGGGGGTTGAATTGTGTTTGTTAATAATTTTCGAAAACAACCTTTTTCAAAACAGATTTCTCACACAAAAGATTAACACAAATAAGAACACACCAATAGATCTTTTAGAACCTTAACAAAAGCAATGTCAAAACCCCACAGTTAGTACAAACAAATTAAACTGAAGAGTTTAGGGATAGAAGATTCACACAAGAGATTTTATCCTGGTTCACTCTCTTCCAACCAAGAGCTATGTCCAGTCCCTTTGACTTGAAGGTTTTATCCACTATTTCTCCAAATAGATTACAACCATGTATTCAACACCTCTCCATGCTTACAAGTATTCCTTTCTCACCAAGCCTCTCCAGGCTCTAAATATAACAAATAGATTTAACTTATGATCTTCTTAACTCACTGTGTTTGAGGATATGAAAGTTTAAGATCAGATGAATATTTTCACAATATTCAAACTAAAGGATTACAGACTTTTGCTTTTGAAAGAATGAAAGAATAAGAGCTTGTTCTAGCAAGTATTGTATTGGAAGAAGTTGGGCTAGCAAAAGTTGTTCTTTAGTATACGTGGTCTTCTATTTATAGTGACCTTCTCCTTCTATAGAAAAGCCTCAACGGTCATTTTGAATTTCCCGTTTAGAGATGAAATAATATCCGTTGTGATTGATAGGTTTTATCTTGACAATACTGAAACGTACTCTTGGTTATCAAGGTAGCACGAAACAGAGGCTCACTGGTCTGGGCATTGCAGCTTAAAAACTGTTGTTCCTCCTTTATGTACAATCCAGCTTTTTCCAGCCACAAAGTTGTCATCATACATATCGTGTTTAATTTTTCAATGTACTATTCTGCTTTTTGTATTTCTTTGATGGTACTATGTTTCTTTTACAACAAGGTAAAACATTAAAGTAGATAAAACAAGAACAAATATTCTATAGAAATAAATAACAATCATTTGAAATAAATTTATTGTGGGTCAGATTACATTTATTCATTCAAGAGATGGAGCTCGTCTGCTAAAAAGCTCTGTCTCCTTAGTTTTATGTGAGACTAAGTCTGTTCATTATTTCATTTTGCTCGTCTGCTGACATGGCATATCCTCTCATCTATCAAGTCTTTGGACTTGCTATACCTCAGTGAGTTATCATAATCTCCGTCTGGTGACGTGGCACTTAGAGCTCGTCTACTTGATTATTTTATTTCTTAGTTTATTAAATTCTACTAATTATTCTCGTCTACTGACATAGCAAACTTGACATGTCTACTTAGAAAATTTTAAGGCTCGTCTACTCAAACTCTTGTCTATTAAAACAAATAGAGAGTAAAATTACCACACGTTTTCAAACAGCTCGTCTACACAAACGCGAATTCACTTACTCTTTTCAAGCATAACTTTATACAAGATATAACTTAAGTGATTTCAAATAATCCTATAAAACTGAATAACATTTGTTAAATAACAACTAACACTTTGCCAAGCAAATTTAATCCTTTTTTTTAACATCAAAACTTAGAGATTAATTAAATCCAAATCACTTTGGTTCCAACAATCTCCCCCTTTTTGATGATGACAAAAACTAATTAAATTTGAATAGCAAGTCTAAGAGAGCTTACAAAGATCCCCCTAAGACAAAGAATTCAAACATTTTATATCAGATCAGGATTGTATCAGAGCAATTACTTATCATATCAAACAGAGTGAGAAACATGTAGACTTGGAATTTATCATATCAATAAGCAAGTTATTGCAAGCAATATCAGAGCTTTCAAATAAGCAGTCATAGAAGACATAGAATATTTAAAGCATAAGTAGAGACATGCATGTGCAAACAGATATATGCGTTTCAAAAAAAGAAAACTGACTTTTCTTATTATTAATTTAATTCTCTTCCTTTCTCCCCCTTTTTTTGTCAACAGACAAAAAGATAAAGGAGTGGAACATCATTGTCAGTAAAAAAAAAAAACTAAGATGAGGGTGGAGGTGGAGGAGGAGGGTTTTGGTTCTGGTTTGGGTTAAGTGGAGGAACAGGAATCTGAGTTGGCAAGTTATGGCTTTGCTGAAAGCTGAGCATGATGCTCATCATTTGGTTCATCATCTAATTTGTGGGGACCAAGGCTTTTGCAACCTTTTCTCTGACTTGCTCCTTCATTTCTACTTTGACTCATTGTTCAATGACTCTTCCAATCATCTCTTCAAATTCTGGTGGTAAAGAAAGTGATGGTGTAGAGCTTTCACCACTATCTTGAGCATGTACATGACTAGGCAGGGTGTCCAGTGCTCTTAATTGTTGAGGTTTGTAACACCCCGTTTTTACTGTTTTCATTATCGGTAGAATTTTTAATTTTTTATATTTTTATCTAAGATTGAGAAAATGATTTTGGATAAAACAAAATCATATTTATATTCTACCTTATGGTAGAAGGTTACGGTAAAAATTTTGGTCTAAAATTAAGACGAAACCCGTGCTTCGTTTTAACTGACTGTTAGATTTTACTGAGCATAAAACCTAATTTTGACCCGAGAGCGAAATCGTTTAGATTTTATTTTATTTCCAACCATAGTGGTTATTTTGAAAATTTTCAAAATAAATAGGTTATTATACGTTAGTCGGGTGAATACTCGACGATCGGGGATCAACAAAATCGAGAACGGAGGTGTAGAGATAAAACCCGATGCCGGACGGATGAGGACAATGAGTCATCTATGATGACTCATGGTGTTGAGTCATAGGGGTTAGTCATCTTGCATTAAATGCAAGTAATGATGGTTATGTGTGAAATGTCTAAAATGTCCTTGGACTTTCAAGAGTGCTCCTAAGTGAATTTTAACCAAAATACCCTCTAAAATTACTCAATTTCGTGCAGCCCCTCCATTAAATCAAACTCATTTCATTTTGATTTCATTTCATAATCTTTCTCTCAAAAACTCTAATCGGGTAAACAATGGAACCGGACACGAATGTGTAGAGATATACCGGGGGACAGAATGACGAGTCATCCATGATAACTCAAGAGGAATGAGTCACCAAATGACTCACCATAGCCATTAATGTGCATTTATGACAGGTAAACGTGAAAAGACTAAAATACCTCAAAGCTTAACCTAACCGACATTCAGTTAAGTTCTAACCATGGTTAAGGAATCAAGGTTAGTTCTTGTGGCCAAGAATCAGCCACACCCTTCCTAAAATGTGAGCCACATGTTTTTTAATCATGGTCACTAATTAACCCCAGTTAAGTTACTAATTAACCATAGTTACGTCATTATATTATTTTCTAACTTAACCTCGGTCAATTTAACTCAACCATGGTTATCTTTTAAGATTAAACAACTCATTTTCTCACATAAACACCCTCTTGGCCGAAGCTCCTTTCCACTCAAAGACACCATTTCACTTCTTTGTTCATCATTTTCTCTAAGAACACATAAAGACTTCATCGATGCTCATACTCATCCGAAACTGTAACAAAAATATGACCCTTGTCTGTTCTGAAAATCGGAAAACATTATAAATGAAAGTTGTTCCTATTCATCTCTTCTTTCTAACAAGCTAAAGATCACCAAAAACGGATAAGTATATTGAGAGATATGCCCAAATTACCAAAACAGCTCAAAATCCTCAACATCCTAGGAGAACAGTGGAAAGAAGGCTCTTTACTCCCCTTTTATGATCTGAATCAAAGAAAACCTTAAACATAAAAGTTTTTCCTATCCTTATTTCCTTTCTAACAAGCCAAAGTTTGTAATTTTTAGATCATTAAATCGTGAGATATGCTCATAATACCATCACACCCTCAAAGCTGTCAAATTTTCAACTAAGCTTGTTTTGATCATTACTCTTCATCAAGAGGTAACCTCTCTTCTACATGATCAATAATGTCTTCTTTTTCATTCATTTCATGATTTTCATGCCATGATCATCATTTAAAATTCTTAGATCTAGAACTTTGAAAATTCCTAGAAAATCATACAAAAATCATTTTAATGTGATATCAATTTCTATGATCTTCATATGACTTCTATATTCATCATCCAAGAGCTTGAAAAATTTAGAGATCCCTAGCTATTTCTTTCCAACTTGGCCGAACCTATGTGCAAGTGGGTTAGAATGATTTTCTTCATTCTTTAACTTGTTTTCTTGATTGATTTCTCATGGCTATGTTTTGGTGGAGAAAACCGTGGCCTACGTTTCTTGGTTTAGCTTATGTTTGTTTAATCTTCAAGTGATCTACAAGAGGTATGGGGGAGATTATGACTATCCTACCTTAAAGTAGATATGTTGATGGTTTGTTTACTGTTATTTAGTGTAAATGGTCTTGTAAAGTATAAGTTGTGTAATTTATTGATTTATATGTGTGTGATCCTCTTGGAGGATTTTGGTTGATGCTTGATTTTGATATATATTGATTTTGATTCAATGATTTCTAATTGGATACTTGATGGTTGTTTATTTGATTTAACATGAAAAATTGCCTAACATGATCATTCTTGGGCCATTCGACCTTGGCTGTTTAAATGGGTTGCATGATGATTTAAATTGTTTGAATAATTTTTATGAGGACTGAATGAATATATAAGAATATAGAAATTGGTTTGGAATGATTTGGATGTGTATATTAAAAGATACGATTTTATGAGTCCTTGGGGACTAAAATGCAATTTCTGAGAATTTCAGTGGCTGCACTGAAATTCATGTTCTTGTGTGTTAAGATTTTAGTTCTTCGTGAGAGAAAACCACAGAAATTGGTTTGGTGTTAATTGGATTAATACATAAAAAGTTATAAGCTTTTTTATAAACAAGGACCTTTTTGCAATTATTGAAAAATATTTGGGGCAGAAATGTAATTTATGAAAATTTGAAGGTAACTGAAAAATTTTTCTAAAGAAGTTAGTTTGGTATGATTTGAAGTTATAAATAAAAAGTTACAAGGTTTTTAGTGAATAAAGACCTTTTTGTAATTAATGAAAGTTTAGGGACTAAACTATAATTTTCGAAAATTTATGTAACTGGATGTTAGAAACTGTTTTTTATACCTATTAAACTGTTCTAAAACTCCAAAATGAGTTTTGGACTATTAGAGTTTAAAATCGTTGAAAAATGATTTACGCGATTTACAAAATTAACGACGTTCGATCAAATTCTTAGAAAATTTGTATAAATGGAGATTTAGATGTAAAATCAGTGTTTCAACATTTTCATATGAGTAATATAATCTAGGAGAGTAATACATTTGAGGTGAAGAACCATGTTTTCAAAAATATGACTTTTGGGCCTAAATTCAGTAAAAAGCGGTGAAACCTCATTAAATGTTTTTAAGGATTTTCGAGCAAATGTTTTGAGAAATTGATACCTTTGTATCTTTGATGGAAATTATTCTTGAAAATTGGTTTGATTTTATCTAAAGGTTTTGGTTTTAAGCCAAAAGGATTTTAGTCTTCAAAGACGAGTTTTTACAGTAAAATGCAAAAAAAACCTAAGTCTAGAATGACTTAGTGAAAATACGAACGTAATAATTTATGACATGGGGTGGAACACGACCTTACGTCATAAAGTATGGATAATTCATTATCCATATTCCATAAAATTTAATGGATTCAGAATTGGTTGTTTTCTTGGAAGCCAAAGAAAAAGGCTTAATTAGAAAAGTACAGAGAAATAAATAATTGGATTTGTGTTCCAATCTCATAATGCGTTAGAACTTTTAATCAAGTGTTTTACGATATCTTTCGATAAAGATGAAAGGTTACTTGAGAACTTCAGTTCGATGTTAAGAACATCTAGCATCTGAGAACGCATGTGGAAAGAATTCCGACGGAATCAAGATGTCATCCGATGGAACGACAAGAAAAATGCATTTTCCAGCAGCCTAAACACATGGTGAAACTATGTTCTGTAAGGCTGCCTAGGAGAAGAGCTAACACTTTAATGCGGTTGTGAATTCCATAGTGGTGAATCCTGCTTATTCATAGGGGGTGTCGGGGTTTGAAATACTCATATAAGCCCAGTTGGTAGCTCCTCTGTGGCAATGCACCGACATACTCGACTAGACACCACATGTTTTCTGTTAGTGTAGGATGTTCCTGAAAAAGCCTATGACGTGCACGCCCTCTTCTATTGACACATTATTTTTACCCAAGGCTGGTACCTCCAGAACAATCCTCCGAACCACTCTCTCCGACTGTTCGTAAAACCACTCTCTCCGACTGTTCGTAAAACCATGGTATTGGAATTCAGAGGTCATTCCTCAAGTCTTAGATGTCTTCTATCTAGGAAAACATGGTGCTATGGTCATGTTTCTGTGAAACATTATTGTTTTGTTATGAGTGTAGATATGATTGATAATTGTTAATTGTACGTACCTGAGAGTCGTACCACTGCATGTCTGCCCTATGTGTAAGATAAATGGAAATCTCACCTCCTTATTTTTATATTGCCTGTGTTGGTTGGCTATGTGCCTTATGTACTCTTTTGAGAAGATTAAGACGTCAAGATGTCACTTGGCTAACGCATTGAGGTTTGATCTTGTAGACGCTATGGTGGAATTTCTAGTGGACATCTTTCATACTGTCAATGGTTCATAGACCATTTTTTCCTCTTTGAAGAGGAAAGGGTTTTGGTTCGAGAGTTACTGTTGTAGTAACTCCAGTAGAGTCTTTTGTGACGATGTCGGTTGGGTTTGTCCTTCTCACGATGAATGAGAAAGGATGGTCTTTTATATTTTAGTTTGCCCCGTTGGGTATGTTTGGGAGTTAATGTAACTGTCTATGGAGCTGTGACTCCAAGTATCTTATATTTTGGGAGCTACGTCTCCACATCTTTATGTTGAGTCTGTACATTCTATGACTTAATCAAAGTAGTTATATTTAAGACTTATGAAAAAGAAAAAAATTACCCCATTCTTTTATAGCCAATTTTAATTAACCTACTTTTCGTCTTTAAAATGTCACTTACGATGTAGCGCCCAAGAAGGGTGTTACAAGGTTGATCTTCTGGGTGAATTATTGTGAGAGTCAGAGGTTGAGATGAGTGCTTATCTGAAGTGCTTGGTCTGGGAGTAGACTCAGTAACTTCCTCATGCTCATTTATCAAATTAACTGCATCATGCTCTACAACAGGATCCTCAATAGTGATTTCCTTTTGTGTGCTTTGATGGAGGTGTAGGTGGTGATGAAGTAGCAGGTTGAAGCACTAATTTAGGTAATTCCTCGAACCATTTAATTTCATCTTCATTTTCCAAGTGAAGACTGGTGACAGGTAGTCCAAAAATGTCATTGATGATGAAGAACTTGAAGTCTGAAATGCCACACCTTCCTCTGACAGTTGGAATGACTTCCTTCTCTTCATGAGTTAGTCTAGAGGTAGAGGCTTATCTTGGGCAATGAATAACATGTGATCTCCAGAAATCAACTGCAGGTTCTTTTTCAGATACATCTTCAATAGGAAGTGATTGCCAAAATTTCAGTAGAGTATAGTCAAATGGTTCAGAGTTAAGGTCCAACATGATTAACTCATACTCTGGTTTCTTGCCTTTGAAAATTCGCCTCTTCTTATATTTGTCCTTATTGAGATCCAGCATTGGCAGTCTTGGAGCAATCATGTATGGCTTGATCCTAATATTAGTTGTTGATGAATGCCTCAGCCAAGTTGGAGGGGCAAAGTTTGCAGCTCTATCAATTCTAAAATGGCTAAACTCCCACTTCAATATCTCATACATTAACTGATCAACAAAATCAGTAGCTTTGCCATAGGTACTGGGAGGCTTAAACGTTTCCCAGCCAGTGTTTCTGTCCTTGATGAAGGGGACATGGCTGTATGATCTGGATCTCTTGTAGGTTTCAGAGAGATCCTTCTTGGCAGGGTCAGTGTGGCAGTCTGAAATGATGTGCCTTTGAACTCCTTCAGTGAAGGTTTGGAGGATGGAGATTTAATTAGATTGGGGTAAATCTTTCTAGGTGGGAATATCTTTTATGGTAAATGGGTGAGAAGAGGTCCAAAGGAATTGAATAGTTCATATGGAAATGGTCCAGTAGGTGTGTGTGGTTCAGGGTTAACCCAATATGAGTAGATATTTGCAGGTTCATACTCATATTCTGGTAAAGGGTACCATCTGGTTAGAATAGGTTCAGGTTCAGTTTGGTAGGTGTGGAAAAGAGTCTTCCAGTCCTTCTTGACTTTTACCCAATTCTCAGCTTTTCCCTCATATAATACTGATGGATCAGTATAAGGAAAGTTGATTTTCTTGATTTTTGGAAATGGGGCACCAGGGCAAACTCCATCATCAGGATGGTTGAACCAAGGGTCATCAGCAGGGAAAATGGGTTAGAAAGTTGGTTTAGGAGGTAAGGCTATTTGTGGTTGGTCTGGAAGGTTTGTTTCTGGTGAGAGGAGTGTGGGAATGTATACATCTGTCATATCAACATTCATAGAAGTACCGGAAACATCTATCCTATGCTCAAAGCTAGAAACTAGGGCTTCTACTGCTAACTTAACAGGGTCATTAGCAGGTAGATTTACCTCAGTCTCAAAGACAACTTTGGCTTTCCTCTGTGGTTGCCTCCTTCTGGTTGGAATGGCAGAGGGGGCAGCAACAACAATAACAGTCTTTTGTTTCTTTAAAACAGAACTGATGGGAATTTTGTCCTTATCATCCCCATCGTCATCTTGTGACAAAACCGGATGTCTTGTCCTCTTTTGAGAAATGGTAGGTTGAGGGGCAGCATCAGTAGGCTCCCTGATGACAATTTCGGTAGGCCTTTTAGACATAGCCTTCCTGGCAGCAGTGGCCTTTTTCCTGATATTCTTCTTTGGCTCTACAATCTCATCCATGTTATGTTCCACCATTTCTTGTTTAATCTTCATCAATTCCTTAGTCTTAGCAACAGCAGCAGCAGCATATGTACTAAGGTTCATGTTTGCTATGTTCATTTTTCCAAAGTCAGCAGCTGAAATTGGTTTTTCAATCAGAATTTTGGCTTGTTCCTCAAGAGTCCTTGCAGCAATATATTCATGGATTCCTTGTACCTTGAATATTTTTGAAAGAAGATGACAATAGGGAAATGCAAAGAGTCTATTCTTGTTCATCACAGCATCCCTAAATCTTCCATACATAACTGTTTCAGTCATGTGGTGGCAGAGGCTAAACTTGTGTAGAGAAGAGAAGTTGTCCTTGGACCCAACATTATGAAGAACTACCTTATTAAGTAGCTGATGAAGGATTCTAACAATATCCTTCATTTCAACAGTCTTCCATGAGTGATTTCTGACAGTGTCTTCTTTCATTAAACAGATTTCAATGGTCTCTAATCTACCTAAATCAACTTCCCAAGTTTCAGTGAGAACCAACCCTTCCTGGGCACAGAAAATGGCGTCAGTGATAGTCTTCTCAGAGACTACAATCTTCTTTCTCAACACCATAGAGGAGAAGTCTGTATCAGAAATTCGAACATTCCTCCAGAAGTCCCTAATCATGTTTGGAAAAACAGAGACTTTCTCTGTGAAGAGTCCTCCACAGCCAGCAACATTAACATACTTGCTAATATCCAAGTTATAGTCTTGCAATACTCCAAAGTTGAAATGATGCTCAATAGCCAAGTTTAGTTTATCCACGTTGAAGGTTGAAGAAGAAGTCATTTTTGGTGATCAGAGAGCTTAGGGTTTGAAAGTAGAGAGAAGGATAGCTCGAAGGTTTAAGGAAGTGCAAAGTTTTTCTCACAGGGAAGAGATAGCTTTTAAAAGATTTTTGAATCCCAAAGGTTTTTCCTTTTAGAAATTTTTTTTGACAAGACATGTCATTAAGGATAAAACGACGTTGGTATTTTGGAACTCTAAAAAGGTCTTGATGGGATTGATGGAAGTACTGACTCAGTAAAGAGAGTAAAGGATAAATTTGTCATATAGACAAAATAAATGCATTTAATAAGTATATGGATGGACGAGTCCAAATAGTATGCAAGCAGATATAGACGCGACATGCAGTGGACACGACAAACAAATATAGTGGACGCGATATGTATATTAATCATACAATGAACTTGAAACGCTTTAGACGCACATGCATCAGCAAAAGATTCTCTAGGCTGGATGCCTTAACCAATCTGCACATAACATATTAAGATGCTTTCTAATAAAAATAAATATGTCCTCAGCAAGAGGTTTGGTAAAGATATCTGCCCATTGATGGTCAGTATCTACAAATTGTATATCAAACACACCGTTTTTCACATAATCCCTAATAAAATGATGTTTAATCTCTATGTTCTTAGCTCTAGAATGCAAAATCAGATTCTTAGATAGATTTATGGCAGCAGTATTATCACTCATAAGTGGAATACTACTTACAAACACATTGTAGTCCTTCAATTGATGTTTGATCCAAAGAAGTTTTCAGCAGCAACTAGCAGCTAAAATATACTCAGCTTAGTAGTACTTTTTAAATATCTAAATATTCTCTTAACTGTTGATAAGTGAGATTCTTTAGGATTAGATTGAAAACGAGAACACAAACATACACTAAACATAATATCGGGTCTGGATGCGGTAAGACATAAAAGAGATCCTATCATACCTCTATATACCTTTTGCTCTACGTTTTTCTCTTTATCATCTTTGTTCAGTATGGATGTGGGGTGCATAGGAGTGTTCATTGGTTTGCAATCATCCATGTTGAACTTCTTCAAGAGTTCCTTTGTATACTTGGTTTGGTGGATGAGCACCTCGTCCATAGTTTGTTTTACTTGAAGTCTAAGGAAGAATTTGAGTTCTCCCATAAGGCTCATTTTAAATTCTTTTTGCATTAACTTAGAGAATTCTTTGCATAGAGATTAATGAGTAGCACCAAATATAATATCATCAACATATATTTGCACAATTATGAAATTAGACTTAATGGACTTTCTAAATAGGGTTGTATCAACCTTTCCTCTATTAAATCTATTTATCATTAGAAATGAACTTTGCCTATCATACCATGCTCTAGGTGCTTGCTTAAGTCCATATAAAGCTTTCTTAAGATTGTAAACATGTTATGGATGGGTTTCACTCTCAAAACCCGGAGGTTGCATTACATATACTTCTTCATTAATAAAGTCATTTAGAAAGGCACTTTTAACATCCATTTGAAAAAGCATAATGATATGACGTGAAACAAATGAAAGTAAAATCTTAATTTCTTCTAGTCTAGCAACAGGTGCAAAGGTTTCAGTATAGTCAATACCTTCTTCTTGAGAGTAACCTTGAGCAACAAGTCTTGCCTTGTTTCTCACCACCTTACCATTTTCATCAAGTTTGTTTCTGTAAACCCACTTTGTTCCTATAAATGATTTGTCCTTAGGCAGGGGAACCAGAGTCCAAACTTCACTTCTTTCAAACTGATTAAGTTCTTCTTGCATAGCCATAATCCATCCATCGTCCAGCAGAGCCTTGTCTACTATCTTTGGTTCAAACCCATAGACTAGTGCAGAATTATCTTGTTCTCTGAAAGTTGATTTGGTGCTTAGATTGTCATTGGGGTTTCCAATGATCTGATCTTGTAGATGATAATTCTTGAATTTCCAAGATTTTTGAACTGTATCATGCTGAGAAGTTGAGGTGTCTGGTTTTTGAGTGGGGTCGTCTACTTGATCATCAACTTTTATCTCTAGTGTGCCTCCTAAGATGTTTAGATCAAGATCTCCAAAATCTTCATCTAGCTCTGATAATTTCTTATCAGGTTGTTTGTCATCAAACTTGACATGAATACTTTCCTCTACTATTAGAGTTCTACAATTGTAAACTCTAAAGCCTTTTGAAGTTTCAGAATATCCTAACAAGATTCCATTATCTACTTTTGCATCAAACTTGCCATGTTGATCCTTAGTGTTTAGTATATAGCATTTACAACCAAGAGGGTGAAAATAAGATATGTTGGGTTTTCGTCCTTTCCACGGTTCATAAAGAGTCTTGTTCCAAATAAGTCTGATGTAAATTCTGTTCTGAATGTAGCAGGCAATATTAACAGCTTCAGCCCAGAAGTGTCTAGGGACATAGTTGTCATTGAGCATAGTCCTAGCCATCTCTTGAAGAGATATGTTCTTTCTCTCTACCACACCATTTTGCTGTGGTGTTTTAGGTATTGAGAAGTTGTGAAGAATACCACTTTCTTCACAGAACTTATGAAATAGCTCATTTTCAAACTCTCCCCCATGGTCACTTATGATTGAAGTGATACAAATGTCTTTTTCATTCTGTACATGTTTGAAAAATACAAAAAAGACCTTGAAAGACTCATCCTTGTGAGTTAGGAACATAGCCCATGTCCATCTAGTGTAGTCGTCTATAATGACAAGACCATATTTCTTACCACTGACAGAAGCAATCCTTGTTGGACCAAAAAGATCAATGTGCAGCAACTCTAGTGATTTATTGGTACTAACAACATTCTTAGATTCAAAAGAACCTTTGACTTGTTTTCCCTTTTGACATGCATCATAGAGAGCATCTGATTTGAACTTAAGGTTTGGTAATCCTCTCACGAGGTTATGCTTATTTAGCTTTGAAATTAATTTCAAGCTTGCATGACCTAGCCTTTTGTGCCAAATCCATCGTTCATCTTCAATGGACACTAGACATGAGACACTTTGATTTGAGAGATCCTCCAAGTCAATCTTATAAAGGTTGTTTTACCTCTTAGCAGTGAATAAAAGTGATCCATCATCTTTCTTGACATTACACATGTTCTTATCAAAAGAAACATCATATCCACTGTCACATAATTGACTTATGCTCAGCAGATTATGTTTTAAGCCACTTGCTAAAAGAACATTATCAATGGAAGGAAAAGGGTATTTACCAATTTTACCTATACCAATGATCTTTCCCTTTTGATTTCCTCCAAATGTAACCCAGCCACCATCTTTGTGCCTAAGGTCTTGGAACATACACCTTTCTCCCATCATATGACATGAGCACCCACTGTCCAAGTATCAAGATGTTTGTTTCTTTCCTGTTGTTAAGTAGATCTGCAACATGTATTATCTTATCTTTAGGTACCCAAAATGACTTGGGACCTTTCTTGTTAGTGGTCACTAGACGAGTATGCTTAGCATGTTTATAGTTTATGCATCTAGATGTAATATGCCCACTTGTTCCACACACTTTTCAAAAGGTGTTGGACGTGCTAGACTTAGCTTTAGCATATTTATCTAGAACTTTTGAAGCTCTATGTTGTGTATGTGGTTTTGACTTTTTGTGAGATTATTCTGGCTTCTCTTTGTCATAACCAAAGCCAGATTTGTCATGTGGTGACCTAGAGTACCATAAATGAGACTAAACTTATCTGAGCTACCTAAAAGCTTTGACAGAGAGTCTGTCAAATATGTTACTTCTTGTTTCAGTTTTGTAACTTCACAAGAAGCATCATGCTCACACTCCATTTTGTTAGCTAGACTGACATTCACTGATTTTAGTATGTCATTTTCATCTTTAAGGTTTTGTTTCTCAATGCAGACCCTATCATATTCTTACGATAGTTTAGAAAATTTGTTTTTGAGACTCCTATACTCTCGAGACAGTACGAACGACTCATGCAACAATTTATCAAAACCATTTTGAAGAGTGGACGGGTTAGAGTCCATTACCTCAGCATCAGTGTATGCACTTTCTGATGACGTGTCAGTCATGAGACATATATTTGCCTCTTCCTCAGTATTATATTCTTCATATGATGAAGACATATCTTGATCCTCCCATGTAGCCATCAAACCTTTCTTCTTTTTGAAGAATTTCTTTCTATCCTTCAGCTCTGGACAGTCAGCTTTGAAATGACCAGGTTTCTTGCATTCAAAGCATAAGGGTGGACTTTTTTCTTTGGAATATGACTTTTCCTTTGAGAATTTCTTGGTGAAGTGCTTCCTTCTGAAACCACCTTTCTTTCTCCACATATGTTGAATCTTCCTGGAGATAAAAAACAGTTCATCCTCATTTGACCCTTCATCATTATTAGAAGGACCAGATCTGATGACTCAGCAGCTTTGAGAGCTTTTGATGAACTTGTTTTCTTTTCCATTAGGGCAATAGATTTTCCTTTTCTTGAATTTTCTTCTTCATTAAGTTCAAGTTCATGAACCTTGAAAGATCGAAGAAGCTCTTCCAGAGAGTGTGTATTCAGGTTTTTAGCTTCCTGAATAGCAATAACTTTTGGTCTCCATTGCTTGGATAAGCTCCTCAGAATTTTTTTGACATGATCTCTACTTTCATATGTTTTTCCAAGAGATTTGATACTGTTGGTGATAATCTGAATTCTCCCAAACATTTGATCTATTGTTTCACGATCAGCCTTCTTAAACCGTTCATATTGGTGAACCAGCATGCTTATTTTTTATTCCTTTACTTGGGATGAACCCTCATGAGCTAGGGCAAGAGTATCCCAAATTTCTTTAGCAGTATTGCAGCTATGAACTTTGTCATGTTCAGATCTGGCAATAGCACACATGAGATAGTGCTTAGCTTTCAGATTCAGCTGATGTTGATTTTTCTGCTATTGAGTCCATTGGGCTCTAGGAACAGCAACTCCAGCTTCATCTCTTGGCTCTGTTTAGCCGGTTTCAATAACCTCCGAAATATCTATATTCTGTGCATCCAAGAAGGCCATCATCCTCTTCTTCCAATAGTCATAATCTGTTCCATCAATGTGAGGAGGTCTATTGATAGCTTGCCCTTCTGCATCCATGGTTGTTAGATCGTACTCCCTCAGTACTTGTTAGATGCTCAACCCTTTCGAGGTTGAGCTCTGATACGAACTGAAGTTGACACAGGCAAACACAAGAAGGGGGGTTGAATTGTGTTTGTTAATAATTTTCGAAAACAACCTTTTTCAAAACAGATTTCTCACACAAAAAGATTAACACGGAAATAAGCACACATAAATAGATCTTTCAGAAGCTTAACAAAAGCAAAGTCAAAACCCCACAGTCAGTACAAACAAATAAAACTGAAGAGTTTAGGGATAGAAGATTCACACAAGAGATTTTATCCTGGTTCACTCTCTTCCAACCAAGAGCTACGTCCAGTCCCTTCAGCTTGAAGGTTTTATCCACTATTTCTCCAAATAGATTACAACCAAGTATTCAACACCTCTCCAGGCTTATAAGTATTCCTTTCTTACGAAGCCTCTCCAGGATCTAAATCTAACAAATAGATTTAACTTATGATCTTCTTAACTCACTATGTGTGAGGATATGAAAGTTCAAGATCAAATGAATATTTTCACAATATTCAAACTAAAGGATTACAGACTTTTACTTTTGAAAGAATGAAAGAATAAGAGCTTGTTTATAGTGACCTTCTCCTTCTATAGAAAGCTTTAACGTTCATTTTGAATTTCCCGTTTAGAGATGAAATAATATCCGTTGTGACTGATAGGTTTTATCTTGGCAATGCTGAAATGTACTCTTGGTTATCAAGGTAGCACGAAACGGTGGCTCACTGGTCTGCGCATTGCAACTAAAAAACTGTTGTTCCTCCTTTGTGTACAATCTAGCTTTTTCCAGTCACAAAGTTGTCATCATATAGATCGTGTTGCAATTTTCAATGTACTATTCTGCTTTTTGTATTTCTTTGATGGAACTATGTTTCTTTTACAACAAGGTAAAACATTAAAGGAGATAAAACAAGAACAAATATTCTATAGAAATAAATAACAATCATTTTAAATAAATTGATTGTGGGTTAGATTGCATTTATTCATTCAAGAGATGGAGCTCATCTACTGAAAAGCTCCGTCTACTTAGTTATATGTGAGACTAAGTCTGTTCATTATTTCATTTTGCTCGTCTGCTGACGTGGCATATCCTCTCATCTATCAAGTCTTTGGACTTTCTATACCTCAGTGAGTTATCATAATCTTCGTCTGGCGACGTGGCACTTAGAGCTCGTCTACTTGATTATTTTATTTCTTAGTTTATTCAATTCTACTAATTATTCCCGTCTACTGATATGGCAAACTAGACATGTCTACTTATAAAATTTTAAGGCTCGTCTATTCAAACTCTTGTCTGTTAAAACAAATAGAGAGTAAAATTACCACACATTTTCAAACAGCTCATCTACACGAATAGACGCGAATTCACTTACTCTTTTCAAATAATCCTGCAAAATTGAATAACATTTGTTAAATAACAACTAACACTTTGCCAAGCAAATTTAATCCTTTTTTTAACATCAAAACTTAGAGATTAATTAAATCCAAATCACTTTGGTTCCAACAATCTCCCCCTTTTTGATGATGACAAAAACTAATTAAATTTGAATAGAAAAGTATAAGAGAGCTTACAAAGCTCCCCCAAAGACAAAGCATTCAAACATTTTATATCAGATCAGGATTGTATCAGAGCAATTACTTATCATATCAAACAGAGTGAGAAACATGTAGACTTGGAATTTATCAGATCAATAAGCAAGTTATTGCAAGCAATATCAGAGCATTCAAATAAGCAGTCATAGCAGACATAGAATATTTAAAGCATAAGTAGAGACATGCATGTGCAAACAGATATATGGTTTTCAAAAAAAGAAAACCGACTTTTCTTATTATTAATTTAATTCTCTTCCTTTCTCCCCCTTTTTTGTCATCAGACAAAAAGGTAAAGGAGTGGAACATCATTGTCAGGAAAAAAAAAGTAAGATGTGGGTGGAGGTGGTGGAAGAGGGTTTTAGCTCTGGTTTGGGTTAGGTGGAGGAACAAGAATCTGAGTTGGCAAGTTATGGCTTTGCTGAAAGCTACGCAAGTACAACCTGAACTTGATTTGATATATATTTATTTTATTTTTTTGTATATGAGGGGGTCTATGCCAAATTTTTCGAGCTAAAGTTAAGTCAAGGAAAGGTAGCTCTCAAACGATAACACATCGGGTGATTTGAAAAGAAATTTATCCAGTTCAAGCGAACAACAGAGTCTTGAAGAACATGAGGAACATCTGCAACAAGTCCTACAGATCCTAAGCGAGAAGGTGTTGCATGTAAAACTATTTAAGTGCGAGTTTTGGCTCGAAGAAGTAAAGTTTTGGGGGCATATGATTACTAAGCAGTACTTTCTTGGGAAAGACCGAAGACAGTGATGGAGATCCGAAGTTTTGTGGGTCTGGCCGGTTATTACCGAAGGTTTATAGAAAATAGTAGCGCCGTTGACTCAACTTACGAGGAAGGATCAACATTTTGTGTGGACTCTAAAATGCGAGGAAAGTTTTCAAAAGATAAAGGAACGTCTGACAACCTCGCCGGTATTAGTACTTCGTGAACCAAATGAACCATATGAAGTATATTGTGATGATCCACACCAAGGTTTGGGTTGCGTACTAATGTAGCACAGAAAAGTTGTAGCGGATGCGTCATGCTAGTTAAATACTCACGAGAGAAACTACCTGACGCATGATCTGGAGTTAGTTGCCATGGTTTTTACATTAAAGGTATGGAGACATCACCTTTGTGGATCTAAGTTTGATGTCTTTGGTGACCACTGATGGGCTCCGTCAAGTGTACAGGATCGAAGCAAGTAATAAAAACATGGTGAGAAATTACCGAGGTCAAACACAGGGATTGGGTGGCCAATTGTAATCAATATTTAAGGGAAACAGTTAGGATTGACCATGTCAAGAGAGAGAGTTTGTTGTGAAATCAAATTGTAACTAATTATCAAGAATCAAGCAAGAGTTTAGTCAAAGCAAGAGCAAAAATCAAGAATTTGTTAACTATGAATGGGGAAGATCTCAGGTCACGAATCTACCAACCCAATCAAAACACAGTTCAACAGTGATTATTTTCTATCCTTAGGTTCAATTACATGCCAATCAGGAACCCAAATTTATCCTAATGTCTCGGTCGAGCACAAGAGAAAATACCTAACATGCCAATCAACTAGATCTCTATGATGATAAACATGCAAGATTCAATTTGTGTTCTTAATTCAAGTCCTAAAACGTGAATTTCCGGTCGGACTCATCACACTTGACTAGTTAACCACGAGCTCATATGATCAACACATACAAAACAGAATTAAGAAATAGAATTGAGAATTAGGGAGTAGAAAACATCGCAATTGCACTATGCCGTCATGAGCGGCTTCATCGCTTCCTTAGAAAAGAGGATCAGTTCCTCATATAGTGCTTCAACATCATCGATCCAAAAGTAAACATGAATAAAAACAGTAAAAGTATATGTAAACCTAAACGAGACGCAACTCACAAAAAACTAGGATTGGATATCTCAATTTGCAACACAACAAGCTTTATATAGAAGTCTGGCTCTGCGGTCGCTCATAGGGAGAGCACTTAAATTTGGCTCCATTCTGAGTTTGAATCCTAGCGGGGCGGGGTGAGGCATGTCTCACGGGGCGAGACTGAAAAGTCTTCAGAATCCTTTTTCCGGTTCATGGGGCGAGCCCTGCCTCGCGGGGCAAAGCTGAAAGACTCCAATTTCTTGCTCAGAATCAATTCTGGCTCGCGGGGCGAGACCTCGAAAAATTCCTTTTGCTTGTTTTCTTCATTTAATCCAAGTTTCCTAGAGCTTCACTTTTAACCTGAAATTAAAAGTAGCATTAAATTCTTTATTCATCTAGAAAATAGCATAAATTACTCAAAAATAAAGACTCAAAATGTCGCTTGTGAACAATTAAAGCCAAATTTGGGCTAAAATGAGAATGAACTCGTGCAATTGGTAACAAAATTGAGGTCTTTGTAGTCATAAAACTAGATGAACGAAAGGTTTATCAAAATATCCCAAGCTTAAACTTTGCTTGTCCCCAAGCAAACTAAAAATTAAAAAGACTCGAAACAAGGTAAGCTTAATGGACTTAATCAATTTTCCCCAAATTTCATGCAAGTTTATCAATCCAAATTTTCAATGATGTTTTCCTTTTTCTCGCTTCAATTAATCAATCCCCAAATTCGTCTACTTTTAACAATGAGAATCCAATCAATCATGCAATCATTAATCTAAGCCAATGATCCAGTATACACATAAAAGGGAGATTGTAACGTCTGTTATTTTTTTATGTGTTGTTTACGTAGGAGGATTAGGTTTAAGGCTTGGATTATATACTTAAGATGTTGTTTGAGGCATAGAGACCCTTACATGGAAAGTACGCAACCTATGCAACATCAAAAGGTCTTTTAAAGGTTGTAATGGGGACTGGCTAAAGGTAGGATATACAAATGTACTAGGCTTTAAATCCCTAGGAATTAAGAGAGCATGAACTTTCTACACTTTTATTTTCACTCTAATTCCTTTTTCAATTTTTTCATTTCCACGCTTTGGGTGGCTACAACATTTCCCTTTGATAACCTTTTATTTTCCCCTTTTTTGGCATTTTTGTATTTTTCTTCCTTTTTCTTTTTCTCTTTTGCCTTTGGCTTCAACCCTTTTAATTTTCTTTTTCACATTCCCAAGTAACATGATAACTCATTGTATGCACCCCAAACTTAGTTTCTAAGCATCCATGCTCTCCTAAATCCTAAGATCGGGTGAACATGGTTTTTCCGGATTTTCGGCTTATAACGTTAGGTCATTCAGAAACAATTGGCTTATTAGGCTCAAATTGGCTAACTATGGAACATGCATTAGGAATGGTTCATTTTGGTCAAGTAGCTATTTCAAAGAAACAGTGCCTAGATCATATGATGCAACATATAGATATGCAAACCATGCATAGATTCAAGCAAATCCGGGAAAGTACAACACGAAAGTGATTCACACAATTTTTAAGAACATGTTAGAGGCTCAAATTCATCACCTGGACATTTTTAGCAAATTATTTGACAGAGATACATCCCTAATGTGTTCACCCCAAACTTGTCATAAATCATGCAATCCAAACAAAAATTCTCAATGTTTAATTTTCAATTTTTTCAAGGGGATCAATTTTTCTCATTTTTCAAAAGCATAAGGAAAAACATCAAAGTTTTTTTTTTTCAAGTTTTATCACATCCATTCAATTTTTGGCACAATGCAATTAATCCCATCAAGACTTACCCACTAGACTCTATGACACTATGGTTTTTGTGTATTGACCACTATTTACTTGAAACCATAAAATTCAAAACAAAAGAAAAGAAAAGAGTTGAGTTTCAGAAAGAGTTATCTCAAGGGGTTCGAGTGGACCCCACACTCTCATTAGCATGCCTCGCCTTTTCCTTGTCTTTCTTTACTTTCTTCCTTGGTCTACTAGATTCGGCCTCATCGAGATACTTAGCCCAAACTATGTCCGGGCTAACAATAGTAACTTCCTCTCTTGGAGCTTTTCCACTCGGAATTCCTTCTCTTGCACGTCGGATCTCCAAGTCCACCCATGCGATATCATTTTCTCCCTTGAAGGTTAGTAACCATTTTGGGTCCCACTTGTCCTCTTCATCCTTAGTTAATCTCTCCACATCCGGGAATGGAATCTCTCCTCCTTCCACCGCCTTCTTGACTTTCTCATATAAGGCATGCTCGATGTTTATGCAAACTGGGAAGTCATTTTGACTTTATTCAATTTCACTCTCAATTGCCCTCCGGATTTAGTCATTCACACCCCTATCAAAGCTCAAGTGAAACGGATCCTCCTCCTCCTCTTGTCCTTTTGTCAAAACTTCCTAGGCCACCATGTATAGGTTTCGGCCATCCTTGGAAATAAGAGGTAGAAAATTTTGTTTTATACAAACTCTTAGTATGTGAAAACATAAGTTAATACAAGACTATAGAAAGTGGTTTCAACTCAAAAGAATTTTTCTACAATTTTCTAGAGATTTTAGAAGTTGAAAACCCATTAAAAACACTTAAAGAAAAAGTAGAGTAAACCATAAGGTAAAAGAAGAAACTTAAAAAAAGATTGACATAAAAGTATTATCCTTGATACAAGGATCAACTTTTGTGAAGAACTTGAGTTGAAAAGATGAATAAAAATGCAAGCTTTATGAGTATGAAGTTTGAAGAGAAAGGAAGAAGATGAAGAAATAGTGTTTTTGGAGAAGAAAAATGAGTTGAAGAAAATGAACGTGTGATATATAAGGAGAGAGAGAGGGCCACGGTTTTGAGGGAGAGAAATGAGTGCTTGGAGGCCAATTTTTGAGTTATGTCATGTTTGGTTGGCAAAAGTTGAAAGGGATGGCTTAATTGATTATAAAGTAGTAAATTTTGAAAATAGTAATGATGGTACTTTTATGGATGTGACATAAAGCTTCTACAACCATGCCTCCTTTCCCTAACAAGTCACCTCATCTCTTTTGTATCCCCTAGTCTGCTCCATTTCGTACTTGCCATTCAGATTCCGATCGTATATTCCCGACATGTTCACCCGAATAAAATATTTTATTTTATTTTATTTTTGAACGAAAATTTTTAAAATAACCAAAGTTGAAGGAAACATGATAAAAACACTAACCGTCTCGTTCACGGGTCAAAATTAGGTTTTCTTCTCATTAAACTTATACTGGCAGTGAAAACGCAGACCGACTTTCGCCTGAATTTTCAACTGAAAATTTTACTGTGACTTCATATGATAAGGTGGATTAAGAATATGATTTTATTTTATTAAAACAAAATATTTTCTACTTTCATATTAAAATATAATTACTTATATTTTAATTGATTAAACGGTATAATGAAAATCTGGCTGTTACATTACTACCCCTCTTAAAAGAAAATTCCGTCCTCGGAATTTACATACCTCAGAAAAGATGTGGATATTGTTGTTGCATATCTGCCTCGCGTTCCCAAGTTGCATCTCCAGTAGTTTCATCCCATATGACCTTAACCAAAGGAATCTGTCTACCACGAAGCTCCTTAATCCGTTTATCTGTGATCCTCACAGGTAAGGCCTCATGCTCTAGATTCTCTCACAGTTGTATCAACTCAGACTCAATCACATGAGATGGATTAGGATAGTACTTTCTCAACTGATGAGAAACATGAAAGACGTCATGAATGTTGGAAAGATTTGGTGGCAAGACAATTTGGTAAGCTACTAGACCAATTCGTCGAAGTATCTAAAAAGGTCCCATGAAACGAGGAGTAAGTTTTCTAGATTTGATAGCTCTGCCAATTCCAGTTTTCCGAGTAACTCTCAAGAATACGTGATCACCTTCCTGGAATTCTAATGGTCTCCTCCTCTTGTCACTATAGCTCCTTTGCCTATCCTGTGCTTCCTTCATCTTTTCCCTTATCTTCTTGACTTGTTCCATAGTCTGTTGTACCATATTCGGACCCAAAACTTGGTTCTCACCAGTCTCATACCAACATAATGGGGTCCTACACTTTCTGCCGTACAAAGCCTCATACGGTGCCATTCCGATACTATTGTGGAAACTGTTGTTATAAGTAAATTCAATCAATGGCAATAACTCATCCCAACTGCCAGTGTGTTCCAACACACAAGCTCTCAATAGATCCTCCAATAATTGAATTGTCCTCTCTGATTGCCCATCGGTTTGGGGATGATAGGCAGAACTCATTCTCAATTTCGTTCCCAATGCATGTTGCAATTGTTTCCAAAATTGAGAGGTAAATCTAGGATCTCGATCTGAGACAATACTTGATGGCACACCATGCAATCTAACCACTTCGCTGATGTAAATCTGGGTTAACTTTTCTAATTTATCACCTTCTCTAATAGGTAAGAAGTGAGCACACTTCGTCAACCTATCAATGATAACCCAAATCGCATCATGCTTCTTAGGAGTTCGTGGTAATCCGGCCACGAAATCCATAGCTATATTATCCTATTTCCATTATGGGATATCTAAAGATTGTAATAATCCTGCTGGTTTCTGATGTTAAATCTTCGCCTTTTGACACACCAAGCAAGATAAAACATACTCTGCTACCTCCTTCTTCATTCTGTTCCACCAAAACATTTTCCTCAAATCTTGATACATCTTTGTGGATCCGGGATGAAAACTCAACTTACTCTTGTGTGCTTCTTCCAAAATCATCTTCCTAAGTTCTACATCCTCTGGCACACATATCCTATCCTTAAACCTTAACACACCATCTGCTTCCCTAGTGAACTAAGAAACTTTACCCCCGTCTATCCCCTTACTAATCTCTCGAAGGTATAGATCTTGAACTTGCTTATCTTTAAGATCTTTCAAGAAATCACTACTAATAGTGACCATACTTAAGCAAACTTTATCTTTCTGTAATTCCATTCCTAAGCTCAGATATTTGAATTGTTCAAGCAATTCTAACTCCTTAACCATCATTGCGGATACATGCAAGGACTTCCTACTTGAGGCATCTGCTACCACATTGACCTTACCAGGGTGGTACAATAACTCAAAATCGTAATCTTTTATGAACTCCATCCACCTCTGCTGCCTCATATTCAATTCCTTTTGATCGAATAGGTACTTCAGGCTCTTATGGTCACTGAAAGCATTAAACCTTGCTCCATACAAAAAGTGTCGACATATCTTTAATGCGAACAATATTGCTGCTAACTCCAAATCATGAGTCAGATAATTCCTCTCATGAATCCTCAACTGTCGGGAAGCATAAGCAACAACTCTTCCCTCTTGCATCAGAACACAACCTAAACCTTGGTATGACACATCATAGTATACATCAAACTGTCCTAGAGGGTCTGGTAAGATCAACACAGGTGATGTAGTACATTTCCTTCAACTTTTGAAAACTCTGCTCACACTTGTCCATCCATACAAAAGTTGTATCCTTTCTCGTTAACTGCATCATGGACAACACAATCTTAGAGAATCCCTCTATGAACCTCCGATAATATCTAGCAAGTCCTAAGAAACTCCGTACTTCACTTACTGACTTAGGTCGTTCCCATTTAAGACCTGCCTCAACCTTAGCTAGATCTACGACTATTCCTTCTTTATTAATCACGTGCCCTAGGAATTGCACTTCTTCCAGCCAAAAATCACACTTGCAAAGTTTGGCATAAAGTTGCCTATCCTTTAAGACTCCCAATACCAAACTCAAATGTTCCTCATGCTCTTCCCACGTACGAGAATAGATAAGAATATCGTCGATAAACACAACAACAAACTTATCGAGGAATGGTCTAAAAATTCGGTTCATGTAATCCATGAACACGGCTGGCGCATTAGTTACACCGAAAGAATAAATACTCATAGTGCCCATACCTCGTCCTAAAAGCCGTCTTGGGTATATCTTCCTTCCTTACCCTGATCTGATGATACCCAGATCTTAAATCAATCTTCGAGAATATTGTTGCTCCCTTCAATTGATCCATCAGGTCATCGATCCGAGGCAACGGATACTTGTTCTTAATTGTCACCTTATTCAACTGTCTGTAATCTGTGCACAACCTCGCACTTCCATCCTTTTTCTTAATGAACAACACCGGTGCCCCCCAAGGCGAAACACTCGGTCTGATGAACTTTTTCCCCATCATATCGTCCAATTGTTTCTTCAACTCAGCTAACTCAACCGGTGACATCCGATAAGGTGCTATAGATATAGGCCATGTCCCTGGTACTAGATCTATAGTGAATTCCACTTCTCTTTCCGGTGGAAAACCTGGAACGTGTGGAGGGAAAACTTCATGAAACTCTCTCACGATAGGTATAGAATCTATGTCGGGGATCCCATTAGCCTCCATTTCAGAAAGCCTCACAAATTCCTGAGAGTTGTTACTCCTCAGAGGTACTCCTTCATTGGCAGACACTATACTAGAAGGTTCAAGAAATGATAAAGTATTACTAGAACAATCTAGCATTACATGGTTAGCCGAAAGCCAATCCATGCCAAGGATAACATCTATCTGTTGCATAGGCAGATAGATAAGGTCTACAACAATAGTTCGATTTTCAATCACTATAGGACACTTTAAGCAAACAGATATGGTAATCAAAGGATTACTAGTTGGAGTAGATACCATAAGGGTATAAGGCAATTTGGTGACAGTTAAGTTCAAATGATCCTTACACTCATGCGAGATAAAAGAATGAGTAGCGCCTGAGTCAAACAATACGTTAGAGAGTCTACCAGCTATCAGAGACATACCTTGTATGAGTTCAACAGATTGAGAGGATTCAGCTCCCTTCAAGGTAAACATCCTTCCAGTGGCTTGTGGTCTAGTTGTTAGGACACCTCTTCTAGCTCCACCTCTATTATCTCCGGAACCTTTTCCCGTAGCTGCTAGTTGTTACATAACCTTCTGTCTGCAGTCTCGTGCCATGTGACCTGATTTCCCACAGTTGAAAAAGTTGGGTCCACTTGAACAGTTGTTTGCATAATGTGGTCCCCCACATCCGAAGCAAACTACACTTTGCAATTGCTGACCAGTTCTAGTCGCTGGTGCTGGTCCCTGTTTCTGCCCAGGTCTAACATATGGTTTCTGTCTCCACTGGGAACCACTTCCCCTACGCCTATGGAAAGTTGATCGGTTAGGGCCTCCAATCCTCATTTGTTTCTGCTCATTAGCTATCCTCAGATCTATGCTTTCGATGGCACCGCATCTCTTGACTAGCTCTGGGAAGTACTGTATGTCAAGAGACACTACAGCCCTCTGCATCTCATATCTGAGCCATTCCTCGAATCTTCTACATTGCCAATCTTCATTCGGGAACCTCTGACAGTATTCTGAAAACTTGATCAGCGCCTCAAACCTTGATGCATACTCACCAACAGACATATTGCCTTACTTGAGGTTTGTGAATTCCTTTTCCTTCTCGCGTCTAACTATACGCGGAAAATACTTCTCGAAGAAGTAATCGGTGAATAATTTCCAGGTAACTACACTACCTTCAGCCTCCAATAACCTTCTCTTGCCCTTCCACCATAATTTTGCCCCCTCAGTCAACATAAAGGCGGCATAAGTCACATTTCTATCCTCTCGGCAGCGCATAGTATCGAATATCTTCTCAATCTCCGGTATCCACCATTCTGCCTTCTCTGGATCGTATTCTCCTCTAACCCCACTGCTCTATGTGGAAATACCTTGTGAACCTTAAAAGGTCTGGACCACCGGGATTTCAGCTTACCCGAAAATAACCTTAACCTGGAGTTGTACAATAAGACCCATTGTCCCGGTTCAAACCTTCTAGGCAAAATATGCTTATCATGCCAAGCCTTTGTCCACTCCTTGTAAATCCGTGCATTTTCATATGCTTGCATACGTATCTCAGCCAATTCATTCAAGTCTAGTAGGCGCTTCTCACCGGCTTTCATCAAGTCATATTTGAGGGTATTGATGGCCCAATAGGATTTATGCTCCAATTCCATCGGTAAGTGACACGCCTTTCCAAACACCAAATTATACTGAGATCTACCAATGGGTGTTTTGAAAGCAGTCCTGTATGTCCATAGTGAATCATCACCTTCCTTGACCAATCCTTCCGTGATGACTTTACTGTCTTCTCAAGGATTCGCTTCAACTCACAGTTGGACACTTCCACTTGATCACTTATTTGCAGATGGTAAGGAGTTGCAATATTGTGTGTAACCCCGTATCTTGAAAGTAGGTGATCCATTTGTTTGTTGCAAAAGTGTGAACCACCATCACTAATTAGAACCCTTGGGACACCAAACCTTGTAAAAATTTTGCACCTTAGGAATTCCATGACGACCTGCACATCATCCGTTGTGGCTGGTATGGCCTCGACCCACTTGGACACATAATCCACTACCACCAAAATATATTGATATGAAGAGGATGGAGGAAATGGTCCCATGGAGTCAATGCCCCACACATCGAAGATTTCTACCTCCAACATGCTCTGGAGAGGAAGTTCGTGTCTCTTCGAGATATTATCAACCCTTTGGAAACGATCACACCTCTCTACGAAAGCTTTTACATCCTTGAAGATGTTGGGACAATATAAACCACTTTGGAGAACTTTTTCTGCAGGTTTATTACCTACAAAATGTCCACCATAATCCGAGCCATGGCAATGCCATAACACACTCCCAACTTGATCATGAGGAATGCACCTCAGCATCAATCCATCCTCACACTGCTTGAAAAAGAAGGGATATTCCCAAATGTAGTACTTTGCATCTGAGAAGAATTTCTTTTTCTGTTGCCTAGTGTAGCCTTCCGGGACCACTTTTGATGCTTTGTAGTTAGCCTTATCCGTGAACCAAGGAGGAAATTTTCACAAATTGTGAACAAACGCTCATCTGGAAATTCTTACTTGATATCTAAAAGTTTCTCCTCTTGGTCGGGATTTTCTATTCTTGATAAGTGGTCCACAACTCCATTCTCTGAACCTTTCCGATCCCTAATCTCAAGATCAAACTACTGCAAAGGTAATACCCACCGGATTAGTCTAGGTTTGGCCTCTTGTTTTGTAATCAAGTGGTTAATGGCCGCATGATCTGTGAATACAATAATCTTAGATCCTACTACATAAGATCTAAATTTATCAAGTGCAAACACTAATGCAAGGAGTTCTTTTTCAGTGGTGGAATAGTTAGCCTGTGCATCGTTTAAAACTTTGGTTGCATAATAAATCACATGGACTAACGTTTCCACCATTTGTCCTAGCACGACCCCCACCGCATAATCACTTACATCGCACATGATTTCAGAAGGTAATTCCCAATTAGGCGCAATGATTATGGGTGCGGTCACAAGTTTATGTTTCAAAATATTAAAAGCATTTAAACATGAAACAATAAAATCAAAGGATACATCCTTCATAAGAAGGTCACATAGCGGCTTAGATTTTTTTGGAGAAATCTCAAATGAAGCACCGGTAAAAGCCAATATGCCCGAGAAAACTCCTCACTCCCTTCACATTTGTTGGTGGGGTTAACTTCTCAATCAATTCAATTTTTTCCTAATCTACTTCAATCCCCTTTTGAGAGATTTTATGCCCCAAGACCACACCTTCACGAACCATGAAATGACATTTCACCCAATTGAGCACTAGGTTGGTCTCTTGGAACCTTTGTAGCACACACCCCACATTCTTCAAACAATTTTCGAACAAGGTTCCAAATACTGAGAAGTCATCCATGAAAACCTCAATGAACTTTTCCATCATGTCTAGGAAGATAGATAACATGCACCTCTAGAAAGTAGCCGGAGCGTTGCACAGACCAAAGGGCATCCTCCTATATGCAAATACACCATATGGACAAGTGAAAGCCGTCTTTTCTTGGTCCTCTGGATCCACCACAATTTGTTTATATCTGGAATAACCGTCCACGAAGCAATAATACTCATACCCGGATAACCATTCCATCATTTGACCTATGAATGGGAAGGGAAAGTGGTCATTCCTTGTTGCATCATTGATCTTCTTGTAGTCCACACACACTCTCCATCCCGTGATAGTCCTTGTTGGAATCATCTCATTCTTCTCATTCACCACCACGGTTGTTCCTCCCTTCTTTGGGACCACATGAATTGGGCTAACCAAATTACTATCCGAAATTGGATAGATAATTACGACATCTAAAAGCTTAATCACCTCCTTGTGCACAACTTCTTTCATGATGGGATTTAACCGTCTTTGTGGTTGCACCACTGGTTTATAATCATCCTTCATCAAGATTTTATGCATGCATAAGGAAGGACTTATACCTTTTAAATCTGAAATCTACCATCCAATAGCTGACTTGTGTTCCCTAAGAACTCTTAATAGTTTTCTTCTTATTCTTTTCTCAACACCTTACTAATGATGACTGGATCTTTCCCCTCCTTACTCAAAAATGCATACCTCAAGTGGGATGGGAGTTGCTTCAATTCTGGTTTCTTGTTTTCTACTTTCGCACTTTCTTTGTTGAGTTCTTCCTTTTTGCATTGTTCTTTGGGGATAATTGGTAATGCTTCCATATTTTTCCAACACTTAAGAAATTAAGCATCATCCAAAAATTCCCCATCATCATCCTCGACATGGGATTTAACCAACACTTTCTCAAGTGAAGAACCATGTTCTTCTTGCGTGGCATGGGCTTTCACAATAGGCTCTATCACATCTATGTTATATATACTAGATTGCTCAATTGAATGCTTCATGGCTTCAAAGACATTAAAGACAACATTCTCGTCTTGCACCTAAAGTGTGAGCTTCCCTTATTGCACATCTATCAATGCACGCCCGGTGCCCAAGAAAGGCCTTCCCAATATGAGATGGATCTCGGCATGTTCATCCATATCTAGGACCACAAAATCTACTGGGAAGAAGAATTTGCCCACTTTTACCAACAAGTCCTCAACCACCCCATAAGGGTATTTAATATAACGATTCGCAAGTTGGAGCGACATCATAGTACCTTTGGCCTCTTGAATGCCAAGCTTCCTCATCAAAGATAGGGGCATTAGATTAATGCTAGTCCCTAGATCATATAGTGCCTTCACAAAAGTTATCTCCCTAACGGTGCATGGGATGCTAAATGAACCCGGATCCTTCAACTTCGGAGGTAGCTTGCGTTGATGGATTGCACTACACTCCTCGGTTAAAGCAACCATCTCTTCATCCACTATCTTCTGCTTCTTGGAGAGAAGCTCCTTCATAAATCGGGCATAAGATGGCATTTGTTCCAAGGCCTCCACAATAGAAATGTTGATTTGAAGCTTACGGAAAACATCATGGAACTTAGAAAATTACTTATCTTGCAAAGGGTTCTTCAATCGCTCTGGATATGGTACCGTCATGTAAGGAGGGAGATCCTTAGCTTCAATCCACTTCTTCTTTCTGTATTCTTCATCCACCAATTTCAACCTCCCCTCTTTCTCTGGTACCTTCTCGCTAGGCACTTCTTCTTCCTTAGCTTGCTCTGTCTCCACCGGTGGTACTTCTGGAATTATAGCTTCAGGAAACTAGTCGTACCCTTATCTGATTCCAACACCTTGCCGCTTCGAGTTGTTACGATATTTCATTGGTTCTTAGGATTGTTCTTTGTATTACCTGGAAAAGATCCTGGAAGACGCTCATTCAACTGCTTTGCAAGTTGTGCTACCTGAGTTTCAAGATTCTGGATCACTGCCCCTGTATGAGTGGCCAACTTGTCTATGGATGTATCTTTTTGAACTGCTAACTTCTCAATGGTTGCACTAGTCTTCTCAATAGCCAACTCCCAAGGTTGCTTCTTTCCATCTGTGATCTGTAACTGATTAGTTCTTGGGAGGGCTTTCTAAGTATCCTGCTTTTGAATCCCATAGTTTTGCCTTTTAGTTTAAAGTTGTTGTTTCCCGGCTAATCCACCACTGGTCTCTCCTGAGGTTCCAATTACGCCCATTGTGGTAGTCATTCTTCTTGTTCCTCTGATGGTCATTGCATTGTGGCACTGTGTCGTAGAAGTTATGACATGAGTCCACATGCTCCTGAGAAATGTTACCCGAACAATTTTCACTGTCATGATCACCATCATAAATATCACAACCCGGTGGCAATCCTTCCCGTACTGCGTTCACCTTCATCTTGCTATTAAGTGCCTCATTCTGCTTCTTTAGAAGTGCGTTCTGCTCAAAAGTAGCTTCAATTGATGTTGCACAGAGTCTGGAAGAATTTTGATGAGATGCACTAGAAGAGTGACTCCCATTACGGGTATAATCATTCCTAGACATCTTCTCCAACAATGCCCATACATCCTCCGCCGACTTGCAAGAGAAAGAACCGCCAGCTGTGGCGTCTGTAACAGCCCATTTTTAGTTACGCTGTTTAACCGGTTAAAATATAATTACACCTATGGTTAATTATTTTATTTGGATGTTTATGTTAATTTTGTTATGTGGTTTAGTTTGATTAATTAAATTACTCTCTTCAAATTATTTTATTGGGTGCGTTAGCACTGACTTATTTCAGTGAATGCACACTTACTAGACAATAAGTTACATTATTGTCACTAGTACTACCAGTACAGAAAAATATTTTAAATAATATGTTTAAGAGAAAACCATTTTCATATTATCATTCAATTTAATTTTAGAGTTGAAAATAAACTGGTTTGACCTTAATCGGAGATTAAATTTTGGAACGAGTATTTTCTTAGTTGATCAGTCCAACTATTAATCTTTACTCTAATTTGAATTTCGAAATCTTATATTTATCAATATTTACTTTTAGATTCCAAAAAGTAAAAACATGTTTATTTTAGGCTTAATATTTATCACTCATTTTGTACCCACTAGTACAAAAATCAGAAATTCTCTTTCCTCTCCCCCTTAATGACCCGTAACTCTCTCTCTTTCTCTCTTTTTCTTCTTCTTTTTTTTCTTTGCTTTCTCTGCTTCTTCTCCCTCTTGACTCCATCTTCTTCTTCCTCCTCCTCACATCATCTCTCTCTTTCTCCTTCCTAGCTCACAGCTCCGCTCATCCATCCATCACCTACCGAGTGCCGCGGATCGTTACTGGAGGCGGGGAGGCGACGACCACCGTCGCGACCCAGCTTCTCCCATGTGTTTGGACCGATTTCGCCGTCACTGTGTTCCGGGTCGCTGCCGTCCGACACCATGAGCCCCACTGCTGGGATGCGCACTACTGGGGCCTCCATTCCAGCCACCGAAATGGTCCCTTGATGCCTCTGTTTGGATCTCCTCCTTCTTCCTTGTGTGGGTCACACAAAAACCCATCCTTATGGTTAGGAACCGCCGTAACCACCGCCGCCGGAGCTCCGACGCCGCGACACCATGCTTGGTTCGCGTCTTTGTCCAGATCGTGTCTCGGTTGTTCCTGTAGCACGAAATCGTGCTAGCCACCGCGGTAGGAGCTATCCGCCGCCGTTCTCCACCGTGGTTCTTTGCCGCAGACCCGCCATGCCGGGAGGTCCCGGTAGCCACCACAACTTCATCTTCTTCCTTGGGTAAGTGGTTTTCTCACTTCCTTTGCTCAGAGTCAAAACCCCCAAATTGATTTTGAAACCCTAACCCTAGGTTTTGATTTTAATTCTTAAAATCTTAAATTAATTGGTGTTTTCTGAAATTGGGAGCATGATTAAGTGCCTCCCTAAATCAATTTTTGTCAATCTCTTGTTAAATTGATTTTTCCCCAATTTTAACCTTGAGCCTAAAAACCCCAAATATGTTTTTGATTTAAATCAACGAGTTTTTGAGAAATTAAATATATTATTGAATTATATTTATATTTTGATTGTTGAGAAATTAATTCAGTATTTTGTCTGGTTGTTTTAATGCTTGGATCGTCTCTCTGGGATGTTTTTCATGTTCTTGCTTGCTTTGGAGAAGTATGAATTCCCTTTTGGGGAACTCATTGGAGCTGATTGCATGACTGTGAAGTTCCAGAAAAACCTCCGAACGCATTAAAAGGTGGGGGAAATAATCAACCTATCGTCGGAATCGATAAGTAGTAAATTATGTAGTAATTATGTAGGGCGACCTAAACCCTACTAGAAGTCGAATAATCGACAAGACCAGAATCGCTTTAAATTGCTTTTATAAAACATCCATGGTGATTCGGGGATTATAGGTTGATCGATATTAGGTTGATGTTTATACTGTTGATGGTTGATTTGAGTTTTATTACCTTTGTTGAACTGATTTAGTGCTATGTCGATGTTTTGAAATATCTTTGATTGACTTGATGTTATGCATGATCTGTGTGGTATTTACTTTATGCTTAGTGGATTAAGTGAAGATATATATGTGGTCTAAGATGAGTTGTTTTGGGCGTGAGGATCATGATGATTTTTAGAGGTGCCTAACCTACATGAAATATGTTAAAGAGGTGTTGTTACATAGAGCATGTGTTGAGGTCTTGATGAGAAGTTAAGGCACTAGGTTATGACCATAGGAGTCTGCGAGGTTCATGAGTTGTGTTGTTTCTGTAACCGTATGTGAGACATACAAGACCCGAAGTCCTTGTGGGACCGTCCAAATGGTAAACTTTACTGTGCAGCTACGAGTGTCATGCTTTTCATGAGCACCTCTGTGAGTGGATGAGGTGTGCACCGGGATCATCGTGCAGCTGTAGTGTCACGCTTTGCGTGAGCGTTCTTACCATGGTGAAAGTGTGCACCGGGATAATCGTGCAGCTATAGTGTCATTGCTTTGCATGAGCACCCACGGTCCGGGGTGTGCACCGGGTTTATTGTGCAGCTATAGTGTCATTGCTTTGCATGAGCATTCTCATCATGACTAAGGATGTGCACCGGGAATAGGACGTGTCGCTTGGACAATGGGTAAACTTAACTTGTGCAGCTACGAGTGTCATTGCTTTGCATGAGCACCTCTGTGAGTGGATGAGGTGTGCACCGGGATCATCGTGCAGCTGTAGTGTCACGCTTTGCGTGAGCGTTCTTACCATGGTGAAGGTGTGCACCGGGATAATCGTGCAGCTATAGTGTCATTGCTTTGCATGAGCACCCACGGTCCGGGGTGTGCACCGGGTTTATTGTGCAGCTATAGTGTCATTGCTTTGCATGAGCATTCTCACCATGACTAAGGATGTGCACCGGGAATGGGACGTGTCGCTTGGACGACTGACCGATAACCATAACTATGATGGGGAAACCATAGCCATTTTCAGTATCAAGTTTTAGTTGTAGGAGTGAGGGTAGGATGGAGATAAGAATTTTATGAAAGATAGATGACTTGACTGATGCTGTGTCTGTGATAATTACTGTATAGTTTACTATGATTCTTTTCCGTTTTTGATGATAGAACTGTTTCTTATCCCCTGCATCTCTCTGCATGTTGTATTTGTTTTATTATGAAATCGTACTAGAAGACCTGGTGGACAAACTTAATGATGAGGGATTGGACGGGATTCCCTATGAGCCGGATGCCAGAGCTCGAGTCTTGAACCATGGTGATTAGGGTCCAGGTAGCATATGGCCAGTGCGTCTTGTGAGATGTTTTAGATGTTTTCAGTTGTTTAGTATTTTTGTCTAAGTCTATGCCTGTGAGGGCTCCTACCGAGAGAATACCCTCAATAGTGTTTTGGTAATGTAATAGATAAACTTGGGGTATTTATATTATAATCTTGCGAATATTTTATGTTATTAATGAAAACTGTTTATGTGCATGAAAATCAATTTGGGATTACTGTATCTATTTATCTCCTAAGTCTTTATCACGACTGGAGTTTATCTATTTATTCTTCCGCTCTGGCGGTTGATGTAAGACCAGAGACCATTTATGGTTGGATTAAATTTTGAAGTTATAAAACTGTCTATCAGTGTTTTCCGACGTCATACAAATCTCCGATTTTTAAAGGGGACATTTCGAAAATGATTTGTGAAAATCTCTAACGCTAAACGCGCGCTTAAGGAACTAATAATTGTGGTTTTAAACTAAATGTCACAAAGGGGCACAGCGGGGTGTCTCAGCGTCACAGTTCATCTGGTAGCGACCCCTCAATCCATTTAAGAAATGTTGAAACTGTGTTACCAAATCAAAGTAGGAAGAAGGACATCTCCTCAAGAGCACATTATACCTCTCCCAAGCTTCATTGTAAGTCTCATCCTCATGTTGCCAGAAGGAAGTAACAGAGATCTTCAATTGTGCCACTCTTTGAGGAGGAATGAACCTTGTGAGGAATTTCTGAGCGATATCCTCCCAAGTCATAATGCTACCTCTATCCAAATTCAAATCTAGCCAATATCGTGCTCTATCCTGAAGAGAGAGAGAGGGAATAGTCGTAAACCGAAGGCATCATCTAAAACTCCAAGAGTCTTCTACATGTCACAGATCTCCGAAAAATATGCAATATGCCTTTGAGGATCTTGGCTTGCACTCCCATCAAACCGATTCCTTTGTACCTAGTTTAGAACTGATGACTTGATCTCAGAATAACTGGCCGTGATGGTCGGCCTGACAACAGTAGAAGCACAATCAACCAAGTTAGGACGATTGTACTCATAAAGAGGCTTGCAAGCCTGTGGTTGTTCTTCAGCAATCACTTCAAGATTCAATGCCTCAATCCTCCTTTGTTCTCTAAGTTGCTTCCTTAACTTATTCTCGGTCCTACAAGTCTCGGGGTCGTATAGCAAGTCTTCCGGTGGAACGGTACCTCGCACACAACAAAAACTCACAAGACCAAGTGAAATCAAAGAATTTCAGAGATAACAAAAATTCAAAAAGAAATTTAAAATGAAAATTTGGCTTGTTCAAATTAAATATTTTTTTTAAATAAAGAAAAATTGGCTATGCCAATCCCCTGTAACAACACTAAAAACTGATGGGCTCCGGCAAGTGTACCGGATCGAAGAAAGTTATTAAAACACGGTGAGCAATTACTAAGGTCGAGCACAGGGATTGGGTGACCAATTGTAATCAATATTTAAGGGAAACAATTAGGACTAACCAAGTCAATAAAGAGAGTTTGTTGTGAAATCAAATTGTAACTAATTATCAAGAATCAAGCAAGAGTTTAGTAAAAGCAAGAGCAAAAATCAAGCATTTGTGAATTATGAATGGGGAAGATCTAAGGTCACGAATCTACCAACCCAATCAAACACAGTTCAACAGTGATTATTTTCTATCCCTAGGTTCAATTACATGCTAATCAGGAACCCAGATTTATCCTAATGTCTCGGTCGAGCACAAGAGAAAATACCTAACATGCCAATCAATTATATCTCTATGATGATAAACATGGAAGATTCATTAAGTTCTCGGTTCCTTATAACGATTGCAAAAATATCCTATAATATCTCTATCAATATTCAATTTGTATTCTTAATTCAAGTCCTAAAACGTGAATCTCCAGTCGAACTCATCATGCTTGACTAGTTAACCACGAGCTCATATGATCAACACATACAAAAAAGAATTAGGAAATAGAATTAAGAATTAGGGAGTAGAAAACATCACAATTTCACTATGCCGTCATGAGCGGCTTCATCGCTTCCTTAGAAAAGAGGATTAGTTCCTCATAGAGTGCTTCAACATCATCAATCCAAAAGTAAACATGAATAAAAACAGCAAAAGTATATGTAAACCTATACTTGACAAAGCTCACAAAAAACTAGGATTGGATATCTCAAATCGCAACACAACAGCTTTATATAGAAGTATGGTTCTGCGGTCGCTCGCCGGACGAGCACTTAAATTTGGCTCTATTCTGAGTTTGAATCCTCGCGGGGCGAGCCCTGCCTCACGGAGCGAAGCTGAAAGACTCCAACTTCCTGTTCAGAATTAGTTCTTGCTAGCGGGGCGAGCATTCTCTCACGAGGCGAGACCTTGAAAAATTCCTTTTGCTTGTTTTCTTCGTTTAATCCAAGTTTCCCAGAGCTTCACTTTTAACATGTAATTAAAAATAGCATTAAATGCTTTATTAGTCTTGAAAATAGCAGAAATTACTAAAAAATATTCCTAAGACTCAAAATGTCGTAAATGCGAACAATTAAAGCCAAATTTGGGCTAAAACACGAAGAACTCGTGCAATTGGTATCAAAATTGAGGTCTTTCTAGTAATAAAACTAGATGAACCAAAGGTTTATCAACCACAAGAGCCTGCAATACCTGTTTGATCAGAATGAGTCAACTTGAGGGGTACCTATGCCAAAATTTTCAAGCTAAAATTAAGTCAAAGAAAGGTAGTTCTCAAACGATAACGCACCGGGTGGTTTGAAAAGAAACTTATCGAGTTCAAGTGAACTATATACAATGTTGTGTGGTATCCTTATATTATATCATTGAGTTTTGAGTAAAGGCCCAAATCGGTCAATACAAAATTTAGGGGACCTACCTTTGGCCCTGAAAAAATTAAATTAATCATTTAGTCTATCAAACTTACAAACGCGGGACACATTAGTCCCCCCTTCCACTTCCAACACCGGCTTACTTGCCTATGTGTCCCGTTAACCATCATGCTTGACTCGTTAATGGTTCTGCATGGACTATGACAAATTTCTATCTTCAGAAATGGACGAAAATGTAAAAATTGTGCAAAGTTTTAAAATTCAGGTACCTTAAAATTGTGCATGTTTTCGCTTTTTATTCATTTTTCGCAATGGAAATTTGTCCTAAGCTATGCAAGACCGCTAAAGAGTTAGGAATAATGGTTAACGGGTTACATTAGCAAGCAAACAGATATTGAGACTAATGTGTCCCACGTTTGTCAATTTGAGGTACTAAATGGTTAATTTACTTTTTTTTCAGTGATCAAAAGTGGGTCCCCTAAATTTTTCAGGGACCAATTTAGGCCTTTACTTTTAGTTTATGCTTTTGTACTTGCCCTATGATATTAACATGATTTTGAAGTGATTTTGATTTGAGAGTGGGAAAAAATCAAGGTAAGAGCAAACAGATAAGTGGATGTCCTTATATAAGCATCACCGGAAAAAAAATGTGTCCACTATAGACACATGACTGGATTAATGCAATGAACTAAATCATTAATGTACTTCATATTCATAATTTAAGCATTTTAATTCCTTTAGTGCTTTAACTTTAAATATACGACGAGAAAGATATAAAAGAAAGGAAATATTTCTTAAATCCTCGTCTTCTTTTTCTAACATTCAAAATCATTTTTAATTGTTTTATTATCTTTAGCTTTTGATAATATATTCATCCCATCAACTATATTAGAGGTCCATAGAAATTTACATAAATCATACAAGTTAATTGGTAATAATTGATAGCGTGCGAATGCACGTGCGATTCCGGCAAGTGTACCGGATCGTCGCCAAGTAATAAAAGATATCGATCCCACAGAGACTGTGTTCTCGAATCGCAACTAATTATCAAATCGATTAGATCTGGACTGTTTAAAAAGATTTTTATATTTTTGAAATGGTTTTTGAATTTGAATTTAAGAGATAAAACAGAATCAAACAAAACAGAAAACAAATCTTTTTGATTTTTCAGATCTAAATGGGTTCCTAGGGATTTAGGTTACCACAAGATCGTTTACGTTATGAAGTTGATTACCCTTGTTAATTAGCGAAATTGCCTTGAAGGCGAGTTTATCCTCTGATAGCTTAAGCTCCCTCTCGGGTTACAAAAGCCGTGCCCAATTGACCCGACCCCTACTCTCGTGGTAGTCGATCCCATATTGAACCCTTTGCGTTTCGTGACAACTCGTTGATCCTCGAGGGACGGCTTCTAACTCTCGTGATTTCAGTCCCAAGTCTGACTCTATAGATCCGACACCTAGGTTCACCGCTAGGTTCCTCCCTAGAATGTCCAAGTCATGCAAATAACCTAAGTCCACCGCTAGGTTCCTCCTTAGAATATCTACGTCTCGCTGATAAGCGGCCGCCGAACTTTACGTGTGAAACACACTAGAAATCCTAAGTTCACCGCTAGGTTCCTCCTTAGAACGTCTACGTCACGCAAATAAGCGGTCGCCGATTTTACGATTGATTAAACACTAGAAATCAGATCTAAAGTAAATCGTAATTAACAAAGAGTTTACATCAAATTTACATCATAAACAAACTTGGGCAGAGCCCTAATCCCTAGAAACTATGCTACTACTCACGCCTTGCCATGGAGATGACAGGCATGATTACAAATAACATGAAAATAACTAAGAGAAGAAGGAGAAGAAGAAAGAGATCCTAAATCTATGCCTAGAGTAGTAGCCCCAATGGTCTGATGTTTTTCGCCTCTGCTGGTCCCTTATTTATAGAATTGGGCAGTTAGAGTCCTAATCCAACTCAAATTAGATCCAATTCTGTTGCTTCGGCCAAGTAATACGCGTCACGGCCGTGATGGCTATCACGGCGTGGCCGTGACGGATTCCCGCCTTGAAAATTCTTCACCGGTTGGTCATCATGGCCGTGATGCTCATCACGGCCTGGCGTGACGGCCATCACGGCGTGATGGCCATCATGGCCTGGCCCTGGCGACTTCGACTTGTGGTGGTTTTGGGTCACGGCCGTGATGGCTATCACGGCTAGGCCGTGATGAACTCGACTTGACCTTTGTTCTTTTTCGGTTTTGCTCGATCATGGCCGTGATGGGCATCACGGCTAGGCCGTGATGGGCTCTGTTTGGCTCATTTTCTTAAGTTTTAAAGCTCCATCTTCATCCAAACTTCATCATGGTTGATCTTGAGCAATTTACCCCCGATATCTGCAAAACAACACACGAAAACCGCCTTACCCGTTCCAAAGGAAAATTAACCTAAAATCTAATAAAAATATGCCTAAACTACATGAAAATGCATGCAAAATGATGGACAAAGATGAGGTGGAATCACACTCATCAAATCACCCCAAGCTTAAAACTTTGCTTGTCCTCAAGCAATTACTCGAGCCATAAGATATAAATCATTCAAAGCATGGATAGTGAACCAAGAACCCTAGAAGCTAATCCAAGTAATAGGCATTTTTAATAAGCACTCAAGAGATAATCAATTTCTAGTCCAATTAGAAGCTTAGGTTTTTTTTTTTTTTCAAGTTCATGTCCTCACCGATTTGGGCACTCATCTCACCTCACTCAAGTGTTTTAGGGTTTATGACAATTCACTCCATTTCCTCAAGGAAAGTATTTTACCATAGGCTTGACCATTAACCAAATCTCCACTTTATTAATGAAAACACTTAAGAATCAAGAGGTCTTTTCCTTTGGTTGTAATGTGGCCATGGGATTTATTGTAAGGTGGGAAAATCAAGGAAAGGGAATTTCAAGAAGGCTAGACAGATTATCAAACATTACAAAGCATGACACCTTCTAAAATACCCCTTTTTGGGCTTTGGTTTACTTTTCCACCTTTCTTCCTTCATTTAATTTTTTGTCTTTTTCTTTTCATTTCTCACTTTCTTTGTCATCCCCTTCTCAAGAGAAATTACTTTCTAGCTTTTTCATCCCATACTTTTTCCAACTACCATTTTGCCCTTTTTGTAATACTTTAAAAGGTGCCATACCAAGCACTATTTATCAAATTAATTCAAGGTACCAAGAAAAGTATTTTTTCTTTAGGCTCAAAATTGGGCAACTAAGGGGTAGCATTTATCATTCAAAGCTCGGGAGGCCGGAAAAATACCTAGTGCCTCAATCATTTCCAAAAATGTTTTCAGAAATTTTTAAGTTTTGAAATGGTTTCAAGTCAAGTTCTAGAAAATACAGTCCAAGAGGAATTACAACACTCTAGCACAAGAAATGGGGTAGATTTAGTGAATACCCCTTTTGGCTCAAAATCTTACATTTAGTAGTTCAAAAATCAGTGAGGTACACAAGTTTAAGGAACCACATGCTAATTATCAACTATCAAATGATTATCTCAAGAATTTTTATTTTTAGCCATATCACAAGAATAATGAAAAATTGGGTTCAAAATTCACTATCTCAATTCATTTGGCTCCAAGTTTTTACAATCGGATGCATGTTCTAAGTGAGGGGAAATCTAGAGAATGTGATCATACCAATCTAAGCCTATGTGAATGCAACATGAATGCAACAATGCAAATACAAAATAAATACCCCCACCCCAAGCTTGATTACTTACATTGTCTCCAATGTAAATAATCAAGTCGGAGAAGGAGAAAAATGGAACAACTTACCGAGTCGGTGGCGGGTGTTGGCTTCACATTCCAGTCAAAACTTGGGTAGAAATTGTATCACGGCCGTGAGGCTTATCACGGGCAGGCCGTGATCGTTTCGATCCTCGGGAGTTGCCCTGTCACGGCCGTGATCTACATCACGGCTAGGCCGTGATGCTCTCGATCTTGGCATCCTACTCATCACGCCGTGATGGTTGTCACGGCTAGGCCGTGATGCTCTCTGTGCTCTTGTTTAGTTCATCACGTCCGTGACCACTTTGTCACGGCCGGGCGTGATGGCCTCGACTTTATTTTTTTATGCTCTTCTTCTCTTTCTCAACCTTGAAAACACTAGACAAACTTATTAATGATATTTTTGCCTCTTGATCTTCTCAAATTATTCAAGAGGTTAAATCAAAAACAAAAGGAAAAAGGGAAAGAAAACTTGGGTTGCCTCCCGAGAAGCGCTTATTTATGGTCTTAAGCTTGACCATACTTCCTCAAGTCAACCGGGTCGGCTGGGCGTAGAAGTGCAGGAACACTTCTTTTCCATGGAGCTCCTTCAAATAGCCGTTTCTGCTCATACGGCCCGATGTGCCTCCGCTTTGCTCTTTTCTCTCGGAGCTTCCTAGCCTTCCTTCCTCCCGGCGGAAGTATTGTTTCTGCATGGACAACAATTCCAACTTCACCACTGGGTGCATCTCCAACCATGCATATCTTTGGGGTTGCTTCCATGCTAAGTTCTTTCTCTACCGCTGGAGACGTTACATCAATTCTGCACACATGGCTCTCAAAAGGAGGGTTGTTACAAGAGTTAATCAACTGAAAATTTACCCTACCTTCCTCTACATTTAGAGAGAGTTTGCCATTCCTTACGTCTATTAATGCTCAAGCGGTTGCCAAGAATGGCCTTCCTAAAATGATGGGGAATTTAGAATTCCCTTTCATGTCCAATACCAGGAAGTCGGTAGGGATGAGAATTTTCCCTACCTTTACAGGAACATTCTCTAGTATGCCTAGAGGAGTCCTAGTTGAGCCATCCGCAATTTGTAAGGGGAATTTGAATGGTCTCAACTCTTTGCTTCCCAACCTTTCCATGATAGTGAGGGACATCAAGCTCGCACTAGCCCCTAGGTCACATAAGGCTTGGTCAATTTGCACTTGTTCAATCGAGCAAGCGATGGAGAAACTACCTGGGTCTTTCAGTTTAGTAGGCATTTTAGTCTCTACATCTACTTGCTTTTTCCTGACCAACCTCTTTGGGAAAGGTATCGGGGGTTGGTACGGTGGTGGAGGGACATATTTCGGTTCTGGCTCTTCTTTTTCGTTCGTGTCCTCCTCCGGTTCCACGTCCATTTCAGCTACCCCCACCCCAAGCTTATCATCCCTCAAGTGTATGACATTGCAATGCTCATTGGGATTTGCTTCGGGTTGCCCCGGGAATGCACCCTTAGGTCTCGAGTACGTGCTGGCTTGTTGGGCAATCTGGGTTTCTAGCATCTTGTTATGAGTTGGTAAGTTGTCTACCTTAGATGCTAGATCCTTTATTGCCTCACTCACTGCCCTTCCTTGTTGTCTAAACTCCTCATTCTGTTTTGTCTGAGTTTCGACAAAACTTTCAAATAAAGTCTCGAGTTTAGATCTTTGTACCTGAGGGTACCCGGTGTGGTTCTCTTATTACCTTGACCTTCTTGGAACTCATGGTTGAGCGTGTTGCTGTAGTTGCCGTAGGAGAGGTAAGGGTTGTTCCTTCTTTGGTTGTAGGGATTTGGGGGAGCATAGTTGGGCAGCTTCGGGTTCGTATCATAGTAGTTGTTACAAGAGTTCACTTGTTCACCCGAAGCGCCGGATCCATGTGGGCATCCCATCATGTCATGTCCCTGCATTCCACAAATCTCACAAACAAGGTTAGTAGCACCTAATGCACTCACATTAGCTCTTTCCAGCCGATCAAAACGTTTATTAAGTGAGTCTATCTTTGACATAATAAGATCTGTGCTATTTACCTCAAACTTACCCCCGAAATCTTGTTCGGGTTATTACCTCTTTCGGATCCCCATTGGTGGTAGTTGGTGGCGACATTCTCGATGATGTTGAATGCCTCAGTGAGAGGCCTATTCATAAACGCTCCACCGGCTGCAGAATCTAGTGACACCTTCAAAGAGTAGTCCAATCCGTTATAGAAGGTGTGCACTATTAACCACCTCTCGAGTCCGTGATGTGGGCACGACTCCAGCAGTCCCTTGTAACGATCCCAGGCTTCCGATAATGATTCTCCGTCTTTCTGGAAGAAGCCGGTGATCTGGGTTCTTATGTAGGCCGTCTTGGATGGAGGGAAGAATTTCTCCAAGAACGCCTGCTCCAATTGGTCCCAAGTGGTCAAAGTGTTAGCGGGGATTTGCTTAAGCCAGGCCTTCGCCTTTCCAGTGAGAGATGAGGGGAACAATCTCAAACGCACAACATCGACTGAGGCTCCATTAATCCTGATTGCATCGGTGAACTCTAAGAATGTTTCTATATGATCGGTCGGGTCCTCCGAAGGCAATCCTCCGAATTGATGTTGCCTAATCATGTTGATTAGCATGGGCGGTATGGTATAGTTTTCCGCCTCAATCTCCGGCCTTGCAATCCCAGTTCGCAAGCCTCTCGCATTTGGGGCTGCGTAGTCCTTCAAAGGCTTTGTATCCGGTTGATTCGCCATGAATGGAAAGGGACTCAACCTTTCTTCCTCTCTTTGCAGTCTTCTACGTCGGTGGAAGGTCCTCTCGATCTCCGGATCAATCTCACTAAGGCTCCCAAGACTTAGGGATCTTTGCGTATAACACACAGAGAGATGGATACAATAGAAGGAAAAGAAATTTTTTTTTTTAATTTTTGATTTTTTTTTTAAATTTCAGAAATAAAAATCAAACAAAAATAAAAGGTCCAGAAAAATAAATTCAAAATTTGAATTGAGATTCGAAAAGGCACAGTCCCCGGCAACGGCGCCAAAAACTTGATGTCGTGCGCTGCGGATGCATGTGCGCGCGCGCGTGCGATTCCGGCAAGTGTACCGGACTGCCGTCAAGTAATAAAAGATATCGAACCCACAGAGACTGTGTTCTCGAATCGCAATCGGTTTTCGAATCGATTAGATCTGGACTTTTTAGAGGGTTTTGAAAAAGGTTTGAATTTGAAATTAAGAGATAGATGAGCAGAGAACAATTAAAACAGAAAACAATTGTTGATGGGGTTTTAGATTTAAAAGGATTCCTAGGGATTTGGGTTACCTTTGAGGTTGTTTATGTTGCTAATCTGATTTACCTTTGTTGATTACCGAAATTACCTTGAAGGCGAGTTTATCCTCTAATAGCTTAAGCTCCCTCTCGGGTTACAAAAGCCGTGCCCAATTGACCCGACCCCAACTCTCGTGGTAGTCGATCCCAGATTGGACCCTTTGCGTTCCGTGACAACTCGTTGCTCCTCGAGGGACGGCTTCTAACTCTCGTGATTTCAGTCCCAAGTCTGACTTCTATAGGTCCGACACCCAAGTTCACCGCTAGGTTCCTCCTTAGAATGTCTCGGTCATGCAAATAACCTAAGTTCACCGCTAGGTTCCTCCTTAGAATATCTACGTCTCGCTGATAAGCGGCCGCCGAACTTTACGTGTGAAACACACTAGAAATCCTAAGTTCACCGCTAGGTTCCTCCTTAGAACGTCTACGTCACGCAAATAAGCGGTCGCCGATTTTACGATTGATTAAACACTAGAAATCAGATCTAAAGTAAATCGTAATTAACAAAGAGTTTACATCAAATTTACATCATAAACAAACTTGGGCAGAACCCTAATCCCTAGAAACTATGCTACTACTCACGCCTTGCCATGGAGATGACAGGCATGATTACAAATAACATGAAAATAACTAAGAGAAGAAGGAGAAGAAGAAAGAGATCCTAAATCTATGCCTAGAGTAGTAGCCCCAATGGTCTGATGTTTTCTGCCTCTGCCTGGTCCCTTATTTATAGAATTGGGCAGTTAGAGTCCTAATCCAACTCAAATTAGATCCAATTCTGTTACTTCTGAGCCAAGTAATACGCGTCACGGCCGTGATGGCTATCACGGCCTGGCCGTGACGGATTCTGCCTTGAAAATTCTTCACTGGTTGGTCTGTCATGGCCGTGATGCTCATCACGGCCTGGCCGTGACGGCCATCACGGCCGTGATGGCCATCAGGGCCTGGCCCGGACAGCTTCTGACTTGTGGTGGTTTTGGGTCACGGCCGTGATGGCTGTCACGGCTAGGCCGTGACAGACTCTGACTTCAACCTTTGTTCTTTTTCAGTTTTGCTCGATCATGGCCGTGATGGGCATCACGGCTAGGCCGTGATGGGCTCTGTTTGGCTCATTTTCTTCAGTTTTAAAGCTCCATCTTCATCCAAACTTCATCATGGTTGATCTTGAGCAATTTACCCTTGATATCTGCAAAACAACACACGAAAACCGCCTTACCCGTTCCAAAGGAAAATTAACCTAAAATCTAATAAAAATATGCCTAAACTACATGAAAATGCATGCAAAATGATGGACAAAGATGAGGTGGAATCACACTCATCAATAATAATCAGCCTTTATCAAGCTAGTGTAATAAGGTTTATGGTAGCAACATAAATTTTGTCATATGGAAGACAATCTAATTAAAGTAGTAACAATAATAATTATCATGCAATAATCACGTTCAAATATCATGAATATAGGTAAACTGATATATTATTCTCCCTACTCAATGTTTTGAGATGAAGGTACAATACTTTCCACAAATCTAAATGTATGAAGCACTTCTCCTTCGCTAACTGGAACAACCTCTGCTGATTGTTGGGTATGGAAGTTATATGAAATCAATGGTAATTTGCAATCTTCTATTATAAGAGCCTCGTCTTCTTTCCAAGAGCCCCAAAATTTCCATTGTATAGAATGAAGTATAATATTAAATTTCTCCGTCCAACTCTCTTCAACGCCATATTCATCCATTACCCAGTTCTCAACAAGAGTTCCTAATGGTGAAGAAATATTATATTCTTTTATGTAAGCAATAAAATCTTTAATAATAGAGAAATTGCTATCCACGAGCTTTTTATTTGCAACACCTTGAGAAACAGAGGGCAAATTCATTTTCCAAAATACTTTGTTACTCATGTTAAAGCATAAGATTGATTCGTCGTCTTTAGGCTTAATCAACCAATGATAAACTCCACTCAGATATGAAGTAAATGGTGAGTCAATTATGTCATAAGCAGAGACAGTAACATCAATAAAGTTCCACGAGTTTGTTCTCAGACTATATACCCGAGCTTTAGGTTGTATACCTCCGTCCATGGTAGATTTAACACCCGCTACAAGGTCCACGACCTTGTAGTCACTAGTCACTGAACCAACACCAAATCCATATACATATACAAATGACTCCGCATGCATTATGTTTATATGATGAGGCATAGGAAGAGTCTTGGCCTCTCTTGTGGCTGGATTCCAAAGCATCAATCGATCAGGGTAGAATATACGACTCACTCCAAGACAAATTACACCATTACAAGGACCATAAGTTATGATTTCATCTAAAAGGTGGTCTGGGTATGGGGATGGTGGCATTAAATGAATAGGGGGTGTGATAATTTATCGTCAAAAACCAATGTTGTGGAAAAGTTGTCATGCGAATGGAAGACAAGAAGATTGGGCTAGGTTTTAGAAATGGAGTGGAATACGTGTTTCATGATGAATCTCTTATTGGTCATAAGAGTATAGAAGGTTTTACATACGGATTTGAATCGCATCAACGATTTTACAGGGAGGTAAGACAAGATTTCCTCTGTCAATTCTTTTGGAAGGTGCTTGCTTGCCATTCTTTAACAACAAGAGGATGTACTAAAGATAAATAATTAAACCTTATTTTGAGGTGAAGATCATGAAGAGCTAGTGGATACCAATATATATTTTGTACCGGGAGGAAGTCAATTACAAATAAAAAGTAAACAATAAGAGTATGTTTGCTTTGTTTTTGTCTGTTTTCTGTTTTCACTCTGGCTTTCATAAATAATTACAAAACTGCTACATTGTTTCATTTTGTTTTCTATTTTCAAAATTTTATACAGGAAACATTGAAAACAAATTTTTTTTTGTTTTCTTTGTTTCCTGTACAAATCTTTGAAAACAAGAAACATAATGAAAAAGGTGACAGTTTAGTAATTTTTTTTAAAAAATATGAAATAAAAAAGGAATCTGGAATCAAAGTAAACTGGCCTTAAATTTGTGGTTGGTTTTCATTTATTTATAATCAATGTCTTTTATCACAAAACTAACACATAAAAATTAATAATGAAAATAAATATTTAATAGAAATAAGATTTTACAATCAATATTCTAAATTAATATTGTTTTGACTAATTTAATGCTAAAATTAACTTAATATATAATATTATTTAAAAAGGTTATTGAATATCATTAATTGATGATATATAATATTAATATAAGAAATAATTGAATATTTTATAAACTATAAATTAAGAATCAATGTCTTTTTTTTTTTTTTGTGCTAGAATCAATGTCTTTTATCACAATACTAACACATTAAAATTTAAATAAAAATCAATGTTTATTATAAATAAGAGTTTACAATCAATATTATAAAGTAATATTTCTTTGACTAATTTAATGCAACAATTAGTCATCAATATATAATGTTATTTAAAAAAAATATTGATTATCATTACTTATTGACATATAATATCAATATAAGAAATAATTAAATCTATTATAAACTATAAATTATTTAAATAAAATAAATTTCATTTATTAATATTGATTGAAATTTATTATTTATAAATATAAAAAATTAAAATTATTAAAATTATTTTTTACTCTTTTATAGTAAATAAAAATTATTTCTTTTTTGTTTTATAAAGTGATTAAAATAAAAAAATTCTAGTTTATTATATATTATTAATAAGAATATTGTATGGTGTGATCAATTTTAGAAAGATGAACACCATTAATATTGTAGGCATAATATAATTACTTAAAAAGTAAATCATTCATTTGTCAAAATAATATGATGCAACATAATTATTTATATTGATTAATTTCTTGTAAAACATTCCAATTTACCAAATGATTTAATTAAATTACCCATTCATTTAAATGAAAACGACGATAACGAGTTTGTATTTACTTTTCATCTTTGTAGTGATAATTATTTTCTTGTAGTTGAATTATTTATGGGTACATGACAACATCGATGACTAGTTGAAAATTCTACATTTACTTTTATTTTCCTTGTTGGTTAATATTATCGACAAACGAGCATAAATTTGTCAATTATCGATAGTCAAACTACTGAAAAACCTAACACTAAGTAGTAGCTTATTACTGATGACAAAGTTGTCGGTAATATTTAATGACATTAACGATGATATTATTGATATATTTTTTTCAAATTTATTTTAATAAAACTGATAAAGTTATATAGTTTATTTTTTAATATAAATTATTTTAATCATATAAATTATGTATTTTTTTAAATGTATATAGCAAAATAATATTAAAAACAACAACCCAATAATTCACGATAGCTCAATAAGAAAAAATAATCATTATCTAATACATTTCATAGTGAAATTAAAAATTTAAATATATATACCAAAATTTAAAATAATGGCCTAAATCCTAATAAAGAGTTTGATACATTCTCATCGTTGTCACACTAAAGTTACAGCTAAGGCAAGTGTATCTATCGCCCAAGTAATAAAAGAGTATACATGACTCCAAGTTATCGAACTCATGAGGATTGATGAAATTACTACTAGTTTGGTTAATTATTTATGTTATTCCAACACCCGATACAAGGTTCACGACCTTATAGTCACTAGTCACTGGATCAACTTTAAATCCATGTTTCTACAAATGACTTTCCAGGCCATATGTTTATATGATGAGGCATAGGAAGAGTCTTCACCTCTCTTGTGACTGGATACCAAAGCATCAATCGATCAAGGTAGAATGCACGACTCACTTCAAGACAAAATAGGCCATTACAAGGACCATAAGTTATGATTTCATCTAAAAGGTGGTCTGAGTACGGGGATGGTGGCATTAAATGAATGGGGGGCTGTGATAATTTATCATCAAAAACCAATGTTGTGGAAAAGTTGTCATGTGAATGGAAGACGAGAAGGTTGGGTTGGTTTTTAACAATGGAGTGGGATAAGTGTTTTCGTGATCAATCGCTTGTTGGTCATAAGAGTATAGAAGGGTTTACATATGGATTTGAATCGCATCAGCGATTTTTCGAGGAGGCGAGTCAGGATTTCCTCTATCAGTTCTTCCGAAAGGTGCTTGCTTGCCATTCTATAACAACAAGAGGAAGTACTAAATATAAATAAGTTGGGGATCACGACTGACATGTTTTAGAATTTGGGGACTAAAAACATATGTTTTTCAAATGGGTGACTAATCCTGAACATTACCCAACTTAAGTGACTAAACACATATTTAACCCAAAAGTTTAATTGATATGCATAGTAAGTTTAACTTTTATATATGCTATTAATCAATGGCAAAATTTTTTATATAAAGGTGATTTTTTTACATCTTAAACAAAATTGAACATCCTCAAATTATAGTTCATCATACATATGCACACACATATTTTATTCCAACACAATATAAATAATTTAACTACAACCATTTTTGGGAAAGCTTTTTTTTTTTTATGTGGAACAACTTATTGTTGTTTGGATTTAGTACAGTATGCATGTCAAATCTGATTAAATTATGAAAAAAAATTATCTTTATAAAAATGATTTTCAATAAAACTTATTTGATAAAAACCATTTGATTATTTTCATAGTTTAGTTTTAATACATAGTCGTTATAAAGTTTCTTTTATACTGCCAATTAATCATATACACTCATGTGTAATTTTTAAAGTATTTATTATAAAAGTTATTTTTTTATCATATGTTAATATATAATTAATTGAAAGTATAAAAAATATTTACAATGAAATCAAATTCTTATTTTGAAACAATGACTTTTTTTCATCATTGCCTTTACAAAACTAACTGTCAAAAAAAGATTATCAATTTAACAAATAGCTTCATACCTTTTTTAGTAAGTTACTATGTAAAAATGATTTTTTACATAACTCAAAAAAGAAACTTAAAATCCCTGTAAAAATCACTTTTAAGTAAATATATAAAAAACATAAAATTATTTCTAATACAATTAATTATAATAATAATAATAATTCATTATATATGTATAAATTATTGAAACAGTCTATTTTTTGAAGTTAATCCAAACACTCCAAAGTAGTTTGTTTGTGCTCTATGTTTTAGAAAACGAAAAATAAAAAATAAAGAAGTGTTTTTCAATTAAGAATAGATTTTATTACTAGTAAAAAAGGGAATAACTTTTAATATCATTTGATAAGTTTTTAAAAAATTTATACAAATATAATTTTTAGTGCCTTTATTTGAAAATATAATTTGATAATGATGTTTTATGCCATGAATATGTTTGGATTGATGATGCCATGAATGGAGGTTGTATGATGATGATGTTGTTATGTTTTGATGATGATATTACCATGGATGATTAACTCTGCTATTTGGTTGATGTTGTGAGGCGGTGATGAAATAGATGTTAATAATGACAAATGAAATTAAGGGATGTTTTCCCCAATTGTTCATAAGACTTGAACGACAGTAATGAGAGGCAAGGTTAATGCTCAAAGGTTTAGTTAAGACCCTAGGATTGATTCATGAGTGTATTAGGGACATTAATTGTAACATCCCTGGATGCTTTGTGGATTGACGATTGTCCCCACAAACCAACACGGGTCTTTTCAGTGTGCTTTGTCATCACTCACACGCTTGCGGGACCAGAATTGCTCCAATTCAAGCACACTTAACAATAGAGTTCTTAAGTGATGGGCACCCAAAAAGAAGATGCATCCTGTTGGTATAGGTAGTACCAATCAATTCATATAAGCTCTCCTCAATTGTATAGTCCCATACCTGCACAGTCTCAGGATCCCTCTGATTCCGGTGTGTAATCGGTTCATTCATGTGTCCCTCCGCCTAGAAGCCTGCTAGGAGCCGCTCCTTGTTCGTGCCTTCTTGCACCGGTGACCACTCCTCTCCCTCGTCAGTCTCGGGTGTCACATGCCCATCAACTTCCGCTTGGTTCATCCCCGAACCACACCGTACTGGGAGAGGTGCCACTCTGATACCATTTGAAACATCCCTGGCTGCTTTATAGATTGACGATTGTCCCCACAAACCAACACGGGTCTTTTCAGCGAGCTTTGTCCTCACTCACACGCTTCCTGAGAAAACATCCCAGGAGGTCACCCATCCCAGAATTGTTCCAAGTCAAGCATGCTTAACTGTGGAATTCTTAAGTGATGGGCTCCCGAAAAGAAGATGCATCTAGTTGGTATAGGTAGTACCAATCAATTCATATAAGCCATCCTCAACTGTATAGTCCCATACCTACACAGTCTCAGGATCCCTCTCATTTCGATGTGTAACTGGTTAATTCATGTGTCCCTCCGCCTAGAAGTATAACAACCTGTTTTTAATTATGATGTTTTAACAGTAAAAATATTTTTTTTTATATTTTTAATTGAGACTTAGGAAATGATTTTGGAGAAAACAAAATAATATATAGAACTTACTCTACGGTAGGAAGCTCTGGTTAAAATTTGAGTCTAAAACTCAGACGGAAACCGGTCTGCGTTTTTTTAACTGATAGTATAATTTTATACTGACAGAAAACACTAATTTGGCCCGAAAATTGAAATTTGTAGATTTTTAATATTTTTTCTTTGAGGAAGTATACTTTTCAAAATTTTTATCATAAATAAAATATTATGTGTATTCGGGCGAATTTTTGCAAAAGTTCGAACGGAAAGCTTGATTGGTATTTTCACCGATGCGGAAGATTTTAATGATCAGAAAACCTAATTTTGACTCATGAACAAAATAAGGTAGGTTTTTATTAAGTTTCCAACAAGACAGGCTATTTTCAAAAATTTCGATAAAAAATACGATATTCGACGACGTTTGGGCATTTTGTCATTAATCGGGTAATCGACGTAGTCGGGAACAGATAACAAAAATATCTAGATCTTTGGTAAAAACAAATATCTAGATATTTATTTGAAAATATCTAGATATTTATAACTTGACTATGATTTGTACTAACTTAACATAAGTTAAAACCAACTTCCCATCAATAAATACCACTCCCCACAGGCTCTTCTCCTTCATTTCTTCTTCTTCTTCATTCATAACATAAACTCCATTTTCAAGAGCTCTAGGCGCTTCCTTGATGAAGTGCATCAAGATCACAATCTTCTTTCCATTTCCATCATCACTTGAGGTAATATGATGATCTTTGATCATCTATTCTCCTATTTGAAGTCATTTTCATTCTATTTCATGATTTTATTTTCTTAGATCTAGAACTTTAAAGATTTCTAGAAAATGGTAGAAAAATCCTAAAAATGTGAAACCAATTTCTATGATCTAGTTATGATCACTACTCTCATTATCCAAGAGCATGTGATCAAAATCTTTTTCCTTCCCTAATTGTGTGAATGGGCCGAACCTATGATAGAAAAAAGGGTTTAGTGTTTTTGTTTCATTTTTAAAATCTAAATGCTTGATTTAAGCTCTCTACTATGTATATAATTTAAATCCAAGAGCTTAAGTCCAACTAAATTTTATAACCTATTTTTGTATTTAAGGCCGAAACCTAGCTATTCTAGGATAAGGGTGATTTTGTTAATTAATTATAGTAGTATTGTTTGGTTGAAGGAGAAACTGTTAAAGTGTGGCATGATAACGAGGAACGACGAATTTGGAATTTCGGTGATAACCCAGGTGGAGGAAAGAATCAAGCTATCGTCGGAATCGATAAGTAGTAGATTATATGATAATTGTGTAGGGCGACCTAAACCCTACTAGTAGTCGAGTAATCAACAAGACCAAAATCCCATTGGAAACCTTTTCTGTTAAACCAATGGTGATGCGAGGATTGTAGGTTTATCAACGTTAGGATGATTTTATCTTATCTGAGGTTGATTGAATTTATGATTATTATTGAATTCCTAATGTGATATATAGTGGTGTTTGAATATTTTCTGATGTTATGTTATGCATGATATGCCTGGTTGTTAAAATTGTCCTTAGTGTATTTTAAGCAAAGATATATATGTTGTTCGAGAGATAGTTGTTTGTTTTGGGTGTGAGAATATTGGTGACTTAGAGGTGCCTAACCTAGATGATGTATTTTAATGCAGTATGGTGACCTAGAATATGTGTTGAGTTCTAGTGGAAGGTTAAGGCACTGGGATGTCGTTAAAATGGGTTGGTGAGATTCACGTGTATTGGTAATATAATACACAAGGATGGTGTTGTTGTTCACAAGCGTGTATTGGTAATATAATACACGAGGTCAAGAGTTCTCGCTAGACCGTTCCACCTTAGAAATAGGTTGTGCAGCTATAGTGTCATTGAATTTCAATGAGCACCCTCGGGAGTGGACGGGGTGTGCACCGGAAGCACCATGCATCTACAGTGTCATGCTTAGCATGAGCGTTCTCACCATGGAAGAGAATGTGCACCGAGAATTTCGAACTTATCGCTTGAACAATTGACTGACATTCCCCGAGTGGAATGCGTGAAAGAAATCAGTGGTGGCCACGTCAGTGTGAAAGTCTAGTTGTACGAGTTTGGGGTAGAGGATGATACATTAAGTTGTGGATCCTTTGTTAGTTAGGAGTTGGATGATGTTATGTCGGTGACAATTATTGTATAATTTACTATTACTCTTTTCCGCTTTTTGATGATAGAACAACTTATTATCCCCAATGTCTCTATATTCTTGTGGGTTACTTTACTTACATTAGAAGTCCCGATGGAGGATTATGTTACTGAGGAGCTGGACGGAGCTCTGTATGAAACGGAGGTTGCTGAGGAGTTGGATGGAACTCCTTACTTGCCAGACGTTGGAGGTCGAGCTGTGATCTATGGCGATTAGAGTATTGATAGTATGGCCAGTGTGTCTAAGAAGGAGTATTTTTATATGTTTCTACTAAGTATGGCTTTTATTTTAAGTTTATGCTTGTGAGGGATCCTACTGAGAGGATATCCTCAACAGTGTTTTGATAATGTAATAAATAAACATGTGTGTATTTATATATTACAACCTTGGTGTGTTTAATTTACAGAAGTTATATGATTGTTTAAATAAAGTTTTAATTTTTACGTACCTTTCACGCTAAACACGCGATTAAGGAATTAATTAATAAGGTTTTACGCTAATAAAACACCGAGGCTCACGGGATGTCTCATTTGGTATCAGAGCAGTTTTATTATGATCGGACTTCGAGATTTAGGATGTTGTTACTAACCGTGTCTAGTTGAATCCACATCGGATTTTGACTATGCTTAGAAGTTGGGTAGTGTGTTCGATTTTTCTGCGAGAATTAATATTGGTATGGCATATGGTATGTATATACTTGCCTATGTAGTATTATATGTCATACTAATAAGAGCGGATGATTTCTTTTCAAGAATCATGGCTCGAGGAAGAGGACGTCCAACCAACAGTGGTGACAGAACTCCAGAAAGAATTATAGGAGCTGTCAACAATGACCCCAATAGAGGAGGGTCATATGCGACTCCCAATACCTTGGAAATGATAGCTGCTGCTATGCTGTTACAAACCCAGCAGAATGCTGAGATGCTGCAGATGAACAGAGATCAGCTGGAAATAAAACATCATAGGAGGTGCTGGCGGCTGAAGATGCAGGATTGGCTACTTTTATGAACGGAAAGCCACCTCAATTTCGAGGAGAGTATGACCCTGAGAAGGATGAATGGTGGATATAAGATATTGAGAAGATATTTGTAACTGTGCGCTGTAACGAGGAGAGGAAAGTGACTTATGCTGCCTTCATGCTAACTGAAGGAGCAGAATGCAGTGGAAGGAAAGAAACGACTATTGGAAGCTGAAGGCAGAACGATTAACTGGTAGTTATTCACCGGCTGCTTCTTCGAAAAATATTTTCCGCATCTAGTTCGATGCGAGAAGGAAAAAGAACTCACAAACCTCAAACATGGTAACATGTCTGTAGGTGATTACGCATCACATTTTGAGGCTCTGATCAAGTTTTCAAAGTACTATCAGAGGTTTCCGAATGAATACTGGCAATGTAGGAGGTTTGAGGAATGACTTAGAAACGAGCTGCAGAGGGCTGTGGTGTCTCTCGACATTCAGTATTTCCCGGAACTGGTGGAGAGATGAAGTGATATTGAAAGTATCGATCTGAGGATGGCCAATAAGCATAAACAATTAAGAAGTGGAGGTCCTAATTGATCAAATTTTTAGAGGTGTGAAGGAAGTGGTTCTCAGTGGAGACAGACCTTATGCAAGACCAGTCAGCGAGCACCCAGATAGCACCGATGACTAGAGCGGGTCAGCAACAACAAGACTTAGTTTACTTTAGATGTGGAGGACTGCATTATTCTAAAGATTGTATGAATAGGCCTAGTTGTTTCAACTGTGGGAAACCAGGTCATATGGCACGAGACTGCAGACAGTGGTTTGTGCAACAACCGGTAGCTGCGCGAAGAGAAGATGGAAACAATAGAGGTGGAGCTGGAAGAGGTGTTTTGGTAGCAGGACCACAAGTGGCTAGACCTCAAGTCACTGGAAGAGTGTTTACTTTGAGAAGAGCTGAATCCTCTCAATCTTCTGATCTTATACAAGGTATGTGTTTGATAACTGGTAGACTCTTGTATGTGTTATTTGACTTAGGAGCTACGCATTCATTTATTTCGTATGAGTGTGTGGATCAATTAAAATTAACTGTTTCTCAATTACCTTATACCCTTACAGTATCTACTACAACCAGTAATCCTTTGACTACTATGTCTGTTTGTTTACAGTGTCCTATAGTTGTTGAGAATATGAGATTTATTGTAGACCTTGTCTATTTGCCTATGCAACAGATAGATGTTATTCTTGGCATGGATTGGCTTTCAGGTAACCATGTAATGGTAGATTGTTCTAGTAAGACCTTATCATTTCTTGAGTCTTCTAGTGTAGTCTCTGCCAATGAAGGAGTATCCATGATGAGTGACGATTCTCGGCAGTACGTGATGTTGTTTGAGGTGGAAACTAATGAGACTCCTAGTATAGATTCTATGCCTATTGTGAGAGAGTTTCCTGAAGTTTTCCCTCCCGACGTTCCAGGTTTGCCACTAGAGCGAGAAGTGGAATTCACCATAGATCTTGTACCAGGGACAGGACCTATATCTATGGCGCTTTATCGGATGTCACCTGTTGAATTGGCGGAGTTAAAGAAACAGTTGGATGACATGTTGGGAAAAGAGTTCATAAGACCGAGTGTTTCACCTTGGGGAGCTCCGGTGTTGTTTGCTAAGAAGAAAGATTGGAGTGCTAGGTTGTGCACGGATTATAGACAGTTGAACAAGGTAACAATTAAGAATAAGTATATGTTGCATGGGATAGATGATCTGATGGATCAATTGAAAGGAGCAACAGTATTTCCAAGATTGATTTGAGATCTGGATACCATCATATTAGAGTAAGGAATGAATGTATACTCAAAATGGCTTTTATGACAAGGTATGGACATTACGAGTATTTAGTTATGCCGTTCGACGCGCCAGAAATGTTCATGGATTATATGAATAGGATATTTAGCCCGTTCCTTGATAAGTTTGTTGTTGTGTTCATCGACGACATCCTTATCTATTCTCGTACATGGGAAGATCATGAGAAACATTTGAGGGTGGTGCTGCAAGTTCTGAAGGATAGGCAACTTTATGCTAAACTTTCTAAGTGTGAGTTTTGGATAGAAGAAGTCCAATTTCTTGGACACGTGATCAACAAGGAAGGTATAGCTGTAGATCCAGCAAAGGTTGAGGCAGTTCTTAAATGGGAACGGCCTAAGTCAGTAAGTGAAGTACGAAGTTTTCTAGGGTTAGCTGGATATTATCGGAAGTTTATAGAGGGTTTCTCGAAGATTGCGTTGTTTATTACACAGTTGATGAGGAAAAATACAGCTTTTGTATGGATGGACAACTACGAGCAGAGTTTCCAAAAGCTGAAGGGAAGGTTGACTACATCACCTGTGTTGACTTTACCTGATCCATTAGGACAGTTTGACGTATACTGTGATGTGTCGTACCAAGGTTTAGGTTGTGTTCTAATGCAAGAGGGAAGAGTTGTGGCTTATGTTTCCCGACAATTGAGAATTCATGAGAGGAACTACCCGACTCATGATTTGGAGTTAGCAGCCATAGTGTTCGCATTAAAGATATGGCTACACTTTCTGTATTGAGAAAAATCTAATGTTTACAGTGACCATAAAAGTCTGAAGTATCTGTTCGACCAAAAGGAGTTGAATATTAGATAGTGGAGATGGATGGAGTTTATCAAAGATTATGAGTTTGATTTACTATACCATCCTGGGAAGGCGAATGCTGTGGCAGATGCCCTGAGTAGGAAATCATTGCATGTATCCATGGTGATGGTTAAAGAGTTGGAATTAATGGAACAGTTCAGAGATTTGAACTTAGGAATGGAGTTGGTTGAGGATAAAATTCGCTTAGGTAAGATCACTATTAGTAGTGATTTTATGAGAGATCTTAAGGATAAACAGGTTCAGGATCTATATCTACAGGAGAAAAGTAGAGGTATAGATGAGGGTAAGATTTCTGAGTTTAGTAGAGGAACAAATGGTATACTGAGGTTTAGGGATAGAATATGTGTGCCAGAGGATTTAGTACTTAGGAAGGTGATATTAGAAGAAGCACATAAGAGTAAGTTGAGTTTTCATCCTCGATCCACTAAAATGTATCAGGATTTGAAGAAATTATTTTGGTGGACGAGGATGAAGAAAGAGGCAGCAGAGTATGTTTTATCTTGCCTGGTGTGTCGGAAGGCTAAGATAGAGCATCAAAAGCCGACAGGTTTATTGCAATCATTAGATATCCCAGAATGGAAATGGGATAGCATAGCTATGGATTTTGTGGTTGGATTACCACGAACTCCTAAGAGACATGATGCGATTTGTGTTATCATTGATAGGTTGACAAAGTGTGCTCACTTCTTACCTATGGGTGAAAGTTATAGTTTGGAGAAGTTGACCCAAATTAACATCAAAGAAGTTGTTAGGTTGCATGGTGTGCCATCGAGTATTGTCTCAGACCGAGATCCTAGATTCACATCTAGATTTTGGAAACAGTTGCACAATGCTTTGGTGACCATGTTAAGGATGAGTTCTGCTTATCATCCCCAAACAGATGGATAGTCAGAAAGGACGATTCAATCATTGGAGGATCTTTTAAGAGCTTGTGTTTTGGAACACACTGGCAGTTGGGATGAGTTCTTGCCATTGATTGAATTTACTTACAACAATAGTTTTCACAGTAGTATAGGAATGGCACCATATGAGGCTCTGTATGGTAGGAAGTGTAGGACCCCATTATGTTGGTATGAGATTGGTGAAAACCAAGTTTTAGGTCCAGATGTGGTGCAACAGACTATAGAGCAAGTCAGGAAGATCGGGGAAAAGATAAAGGAAGCTCAGGATAGACAGAGGAGCTATAGCAACAAAAGAAGGAGACCATTAGAATTCCAGGATGGTGATCACGTGCTTTTGAGAGTCACTTCGAAAACTAGAATTGGCAGGGCTATCAAATCTAGCAAACTTACCCCTAGATTCATCGGACCTTTCAAGATTCTTCAACGGATTGGTTCGGTTGCTTACCATATTGCTTTACCACCTAATCTTTCTAATCTTCATGACATCTTTCATGTCTCTCAATTGAGAAAGTATTATCCTGATCCTTCACATATCATTGAGTCTGAGTCTATACAGCTGCGAGAGAATCTAGAGTATGAGGCTATACCTGTAAGGATAGCAGATAGAGAGATTAAGGAGCATCGCGGTAGGCAAATTCCTTTGGTTAAGGCCATATGGGATGAAACTACTGGAGATGCTACTTGGGAACGTGAAGCAGATATGCAACAACGATATCCACATCTTTTCTGAGGAATGTAAATTTCGAGGATAGAATTTTTTTCTAAGAGGGGTAGTAATGTAACAGTCTGTTTTTAATTACGCTGTTTTAACAGTAAAAATATATTTATTTATATTTTTAATTGAGACTTAGGAAATAATTTTGGAGAAAACAAAATCATTAGTGGAACTTACTCTACGGTAGGAAGCTCTGGTTAAAATTTGAGTTTAAAACTCAGACAGAAACCGGTCTGTGTTTTTCTTAACTGACAGTGTAATTTTATACTGACAGAAAACCCTAATTTGACCCGAAAATTGAAATTTGTAGATTTTTTTATATTATGTCCGTGAGGAAGTCTACTTTCCAAATTTCTGATCAGAAATAAAATATTATGTGTATTCGGGTGAATTTTGGCAAAAGTTCGAACGGAAACAGTCGACTTTTCACTGATAGTAAGATTTGATGATCAGAAAACCTAATTTTGACTCATGAACGAAATAATATATTTAACGACGTTCGGGCATTTTGTCGTTAATCGGGTAATCGACGGAGCCGAAGAGAGATAACAAAAATATGTAGATATCTGGTAAAAACAAATATCTAGATATTTAGTTAAAATATCTACATATTTATTTGAAAATATCTAAATATTTATAACTTAACTATGATTAGTACTAACTTAAAATAAGTTAAAACTTCAGTTAAAACCAACCTCCCATTAATAAATACCCCCCCCCCCCCCCAGCAATCTCTTCTCCTTCTTCATTCATAACATAAACTCCATTTTCAAGAGCTCTAGGCACATCCTTGTTGAAGTGTATCAAGATCATCATCTTCTTTCCATTTCCGTCATCACTTTAGGTAATATGATCCTTGATCATCTATTCTCCTATTTGAAGCCATTCTCATTCTATTTCATGATTTTATTTTCTTAGATCTAGAACTTTAAAGAATTCTAGAAAATGGTAGAAAAATCCTAAAAATGTGAAACCAATTTCTATGATCTAGTTATGATCACTACTTTCATTATCCAAGAGCATGTGATCAAAATCCTTTTCCTTCCCTAATTGTGTGAGTGGGCCGAACCTATGTTAGAAAAGGGGTTCAGTATTTTTGTTTCATTTTAAAAATCTAAATGCTTGATTTAAGCTCTCTAGTATGTATATAATTTAAATCCAAGAGCTTAAGTCTAACTAAATTTTCTAACCTATTTTTGTATTTAAGGCCGAAACCTAGCTATTCTATGAGAAGGGTGATTTTGTTAATTAATTATAGTTATATTGTTTGTTTCAAGGAGAACCTGTTAAAGTGTGGCGTGATAATGAGGAACGAAGAATTCGGAATTTCGGTGATAACCCGGGTGGGGAAGATTCAACCTATCGTCGGAATTGATAAGTAGTAGATTATATGATAATTGTGTAGGGAGACCTAAACCCTACTAGTAGTCGAGTAACCAACAAGACCAAAATCCCATTGAAAACCTTTTCTATTAAACCAATGGTGATTCAAGGATTCTAGGTTTATCGACGTTAGGATGATTTTATCTTATCTGAGGTTGATTGAATTTATGATTATTATAGAATTGCTAATGTGATATATAGTGGTGTTTGAATATTTTCTGATGTTATGTTATGCATGATATGCCTGGTTGTTAATATTGTGATTAGTGGATTTTAAGAAAAGATATATATGTTGTTCGAGAGATAGTTGTTTGTTTTGGGTGTGAGAATAATGGTGACTTAGAGGTGGCTAACCTAGATGATGTATTTTAATGCGGTATGGTGACCTAGAATATGTGTTGAGTTCTAGTGGAAGGTTAAGGCACTAGGATGTTGTTAAAATAGGTTGGTGAGATTCAAGTGTATTGGTAATATAATACACAAGGTCGGTGTTGTTGTTCACAACCGTGTATTGGTAATATAATACATGAGGTCAAGAGTTCTCGCTAGACCATTCCACCTTAGAAATAGGTTGTGCAGCTATAGTGTCATTGAATTTCATTGAGCACCCCCGGGAGTGGACGGGGTGTGCACCAGGAGCATCGTGCAGCTACAGTGTCTTGCTTAGCATGAGCGTTCTCACCATGGAAGATAAAGTGCACCGAGAATTTGGAACCTGTGGCTTGAACAATTGACTGACATTCCTCGAGAGGAATGCGTGAAAGAAATCAATGGTGGCCACGTCAGTATGAAAGTCTAGTTGTACGAGTTTAGGGTAGAGGGTGATACATTAAATTAAGGATGCTTTGTTAGTTAGGTGTTGGATGATGTTATGTCGGTGACAATTACTGTATAATTTACTATTACTTTTTTCCTCTTTTGATGATAGAACTGCTTCTTATCCCTTATGTTTCTGTATTCTTATGGGTTACTTTACTAACAGTAGAAGACCCGATGAAGGATTATGTTGCTGAGGAGCTAGACGGAGCTCTGTATGAAACAGAGGTTGATGAGGAGTTCGATGGAACTCCTTACGAACCAGGCATTGGAGGTCGAGCCGTGATCCATGGTGATTAGAGTATAGATAGTATGAACAATGTGAGGGATTCTACTGAAAGGATACCCTCAACAGTGTTTTGATAATGTATTAAATAAACATGTGTGTATTTATATATTACAACCTTGGTGTGTTTAATTTGCAGAAGTTATATGATTGTTTAAATAAAGTTTTAGTTTTTACGTACTTTTCACGTTAAGCATGCAATTAAGGAATTAATTAATAAGGATTTAAGCTAATAAAACACCGGGGCACAATGGGGTGTCTTATGAAGCCTGCCAGGAGCCGCTCCTTGTCGGTGCCTTCTTTCACCAGCGACCACTCCCCGCCCTCTTCAGCCCCGGGTGTCAAATTAATAACATAGCTGGAATTAAAGGACTAATTCCCCATAAATGTAAGACATGAAGATTAAATAAGGATAATGAAACTGGTGTTGATGGTTAGTAAAAGCCAATAGGATTGATATTTGAATGTCCTAGGAAGCCTAGCAAGGGTTCCCAACCCTTCTGCCCAGAAACAGAACGGCCATGCTCCGATTAGCATGGCCGTGCTCAACGATCAACATGATCGTGCTTGACTTAAAAGTCAGCACGCCGCTGCTGGGGTTTGCACGACCTTGCTCCCCTGTCCAGAACAGATGTTGAAAGCAGAAATATGGGTGTTTCACCCCAAGTGTTCCTAATGATGTAATAAGACACCAATCGAAGTAAAGACAAGATAGATAACTCACTTAACAAAGATAATTAATATGAACTTTAAAGATGGCTAAGTTAGTAATGATGTTTACCGCACGTTGTTCTACCTCAGTGCTTATTGGCCAAGGGGGCCTTGATGCTTAATGGTCAAGGTGTTGTTAACGTTGAACCTTGGTGCCTAGTGGCCAAGGGGGCCTCAATACCAAGTGGTCAAGGTGTTGATGGTGATAAAACTTGGGTAGCCTGGTGGCCCAAGCGAAGTGGTGATTGTTGATTGTGTGTTGATTGTTCCTCATGCATTCATGCATTGGAGATGTTAGTGGGAGATGCTCAACATAAGGGAGGTCATCCGGGAGTAAGGCGACCTGGCCGTCCGTGGTTATTCATCCGAGAGTTAGGTGAATTGTGTACACCCGTGGTGGCATATCCGAGAGTAATGTGCATCGACATTCCAAGGGGTTCACCCATGGATTGGTGAACTGTCGAAGTTGGTGCTTAATGACCAATGTGGATATGTAACTCCGAAGTTGACTCCCTGAGGTAGATTTGATCCACATGCATAATGGAGTACTGGAGTAGTGCTGCACCGCATAGCATACATTGTTGATATGATGGATATGATATGAATATGTTATGTATGTTGTTATTTGATAACATGTTATGTTTATATGATGTATGCTCATCTTTTGTTGTTTGCTTTGCATGTACCCTCTTGTTATGCAGAGGATAGTGAGCACCCTGTTGAGGAGTGACTTTGAGGAGCCTCTACTCTTAGTTTAGGATTTCCAGTTTTAGTTTGTTATCCGTGATATTTCTGGATTTTGGTTATACCAGCTCTTTAATTTGACATCGGGGTTGGGTTATATTTTTCAAGTTAAGTTTCATTTTAAAAACTTGTTATTTCTGCAATGTTTATTTTTTTTTACAATGTGGTACTTTCTACCTATGGTTTTTTTCATTTTATAATAAATTGTATGCATGCTTTTATTTTATTTCTCCTATGTTATTGCTTTATAAATACATGCAGGGTAGAGTGTGTCACATTTAGTGGTATCAGAGCAGGTTTGTCCAATCAGGTCGTGGTATGAGTCTATTATGAGTATCATGTGTGCTCTTGTTTGAATTATCTATAATTTGCTATAGATAATGATGCGTAGTATTAAGAACCTTTAGTCCTTCCTGCTTGGTTCTCTGTTTTTAATAGTTGTCTTGGGCAAGTGCATGAATCAATGGCAGGAAGAGGTAGGAATGACCAGGCTATCACTGATGCATTGGCACTGCTTGCCAATGCTATAGGATAGAACCATAACAACAACAATGGAAGACCAGCAAAATTTCAGGGTCTGGATAAGTTCCAGCTGAATAACCCGCCCTCGTTCAAGGGATTTTATGACCCTGAAGGTTCTCTCTTTTGTGGATGCGAGATATTGAGAAGATCTTCCGGGCTATAGGATGCAACGACATTCAGAAGGTCATCTTGGGACCTTCATGCTGACAGAGGAAGTTAAGCATTGGTGGGAGAGTTGCCGCAAGCATATGGAAGCTGAGGGTATAGTGGTCACTTGGAATGTCTTCAAGAATAGATTCTTGGACAAGTACTTTGCAGCTGACATCCGTGACAAGAAGGAGACGGTGTTCTTGGATCTGAAGTAAAGGAGTATGTTCGTGGAAGGGTATACTGCAAAGTTTGAGGAGCTTTCTCATTATTACACACTGTATCAATATGTAATTGATGACCGCTCTAAGTGCGTGAAGTTCAAGGATGGTCTGTGTCCAGAGATCAAGCAAGCCATCAGTTATTAGGAGATCCACGTGTTTCTAGTCTTGGTGAACAAGTGTAGGATCTTTGAGGATGCCTACAAATCCAGAGTGTCAAGCTACCAGAGTTCAGATGCTCGAGGCAGCATGAAGAATGATCAGAAAGACAAGGGAAAGCCGCGTCTAGCTCCAGTCGGCCGAGACTTCAAGCAGGGTAGTAAGAGGCCACAATTCTCTTCAGACAGGTTTAGGAGTTGGGATTATTCTGCTCCTAGACCCATCTGATGCGGCAAGTGTGGACAATATATTTCGCCGCCTAGTGCAAGGAAACAAACGTTAGCTACTTCTAGTGTGGCAAATATGGTCACCTCGGTAGAGAGTGTGGAGGAGCAAAGTCAAAATCACGAGTGCTAGCAAGAATTAGAAACCCCAAGCCAATCGGTGAAGAGCATTGGAAAAGTCTTTACTCTTAGTGGAGTGAAGCCTCCAAGTCAGAGGACTTGATCCAAGGTATATGCCTCATTGATTGAACTCCTTTAGATGTCTTGTTAGATTTAAGTGCGACTTACTCATTTATATCACATGAAAGTGTCAAAAATCTTAAATTGCTTGTGACGCTTGTTGAGTATGATTTAATTGTTGCCATACCTAAAAATAAACCTATTCTTACTTCACATGCATGTAAGAATTGTCTTATTACCATTGATGGTAGAAACTTTATTGTTGATCTTGTATGTTTACCCCTAAAAGAACTTGATGCTATTCTTGGCATAGACTGGTTATCTTCCAACCATGTCCTCTTAAAATATTTTGATAAAACCATAGTTTTTGGAAGTCCTGTGGAGTCTAAGGATCCGAGATTTCTCTATGCAACCAAGTTAAGGCTTCTATGAAAGAAGAGGCCCAAGTCTACATGATGTTGTCTTCCCTGGAAGTAGAGAGCAAGCCTAATTTTGGAAATGTGCCAATAGTGAGAGAGTTTCCTGAACTTTTCCCTGGAAATGTTTACGAGTTACCCCTGAGAGAGATGTTGAGTTTACCATAGATTTAGTGAGGGGACATGACCCATATCCATAGCACCTTATAGAATGTCTCTTCTAAAACTAGCTGAGTTGAAGAAACAGTTGGAGGAACTGATTCAGAAACAGTTCATTAGGCCTAGTGTGTCCCCATGGGGAGCGCCAGTGTTGTTGGTAAAGAAAAAGGATGGCAGCATAAGGTTGTGTGTCGACTATCGGCAGCTCAACAAAGTGACCATTAAGAATAGGTAACCCATCCCTAGGATTGATGATCTTATTGATCATTTGATAGGAGCTTGTGTTTTCTCCAAGATAGATCTGAGGTCAGGATACCATCAAATTCAGGTTAAGTCAGAGGACATCCCAAAGACTGCGTTTAGAACGCGTTATGGTCACTACGAGTATTTGGTTATGCCCTTTGGTGTGACTAATGATCCTGCTGTGTTCATGGATTATATGAACAAAACCTTTCACCCTTACTTGGATAAGTTTGTGGTGGTTTTAATAGACGACATCTTAGTGTACTCCAAGACCAGGGGGAACATGAGGACCACTTGAGGGTTGTCTTGAAAACCTTTAAATCGAAGCAGTTGTATGCTAAGTTGTCTAAGTACGAGTTTTATCTAGAAGAGGTGAGTTTCTTAGGACACATCATCTCTAAAGGTGGAATAGCCGTGGATCTGGCTAAGGTAGAGGCGGTGCTCCAGTGGGAAGCACCAAAGTCAGTGACTGATATTTGGAGTTTCTTGGGTTTAGCAGGGTACTATAGGAGGTTCATAGAAGGTTTCTCTTAGATAGCTTTACTCTTGACCCGTCTCACCAAGAAGGGATAGCTCTTTGTGTGGGCCTCTAAGTGTGACGAGAGTTTCCAGACCTTAAAGGAAGGGTTAACGTTGGCACTGGTTTTAGTTTTACCTAATCCTAGTGAACCTTTCATATTATCACTAGTGGAAAATATACATTAGACGGTAAAGGTTTACGTCAGTTAACCAAAAACTAGACGTTAAAAAGGGGGCGGTGGCAGTTTTGTAAATAATTAATTCACTGTTAACGTCAGTTGTTTTAAGGACTGACGTTAAAAGTGAGGCGGTAGCAGTTTTGTAAATATAAAATCACTATTTGCATCAGTTGTTTAATGAACTGGCGTTAAAAGTGTTTTGGAAGAAATTATTAAAACTTTTAACGTCAATTGTTTATAAACCTGGCGTTATAAGTGTGATTTTTACTTGATTAAATAAATAACTGACGTAACTAATAAACTCATTCCTTTCTTTCTTTCGTTGTCATCTCAGTGTTGTCACTCTTAACGCAGATCATCACTCCATATAGTGCAGTTTATTTCTAATCTTTTTCTTAAAAAAGTTTCTTTTTAATCTTAATTAATTAGCTTGAATTAGTAAATTAACAAATTCTTGTGCAAATTAAAATAAATAAACACTTAACATAAAACAAGTTATATATGTATAATCAAATCGTATCTCATTGAAGCGATTCATAAGTTACAATTACATGTTTAAAAGATAAAAAATTTCCGCAAGATATATAGCACTAAAATTAAAAAAGTTTCTGCTTCAACATCATTTTCTTCTCGATCTGTCTTGATCGGAATCTCCAACATTGATTCTTCTCATTGAAGCGATTCATAAGTTACAATTACATGTTTAAAAGATAAAAAATTTCCGCAAGATATATAGCACTAAAATATAAAAAAGTTTCTGCTTCAACATCATTTTCTTCTCGGTCCTGTGCTCGAGAATCTCCAACATTGAATGCATGCCCTCCCTCATTTGAAGTCGATGCTCCATCTGAATCCATAGTCACTTTGGAGCCGTGGCGAGTGAAGGGTGCACTCGATCTGTTTCAGCAATATTCTTGGAACAGCCCACTTGGTTCCAAAGTGAGGTTTTGGAATCGTAGTCGCTTGATTCTCCCGAAGGATGATGGTGTGTGCAAATCACATTACGTGATTCACCCAACCTTACCATCCATGTTACGTGATTCACACAACCTCGGAAGTTGTTTTGACCATTAAGACGAGAGACCTTTAAGTCTAGGTATAGGAAGAAAGAGTGATGAAGTTAATCTCCATGGCATGGCCATATTGTGAAAGCGAGAAAAATTAAAGGAAGGAAGGAAGCTATTTATAGGAGTAGGGGATGAAGTTACTAGGCGTCGTAATTTGCTAAAAAAATTAAATTGATCATTAAGAGCATTAGGTTCCAAGGCGCATTGGGAGTTGGCCTGGCAGTCATATATTATAAACGTGCGAAAGAAAACGCCGAAGGAGTAGGAAGATACACTTTTAACGTCAGTTGTTGAATAAAACTGACGTAAAAAGCGTTTTTAAAATAAAAAATATTTATTTTTAACGTCAGTTGTTTATACAACCGACGTTAAAGTGTGATTTTTACTTCAGCCTATATCCCTATCTGAAATGCCCTGTTGTCACACAGGTCTGTTAACATCAGTTGTTGAATAAAACTGAAGTTAAAAGTGTTTTTAAAATAAAAAATATTTATTTTTAACGTCTGTTGTTTATACAATTGACGTTAAAAGTGTGATTTTTACTTCAGTTAAATAAATAGCTGACGTAAATAATCCTATATCCCTAGCTATCTGAAATGCCCTGTTGTCACTCAATTAACACAGGTCTCAGAGCCATTTTGTGAAGGAATAGAAATATAGAGGAAAAGAAGGGGCAGTATTACAGACTGTTACAGAAGTATGTTACTTTATACAGACAACACTTTTAACGTCAGTTGTATTCAACAACTGACATTAAAAGTGTTTTTAAAAAAATATTAATATTTAACGTCAGTTGTTAATAAAACTGACGTTAAAAAACCTAATTTTAACGTCAGTTGTTTAATACAACTGACGTTAAATGTTGTTTTATGTTTACACCCGCGCGCCTTCTGCACTTCGCTCTGTACGTACGTCTCTTTTCTCTTTTCATCACGCTCAACCCTACAGCACTCTCAACCCTCACTCTCACTCTCACCCAACGACAACCCTAATCGCGAGCTCATCTCCACCGCAACCACCGCGAGGGCTTCTTCGCCACCACCGTGAGGTACACTATTAACCCTAACTCTGTCTTTCCATTCATTCTTTGCAATAACTTGACGTGCATCTCTCTTTCCCCTTCCCGCGCACTAACTCTCCTTGTCCCTCTACTCTCAGTAACCACATCGAACGTTGGCCACCACTCGAGCTCCCCTCCCCACCACCACGCGAGCACCTATTTCTGGTGAGTATTTAGGGCACATTTTTGTATTTTTGGTTTTGAGTGTATGTTGAAACTGTAGTCTCGGTAGTTGAAACTTGAAACCGTGAGTTTGATTTGTTTGGAATGTACGTCTCTGTTTTTGGTTTTGAGTGCATGTTGCTCTGCTGGTTGATCTGTCACGGTCGTGATGCTAATCACAGCTAGGCCGTGATCAGTTCTGCCTGTGATGGCATGGTCTGTTCAGTTGGCACGTTACGGCCGTGATGGACATCACTGCCAGGCCGTGACCAGTTCTTGGCAATTAATCTTTAAAAACTATAGTTTTCAATCTCTCGTATTGTCCTTATATTGGATATATATATGTTTTGTATATCTACGAGGACCTATCTAGTTATGGATCGTAGTTGGATGGTTTGTAAGCGTACTAGTCTTTGAGTATTTGAAGGGGGTGGGAGAATTTATAGAATTTGCTCAAAGGAATGTTCCTAATAGTAATGGAATGTTCTGTTGTCCTTGTGTCAAGTGTTTGAATACGAGGAAATGTACGGTGAAGGATATACGTACTCATTTGATTTGTGAAGGGATTTGCTTGAGTTATACAAGATGGATATGGCATGGTGATATGTTGTTGAGTAGTAATACGGCGAGTGTCTCCCAAAGTGAGGGCGTTGGCGTAGATATGGAGGATGATCGAGTAGAGGACATGATCCGTGATATTGGACAAGAATCTTTTCATCGAGCACATGTGTATGATAGGTTGTGCGGTGATGCGGATAAGCCTTTATATCCAGGGTGTACTACTCATACACGGTTGTCGGCGGTGCTAAAATTGGTTTGTGTGAAGGCGAGAAATGGTTGGAGTGATAAAAGCTTCACGGAATTGCTTGAAGTGTTGAAAGACTTGCTTCAGGAGGACAACACATTGCCTGACCGTAACTATGAGGCCAAGAAGGTATTGTGTCCTATGGGTATGGAGTATAAGAAGATACACGCATGCCCCAATGATTGCATATTGTACACGTGTGTTCATGAAGACAAACACGATTGCCCCAAATGTGGGTTATCACGATACAAAGTGAAGGGTGGTGATGATGATGATGATGTTGATGATGTGAGAAAAAAGGGTCCTCCTGCGAAGGTGTTGTGGTATCTTCCAATAATTCCAAGGTTCAAGCGATTGTTTGCCAATGGGAAAGATGCGAAGAATCTTAGATGGCATAATGATGAGAGGAAACGTGATGGAAAGGTTCGTCATCCTGCTGATTCTATTCAATGGAAGAATATCGATACTATGTTTCCGGATTTCGCCGATGAGCCAAGAAACCTAAGGCTTGGACTTGCTACGGATGGAATGAATCCTTATGGTAACATGAGTAGTATTCATAGTTCATGGCCTGTTCCGTTGGTGATTTACAACATGCCCCCTTGGTTGTGCATGAAACGCAAATACATGATGTTGTCTATGATGATTTCGGGCCCAAAGCAACCGGAAATGACTTAGATGTTTATCTAGGTCCCTTGATTGAAGACTTGAAAGCGTTGTGGGTGGAAGGTGTTGATGTAGTTGATGGGTATTCTCATGAGACTTTCAAGCTTCGTGCCATGTTATTTTGCACCATCAACGACTTTCCGGCCTCCGGTAACTTGTCAGGATGCAGTGTCAAGGGGCATAAAGCATGCCCTATATGTGAAGAAGGCACATGCTACACTCAGTTGCATCATGGAAAGAAGGCGGTTTACCTTGGGCATCGGAGATTTCTTAGGCGTGATCACCCATATCGTAAGATGAAAAAAGCTTTTAATGGATGCCAAGAGAGGGAAGAAGCGCGCGCCTTAATTTGAGAGCAGGTTTATCAGAGGGTAAAGGAAATCGATGTTATATTCGGCTAGTCCAAAAAGAAAGGTAAAGCTGTTGAGAAAAACATATGGAAGAAGAGGTCGATATTCTTTGATCTTCCATCTTGGCGCAAGCTTGATGTCGAACACTTGCATTGATGTGATGCATGTGGAGAAAATTGTGTGTGATCTTGTGATCGGGACGCTTCTCAACATTCAGGGCAAGACAAAGGATGGTGTGAATGCTCGTCTCGACCTCGTTGCTATGGGTATACGAGAGCAGTTAGCTCCAGTTGTTGAGGATGGTAAGCGGACTTATTTGCCGCCAGCATGTCATACTTTGTCAAAAAAAGAGAGACAAAGTTTCTGCGGGTGTCTTCAGGGCATCAAAGTTCCACATGGTTACTCTTCAAATATGAAGAGGCTTGTCTCTAGTGATCTTAAATTGGTTGGCTTGAAGTCTCATGATTGTCACATCTTAATGCAACAACTTCTGCCCATTGCTATTCGTGGTATTGCTACAAAAAATGTGAGACATGCCATTACTCGGTTGTGCTCATTCTTCAATTCTATATGTAGCAAAGTCGTTGACCCCCGTATGTTGGATGACTTGGAAGTTGAGGCTGCTACAATCTTGTGCCAATTGGAGATGTATTTTCCTCCTTCCTTTTTCGACCCAATGGTTCACTTAATTTTTCATTTGGTGAGGGAGATTAGATTATGTGGGCGGTTTTTCGAGATGGATGTACCCAGTTGAGCGCTACATGAAGATCTTGAAAGGGTCCGTGAAGAATCCTCATCGTCCGGAAGCATCTATTGTTCAAAGGTATGTTGCAGAAGAAGCTATTGAGTTTTGTTCGGACTACCTTCATAACACGGATCCTATAGGGGTTCCTAAGCCTCGGCATGATGAGATCAGATGTCAAGGTAAGGGTACACATGGCTTAAGAATTAATAGGAAGGATCGGGAGGAAGTGCTTCAAGCACATTTGTATGTATTGAACAACATCGAATGTGTTCAGCCTTTCTTATTTGAACATAAAAGAAAAGTCAATCAAGAAAACCCTCGAATGAGTGAAAGGTTGTTGTTGAACAAGCATAACAAGACTTTCTTACCATGGTTCAAGGAAGAAATGCTTAAGGATGGTAGTATCTTTCCGATGATGTAAAATGGCTAGCATGTGGGCCTAACTTCAACGTCATATGTTGGAGCGAATACGACATAAATAACTTTTCCTTTTATACAAAGGAACAAGATAACAAGAGTACCATGCAAAATAGTGGGGTTATGATCGTGGCCGAAGCAATGCACTTCTCTAGTGCAAAGGACACAAAACCCGTTCAAAGACCGACACCATACTTTGGATATATTGAAGATATTTGGGTGCTCGATTACACTAAGCTTACGGTGCCGGTATTTAAATGTAAGTGGGTTGATAGTAACGGTGGTGTACAAACCGACGAATTGGGGTTCACATTGGTAGACCTCAATAAGTTAGGTCATATAAATGAGCCTTTCATAATGGCTTCACAAGCAAAACAAGTGTTTTACATCACTGATCCTTCTAACAAAAGGTTGTCCGTGGTTCTCCAAGGAAAAAGCATGTATAATGGTAGTGATGAAAATGAAGATTCAAATCTTGATATTCCTGAGACTCCTTCTTTTTCAACAAACATGCCTACTATAATCGAGGAGACACAGGTGGACGATGTACATGCCACTCGTGATGATCATCACGAAGGGATATTGATACAGGTAGTTTAAACTTAGTATACATTTATAACCTATGTTAATAAATTAATATATATTGTTTTGAACAGGCATACATTATATGGATCATTGTTCCATTTTTCCTTTGCAATTCTGTAATGTGTGTGATATTACGTATTCTTGGGATATTTCTTGAATGCGAGGATGGCTTAGGGAGTGATATTTTAAAACTGAATTTAAAAAAAAATACTATTACGTCGGTTGTATCATACAACCGGCGTTAAAAGTATTTTATAAAAATATACAATACACTATTAACGTTAGTTGTTTACTACAACCGGCGTTAAAATTAAGACCTTTAACGTCGGGTTCTTTATAACAAATGGCGTTAATTTTAACAAAATTTACGTCGGTTATGTTAAAGAACCGGCGTTAATTTTGACAAAACTAACGTCGGTTGGGTTAAAGAACCGCGTTAATAGTGTTATATTTAACGTCGGTTCTCAAGCGACGTTAAAAGTGTAACTTTAACGTCACCGTATTTTCGTCGTCGTCGAGATTACGACATAAAAAATCAATTTTAACTGACGTAAAAAGCACTTATTGCACCAGTGTATACTGTGATGCTTCTAAGCAAGATTTAAGTGGTGTTTTGATGCATAATGGTAAGGTAGTAGCTTGCAATTCTACGCAGTTGAAAACCCATGAGAAGAACTACCCTACCCATGATTTGGAAATATGAGCTGTAGTGTTTGACTTAAAGATCTAGAGGCATTACCTTTAAGGAGCTAAGTTTGAGGTTTTTTGTGATCATAAGAGTTTAAAATATCTGTTTGACCAGAAAGAGCTCAATATGAGGTAACTTAGATGGATGGAATTCCTTAAGGATTATGATTTTGAGTTGACCTACCACCCAGGAAAAGCCAATGTAGTAGCCGATGCCTTAAGTATAAAAACCTTGCATGTTACATCTTTGATGGTTAGAGAGATGGATTTGATAGAAGAGTTTAGACACCTAACCTTAGCATGGGAAGTTACCCCTAAGAGTATTAGGCTTGGAACCTTGAGGGTTACCAACAGCCTGATGAATCAGATTAGAGAATGCAAGAAGGTAGATAAGTATCTCTTAGACTAGAGGGAGTTGCTTGCTCATGGTACAGACCTTAGTATTAAGGAAGGAAGTGATGGAGTTTTGAGGTTTCATGATAGTTTGCATACCGATGCTCTGGATCTTAGGAAGATGATCCTTGAAGAAGGACATAGGAGTGGACTGAGTGTGTACCAGTGCCACTAAGATCTATCAAGATTTAAAGCGAATGTTTGGGTGGCCTAGGATGAAAAAGGATGCAGCTGAGTTTGTTTACGTGTGCTTAGTATGCCAAAAGGCTAAGATAGAACACCAAAAGTAATCAGGTAAGATGTAACCGCTAAGTATCCCAGAAAGGAAATCGGATAATATCTCTATAGAGTTTGTGTCCGGACTCCCTAGGACTCCAACTGGTTATAAAGTTATCCGGGTTGTTGTGGATAGATTGACTAAGTGTGCCCATTTCATCCCTATGAATATGGAATATCCCTTAGAGAAGTTGATCAGGTTGTACATCAAAGAGATAGATAGGCTACATGGTGTACCGTCTAGCATAGTGTCAGATAGATACCCTAGATTTACCTCTAGTCTTTGGAATAGTTTGCATGAGGATTTAGTGACAAAGCTTAGACTAAGTTCAACTTATCACCCAAGAACCGATGGTCGATCTGAGAGAACCATCCAGATCCTTATAGGACTTGTTGAGAGCTTGTGTGTTAGAGCGATCGGGTAGTTGGAACAAGTTTTTCCCCTAATAGAGTTCACCTACAATAACGACTTCCATTCCAGTATTGGGATGGCACCCTAAGAAGCGTTGTATGGGAGGAGATGTAGAAAACCCTTGTAATGGAATGAACCAGGTGAGAATATTGTGCTAGGACCTGATAAAGTGCAGAAAACCACAAAGAAAGTGAGGATGATCCAGGAAAAGATGAGAGTGGTACAAAGTAGGCAAATGAGCTATCATGATAAGAGAAGGAAGGCTCTCGCATTACATGAGGGTGATCATGTATTCTTGAGAGTTACACCAACAACTGGGGTCGATAGAGTGATGAAAGCGAAGAAACTTACTCCCAAATTCATTGGCCGTTACCAAATTTTAAAAACAGTTGGTGAAGTTGCTTACCAAATTGCGTTACCACCTTTCTTTTCCAATCTTCATAACGCGTTTCATGTGTCACAACTTAGAAAATACATTCATGATCCTAGCCATTTGATAGTACCCGATACAATTCAGTTGAAAGAGAACTTGACTTTCGAGGTATTACCGCGTCGAGTTGAGGAAAGGAGGGTGAAGCAGTTAAGAGGCAAGGAGATTCCCTTGGTTAAAGTAGTTTGGAGTGAGGTTACTGAGGAAAGTTCTAAATGAGAGCTGGAGAGCAAGATGGTGGAAGCGTATCCACACCTTTTCGATAGAGGTGAATAGAAATTTCAAGGAATTTTTTTTTATAAGGGGGTGGAATTGTAACACCCCGTTTTTTGTATAAGTCTTTAAACGATGTTATATGTTTTATATATGTTATAAAGGGCTAAGTGTGATTTAAAAGTAGGAAATTCCTTTCTGATGCATGATCACGGCAATGCTTAGGCGCGTGTCTTGTGGCTGCCTGAGCCACAAGTTACGCCATGCTCAGGGGCAACACGATTGTGTCAGAAAACGAGGCTTGTGACGTTGATGTTGCCAGCCCATGCTTAGTAGGAGCACGGCCGTGCTCGGGGTCAGAGGTATATAAATAGAAGAGTCCAGTGAGGGTTTCGGACTAAACCCTCAAATTGGCAATTTGGGCAATCCTAGTGTGACAGAAACCTCTCCCCTTTCCCTTCCCTTGAACCCTTTGAAGTTCTTGGTGTTCTTGAGTGCGTTTGGGAGAGAAGTCACACGCGCTAGTGCCATAAAGGTAACATGTTCATCCCTTTATTAATCTCTTATTCATTGTTTCTTGAATCTGAGATTAACATTTGACCTTTTTGTGTTGACCAAGGCTTGGGGAATGTTACCTTAAAAACAGATGTCTTTAAGCTAGTGCAAGTATACACAAATGCCTCCAGTAATATAGAATTTAAGTTCAGATATCGTTCCCTCAATGATTATAATGATGCAATAAACTCCAAATTATATTATATATTCTAAAAGTTAGGTTTAGTAACCAAAAATTATAATATGCATGCAATGAAAAGTAAATAAGGCTGTGAGTTAAAAACTGAGAATAAACAAGTTAACAGAGAAATGATTTGATGAATCAGATGAGAAGAGTAGCTCTAGGTATGCTACAGCATAAATCCTGTTTAGCCTTTATCATGCTCTGACTATTCTCTAGCATCTAACTCCTGGATTCAGATTAATTACACCACCCTCTTAATCAAGCACGTTCCAGCTAGCTTAGGGACTTGAATAGCTATTCCTAGCCTATTCAATATCAAGTAATTTTCCAATTAATGACTTAACCCTAATCTTTTATCAAGTTTCCACTTACTTAATTTTTCCAAACCAAGCAAGCTAGAAATTCAATCAAGTTGATCACTCTTAATTAAACAACATCAAAAGCGTGATAAAAGAAGATGCAAAACATAGTCATTACATAACTCGGCTAAACATTCATTACATAAGTATTCCTAAAGCTTAAGAGAGTTTAGCTCATAATGAGCTTACAAGAACAAAAGGAAGAATATGAGCAAGAAACCATTACAATGGTTGAAAAACGAAAAGAAACGTAGCAGTAGCAGTAGCAGCTGCAAGTGATGAGCGCAACCTCCAAGGACAGATTAATTGTGTAATACAATTCAACTGTGTCCAACTAGGGTTTCCCTAAATGCCTTTATAGTAATCTAATCTCTTTCATCCTCTTTTGGGACAATACAAAAGTAACAATAAAATAACCCAAGCACAATTCCTTAAAAGTGGGTCATCAGATCCTAGGCGGTGGGATTCCTTAAAAGGGACAGTGTCAGCACCTGGAGGAGAGAGAAAGGTGTCCTTGTCAGCTTTGTCCTTTAGTGCAGAGCTACCCGATATGATTCATGCTGCATCGTCCATTAGCTTATTCCCCAGAGCTTCAGTCATGCTCCAACAAAGGTACTGCATATGCAGACACAAAATTTTCAGACATTGATAGAGCAAATCAAAAGCAAATGGCTATTATTCACAAAACGTAACACAAATATTTACAAACTAACATTTTCTAACAAAAGCAAGATACAAAACCTCAAAGATAGGAAAAAGCCATAGTAAAAAGGATCTAAATAACTCTTCATTCAAAGAGTTATCACACCCCCAAACTTGAACCATTGCTTATCCTCAAGGAATGCAAAAGAAACACAAAAATAAACTCAACAAATCCCAATTAATGAATGGCAAGCAAGAACCACCGAAATTTTTCCTTCCTTCACTCACATCCAGAAATCCACACTGGCTTTCCTAAACAAAATACTCTTTCTATCCTGCTCACAACAACAACTGCTGCACACTGGTTCAAACAGATTAACACATGCTGCATCATTCACCTCTCAGAACAGTTAGTTATACACCTCACCCTCACATTAGACTTTTCACTCTTCACCACAAACATGCACCTCAGATTTAGACTTGATGAGATTCTATCACAACTAAAACAATCACAGAATTACACACAGCAAGAGGTCTTTAGGGCTGTAACTAGGCTTAGGACATGTGGGATTAAAATATTTGGGAAAGTAGCTTACTCAAGGTAGAGAAAAAGGATGCTTTTCTATCTAGCTCAACCTCCATTTATTCCCACAAGCTTCATTGTTTTGCTTTCTTGGTTTTTCATTTACTTCACTAAGTCACAGCTTATTCTTTTTATGGGGAACAGAGAACAAACTATTGTCAATCTACAAGCTTCTCATTGTTCTCTGTTCATATTTTTTTTTAAAAAAAATCAGCTTTTCAGCTCTCTTTTTTTTCTTTTTCTATTTTTTACATAAAGAAAACAGCTTCACATAAGGAATGGCAGCTTCACATTATACACTTATGACTTCTTAATTCATTTGCTGCCTACCCCTTTACTGTTTTATTTATAGCCTTGCTGCAACATACACATGTGTTGTAGTGCACCACCCCCAAACTTAAGCAGATGCTTGTCCTCAAGCTTCCCCCCAAACTTATGTTAGAACTAGCTACAAAAGCATCCTTAAAATCTACCTTTAGGTGAATTTTGTTTTTCCAATTCTAAGGCTTGCATTGTGCTAGTTGTTTCAATAAATGGCCAAAGCTCAAAAGGGGTTTACTAGGGGCAAGTACATTAAGTGGGTGGGCTTATTAAGGCTCTGGATAACATAAAACAAACAAGAAGATGCCTCAAGCATAAAGTGTGTGGAATCATGTGTGTTTAGATCAGACATAATCAAAGCAAACCTTACAGAAAATGCATGAGTGTGATGCATAGATATACAATGTAATTTGTCACTTTGGCTCAAATTTATATGTTCATGTTGCAGCACATATGTCCTCCATTCTAACAGTGGTGCAACAATGTTGATGGTCACATTCAAGTTATTGCATTAGATTAGTCTGCATGAGTTTCATTCCAAGCAGTAACAGAGTTAAACACAGAAAAAGAGGCTAGAGACCGTCTCTAATTAATCATTAATCATTTGGAGTTAAAACAAGGGGTGGGTCTCATGGAAAACCATTCATTAATCAGAATTCAAAGAACTATGGCCCTAGTAGCCCTACAAACAAACACAATAGGTCCTAGTGACCACTTCTTGCAGAAATCTTAAAAAGAACATAATTCTTGGAAGGGGGTGGAAGGTTTTGGGTATCCTGATGTGGAATGATGCAGCAAGCTGCAACATCCACCATGGCTTTGTTTCAAGCCTATGGTGCTCTGGTGCGCACACTCTTCCTGGTGCCTCCACTTTTGGTGGAAGGCACCTTGCCTTGTGTTACTCCGGTGACCCGGAATTCTTCCTCTTCCTTCTCTTCTTCATCATTTTCTTCTTCTTCATCTCCTGCCTCATATTCATTTTACTCCTCAGCATCTTCCTTAGCTTCCTCTTCTTTCTCCTCTTCTACCTCAGCCTCTTGTTCATTGTCAGTTTCTTCTACTTCAGCAGATTTAGCTTCATCTTCCTGCAGTGCTGCAGTCCTTCTTGACCTTAGCTGCAGCATTGGGTGCAGCCATCTTTAGCTTCTATAAGAGAGGAAGTGTGTCATCCTCATCTTCATTTTCTACTGCAGCATAGGTAGCGGCTATCGTCGTCACCGGGCTTTCCATCTCAGCAGCTGATTTTGTGTCTTTTGTTGGTTTTGATGCTGGAGGGGGGTAGATCCTACAACAGGGGTGGAGGAGGGTGCTTTCTCTTGTGCTGCATCGTGGGGCCTTTTAGTTCTCCCCTGATCTTGCTGGGAGACTTTAGAGGCAGATATCTTATTTTTTTGGGCATAGAGGCCTTAGTATCTTTCTGCTGCTTGGATGGGACAATACCCATCCATTCTTCATCCGAGGCAGTGCTGTGGGCAGGGTTGATGTTGCTGTTGTGCTATTCAGGATTCACAGAGGTGGGGTCAGGAACATTGTCATAGGGTGTTGCTGGAACTTCTTCTTCAAAAGGGGGCAGGATTTATGGGGGGAAGTGGGGGATTGGAGTCTCAAGCTTCCAAACATTGAGCTTCATTGTTTTCTTCTCCCACTAATACTTACAGAAGCAATATTGCCAAAAGGTCTTCTAGTGTTGCATGTGTTGCTGCAGCATCATGGTGGTCAGTTGGTCTACTTTTTCCTCTAGCATCCCAGAACGATCCTACTGTTATGAGGTGCCAAATCTAGGAGGATTGCTTGCACTTGCACTGGCTTTATCAGAATTAGAGTACATCCTCAACACGCAGTTCATATCAATGTGGCCTTTGTTCTGTTCAAGCATTTCTCCAGGGTTGTACTCTATTCCTTGCTCCAGACAGAGTTCAGTAATAAGACAGGGGAAGATCAGGTTACATCGCTGCTTCATTGCACAGATGGAGATCTGACTCTTGAGTATCTTCCCCACATTGATCTTCTTTTTGTTCAAGATGCAGTGGAGTAGAACTAAGCGTTCTTTGTCCACTGTCTCCAGATGAGCAGTAGGGGAGAGAGAGTATCTAAGGAAGTGGTACTAGATTTTGGCAAGAGCCTACAGCATGGATCGAGGTAGCTTGAGTTGGCCCTCTGCTTGTTGAATGAAGTCTGTGCCAGTGAGGGCCAAGTCCTTCTTCATCTGCTGCAGCTTGACAGTTGTTGCAGCTTTCAAGATTTGCTGGTACTCGTTCTCCACTTCCTCCAAACCAAGATGTTGGTTAATGGTTTTGGACGAAAAAGATACCTTTCATCCTCTGATTACCACAAAGACTTGGGCATCTGACATGATGTTTGCATAGAACTCCCTAACCATCTGGGTCTAGAAACCATCTCTGTGCTCAGCAAAGTTTCTCCACTTATGTGCTTCAATCACATCTACCAGCTCTGGTAACAGACCCAAGTTTACCCCCTTTCCGTATTTGAAACCCTTTTCTTGATGAAGGCTGCAGTTGAGGGTTTCTTTTTCATACTTCTCTTGCACTTCCTCACCAACCTAACTGATTAGGGTTTCGTTTGGATAAGCAAAGGCGGGGGAAGCATTTTTCAATGCTATGTTTTTGACGCGGCTTCCCTTCTTCGTTGTCATGGTGGGTTTTTAGGGTTTGGTTGGTGAAGGAGAGGAAGGGTTTGGATGTGTAGGTTGTACAGGTTGAAGATGAAGAAAGCAGATGAGTGTGTAGAGTGTGAGTGGGGGAATGAAGGTAGAGAGTGATCTATTTAATGTGTCAGGAGAGGGGTGGATTGGGTGTCGTGGGAGGTTAGGACGTGGGAAAGAGAAGAATAAAGAAGAGAAAGGAATGAAGATCATGTGGTTGGGGGTTATTTGTGGCGGAATGTAGTTTCTCTCTCCACATCTTTTTGTCATTAATTGAAATTAAAAAAATTTTAAAATTGTTCACCTTATCACAACGGAAAAAATATCAGATGGATCCCACCTTGCACTTTTTCCAATGGTTCCATAAAATTTGTCCCTTTCCAGACCTTAGCAACTGAGAGCATGATGCATCATTGCTCTAGAGCAACCCTGTATTTTGGCTTGCGCTGTAGCCTGAACTCACTTCTGCCTCCACTGCTGCTTCATTATTCAAGAAGTTAAATAGTTTTTATTGATGGGTTGCCTCCCATGAGTGCTTGGTTTATACAGTCCTCAGCCAGACCATATTGCAGCATCATTCAGTGTCATTAAGGGTGGTGGTGACCTTCATTATGTCTAAAGGTTCACCAAAATAATGCTTGATTCTCTGGCCACTAACTTTGAATTCTCTACCACTCCCAGCATCCAACAGATCAACAGCTCCATGTGGATATACCTTTACAATTTTGAATGGGCCAGACCACCTTGACTTTAACTTTCCTGGAAAAAGCTTCAGCCTTGAGTTGAATAGCAGCACTTGTTCTCCTTCATGAAAGGATTTGTGATGGATCCTCTTATCATGCCAAGCTTTTGTTTTTACCTTATATGCTTTAGCATTTTCATAGTAAAACAATTTGTGTTCTTCCAGTTCATTAAGCTGCAGCATGCATGCTGCTCCAGCAAACTGAAGATCAAAATTCAGCTTCTTAATTGCCCAAAAAGCTTTGAGCTGCAACTCCAGGGGCAATTGGCAAGCTTTTCTATTTGAGTTGCAACTCCAGGGGCAATTGGCAAGCTTTTCCATACACCAATCTATATGGGGACTTCCCCAAAGGAGTCTTGAATGCATTTTTGTAAGCCCAAAGAGCCTCATCTTGATGTGATGACCAATCCTTCCTACTTGGGTTGACCATTTTTTCCAAGATTCTTTTGATCTCACTGTTGGACAACTCAGATTGACCATTAGTTTGAGGATGGTAGGCTGTGGCTACTTTATGCTTAACTCCATATTTTGCAAGCAGTTTGGAGAAAACTTGGTTGCAAAAATGGGTTCCTTCATCACCAATGATAACTCTAGGGGTTCCAAATCTAGAAAAAATGTTTTTCTGTAAAAACTGTCACCACCCTAGCATCATTATTTATTGTTGCCACAACCTCCACCCATTTTGACACATAATCAACAACCACCAAGATGTAAAGGTAGCCAAAGGAGGGGGGAAATGGTCCCATAAAGTCAGTACCCCATACATCAAAAAGTTCAATTTCTAAAATAGTGTTTAGAGGCATTTCATTTTTATTAGACAAATTCCCTACCCTTTGGCACCTATCACAGTGTTTAACAAATTCATATGCATCTCTAAATAGAGTGGACCAGAAATAACCTGATTGGAGCACTTTGGCAGCAGTTCTTATACCACCAAAGTGTCCACCATACGCTGCAGCATGGCACTGAGTCAGTATATCATGAAATTCTTCATCTGCATCACATCTTATATTCAAATTGTTTGGGCACATTTTGTAGAGGAATGGTTCATCCCAGACATATTGTTTGGCTTGATGCAAAAATCTCCTCTTTTGTTGATAATTCATGTATGGAGGAACCACACCACTGGCTAGGAAGTTGACCAGATCAGCATACCAAGGTGCTACAGCATCTTGCACTGCTAACAGTTGTTCATCAGGGAAAGATTCATCAATGGCTATTGACCGCGCTGTCGCCACGCGCCAAAAAGAACGAGCGTTTACAAAATAATGTAGTATAGAGCGACAACTCGGATCGTCTCTCAAGGACTCTTTAGGTGTTGTTATTATTAACAGAAAAGTTAGAAAAATTTAGAATTTGGGGTTTTGAGATTGGAAACTAAATTAAAGAAACAAAACAGAAAACAAGGCAAGAAAATAGAGCAGTTACCAAATAAGCTAAAGCGATTAACCTACTGTTCTTGGTTTCCCACTATCATTGGTTCAAATAAATCCAAGCCTATTCTAATCCCCTCCCGGTTGTAGAAATAGTTAACAAACGAAACCACTACTACGGATGTATGTTCCTATTCCCGAATTAAACAAACGGGGTTAAGCCCTTCGTGAACTAAACGAACACGAAACGAACACACGCGAATTAAACAAACGCGATTATATATAGGAACATAGCATCACCGAAATGAATCAATACAACACAATATACTCCTGAATTAAACAAACAGAAATATACAGCATGGCATTGAAAAGAGAAAAGAAAATAAACTAGGGAATACAGAACCTCAAGTATTAATAGAAACCAATTGCAGTAGATTAATCTAGGAGACTAGCTCTCCATTACAAAAGGAAAACAAAACATAACTAAAAAGAAAACAAAAGACTAACTAAGATTAGCTCAGAAACTAGCCAAAGCTGGCTAATTCTGACTCTCTCCTCATTTCTGCCTAAGACTGCTTATATACACGTTTCTGGAGTCAGAGTACTCGCGAGGCGAATCACTGCTCGCGAGGCGAATTACATGAAAGGTCTGCAACTCTTTGTCTTCTCGCGAGGCGAGCACATCATTCGCGAGGCGAACTCTTCAGCTTCCAACTGTTACGCCCGTGGCATTCAACACGCCCAAACCGTGATGGCTTCTGATCTTCCAAGACTCGCGAGGCGAAGGATTGCTCGCGGGGCGAACGCTTCAACTTCAGAATTGCCACGGCTGTGATCTTCAACACGGGCAAGCCGTGATCGTCTCTGACTTTTTCATGGTTGCAATACTCGCGGGGCGAGAGATTATTCGCGGGGCGAGTGGCTCCAGATTTATTACTTTTTATTAACCTGAAAATAGAAAATAAAAGTAAATAATTATTCAACTCTAAAACAACTAAATTAACCTAAAAACAATTTACAGACTCAAAATACTACTTAGGAACAATCAAGTCTAATTTGGGTAAAAATGGTATAAAATAAGCACAAAGCCAGGGTCTTTACTAGTTATAAAACCAGTAAAACAGAGGCTCATCAAAATACCCCAAACTTAAACTTTGCTTGTCCCCAAGCAAACTACACTCAAAAACTTAAAAAGACTCAAGACCTAGCAAAACATGGCAAGCTTAAGAATTCAATTAACTTTCACACAGATTTCAAGCAATTTTTTTCAAAATATTTTTCAATGTTCCCCCCTTTCCAAGCAAAACAATCCAATCCCCACATTCATTTATTCTAAACAGTTGAGAAATTAATCATTCAGACAATCAGAAATCTAAGCAGGGGGTCAAAGTTACACATACAAGGGAGATCACCAAAATCAAACAACTGCCTTCCTCACAAGGGAAATTTATGTTCACTCAATCGCTCAGTTTGTGTCAGGCTTTCACTCAATTTCACTTTTAAGAGCACTTCCCATAAATTTGATTTTCATCTCAAAATGATTCCCACAGAAAACATGCAAGCAACATCAAAAGGTCTTTTATGGGTTGTAATGGGGCCTGGCTAAGGGTAGGATATACAAAGGTACTAGGCTGAAGACCCTAGGAACTAAGAGAGCATGAACATTATTTACACTTTGAATTTAACTCAAGTTCCTTTTTCATTTTTCATTTCCAATTGTCATGGGTGACTACAGCCTTTTTATTTTCTAATACTTTTTTTTTTTTTTCATTTTTACACTTTCCTTTTTTTCTTTTTTTTTTTTTCTTTTTTCTCTTTTTTTTTTTTCATTTTCATTTCTGTTTTTTTTTTTTCAATCCCAACAACACATTTACTGTAGCCACCCCAAACTTAATTTCTTGCACCCATTCTAAGATTACATGCTCTCCTAATCCTAAGATCGGGTTAACATGGTTTTCCAGATTTTTGGGCTTATAACATTAGGTTATCAAGAATTAACAGGCTAATAGGCTCAATGGGGCTAACTAGGGAACATGCATTAGGATTTGGTTATTTTAGGCTAAGTAGCTATTTACAAAGAAAATGCCTAAATCATCTGAAGCAAACACATAATCATGCAAACCAAAAAGAGATTCAATCAAATTCAGGAAAGTGCAACTTAAAAAATGATTTTCACACAATTTAAAACATGTTGGAGGCTCAAAACCTCACCTGGACATTTTTGCAAATTATTTGAAAGAGATTCCATCCCTAGTGTGTGATTCCTATCACCCCAAACTTATCATAAATCATGCCATCATAACAAAATCTCAAAGTTCAGTTTTCAATCATATGGGGATCATATTTTCAAAAATTTCATATCCTAGGGGGAAAACAGTCAACACTATCATGCAATCCATCTATGCAAATTCAATCAAACCCAATAAACTTGCCAATACCAGACTCAACACAACTCCTGAGCTTCTCAAATTATTCAGGAGCTTTATTGGAAACAAAACAGAAATAAAGCAAAGAAAAAAAAAAAGAAAATTAAAAGAGCAAGGTAAAGAAAAACTCATTGAGGGGCGGTTCCACCGGGATCCCATTGCTTGTAACATAAGTCCCACATGGTAGCCAAAGGACTGAAATTCATTCCATGCCTTCCTAACTTGCAGCTTTGATGCGGAAGTGAGCACTTGACAACTATGATAACTCCACCCAGTGCGGCGGACTTCTCACTTCCTCTGGGGTCACAGATGACCTCTTTCTCAATAAAATCTCCCCAATAAAATTGGGGTTCAACCACTTGGACTGGCCATGGTGCAGAATCCAAGGGTACAAAATCCAGAGTTGGTTCCTCAGGGGGAAATGGCAAACAGTTAGAAACGGTTATCGGTGCTGCTTCAACTTCTGCAAGGTCTTCATTCACTGCATTAACAAATGTATCACCTGCTATACACGCAGAAATTTCAGCACACACCACACAAAGGTTAGAGTTAGTACATATATTACAAGAAAAATCTACAATGTCTGGAAATTCTTCAATCAATTCATCCACCCCATCAGTCTCAACACATTCAATTGTTTTACTTGAATCATCTACTCCCAAAGGTTCTTCTTTATCTTCAGGCACGGGGGAGCAGACGTCCTCTTGATCCTCCTGATCTAAGTTTCCTGAACAGAACAAACCTGCAAAACGATCTGCATTTTCTATTTTTCCTGAAAAGTATAAACCTGTAAAACATTCAACACACAATGCAGTTCCATCACAATAACAAGCATTAGGATCAGGGGATTCAACACTAAATTCATCATCAACAGAAACATTATCATCAAAATTATCATCAAAAGTATTTTCAGAAATAACCACTTTAGAATCTGTATGTTCCTCAAGAGGCTGTGGAGTTAGCATTGCAGCCGAGTTGGCGGTAACTTGATTAATTAGAGCCCACAATCTCTGAGATTCAGCTTGGCTCCTCTGGTAGGCTTCAAGATTACTTGCCTCCATTGCCTCCATCCTCTTTTGAAATTCAAGATTGTATGCTTCCGTTTGTGCAGCCATTTGTTGTAGCATAGAAGCAATTTTATCCAAGGTGCTCTGTGAAGGTTCGGAAGGTGCAGAGGTGGTCACTTGGCTAGGATAGTATGGTGGTGGCTCATTAAAACTAGGATAATACATGCAAGGTGGTTCATAATAAACATTAGGCAAATATCCATACATGTAATTATCCATGGCAATCAAACAACCAGACAAGCAGACAAAACTAACTAGAAAAGAGAAATTTTTATATTTATTTATTTATTTATTTATTTATTTATTTATTTTTTTTTTTCTGCTAATAACAACAAACCAGAGTCCCCGGCAACGGCGCCAATTTTTGACCGCGCTGTCGCCACGCGCCAAAAAGAACGAGCGTTTACAAAATAATGTAGTATAGAGCGACAACTCGGATCGTCTCTCAAGGACTCTTTAGGTGTTGTTATTATTAACAGAAAAGTTAGAAAAATTTAGAATTTGGGGTTTTGAGATTGGAAACTAAATTAAAGAAACAAAACAGAAAACAAGGCAAGAAAATAGAGCAGTTACCAAATAAGCTAAAGCGATTAACCTACTGTTCTTGGTTTCCCACTATCATTGGTTCAAATAAATCCAAGCCTATTCTAATCCCCTCCCGGTTGTAGAAATAGTTAACAAACGAAACACTACTACGGATGTATGTTCCTATTCCCGAATTAAACAAACGGGGTTAAGCCCTTCGTGAACTAAACGAACACGAAAACGAACACACGCGAATTAAACAAACGCGATTATATATAGGAACATAGCATCACCGAAATGAATCAATACAACACAATATACTCCTGAATTAAACAAACAGAAATATACAGCATGGCATTGAAAAGAGAAAAGAAAATAAACTAGGGAATACAGAACCTCAAGTATTAATAGAAACCAATTGCAGTAGATTAATCTAGGAGACTAGCTCTCCATTACAAAAGGAAAACAAAACATAACTACAAAGAAAACAAAAGACTAACTAAGATTAGCTCAGAAACTAGCCAAAGCTGGCTAATTCTGACTCTCTCCTCATTTCTGCCTAAGACTGCTTATATACACGTTTCTGGAGTCAGAGTACTCGCGAGGCGAATCACTGCTCGCGAGGCGAATTACATGAAAGGTCTGCAACTCTTTGTCTTCTCGCGAGGCGAGCACATCATTCGCGAGGCGAACTCTTCAGCTTCCAACTGTTACGCCCGTGGCATTCAACACGCCCAAACCGTGATGGCTTCTGATCTTCCAAGACTCGCGAGGCGAAGGATTGCTCGCGGAGCGAACGCTTCAACTTCAGAATTGCCACGGCTGTGATCTTCAACACGGGCAAGCCGTGATCTTCTCTGACTTTTTCATGGTTGCAATACTCGCGGGGCGAGAGATTATTCGCGGGGCGAGTGGCTCCAGATTTATTACTTTTTATTAACCTGAAAATAGAAAATAAAAGTAAATAATTATTCAACTCTAAAACAACTAAATTAACCTAAAAACAATTTACAGACTCAAAATACTACTTAGGAACAATCAAGTCTAATTTGGGTAAAAATGGTATAAAATAAGCACAAAGCCAGGGTCTTTACTAGTTATAAAACCAGTAAAACAGAGGCTCATCAGCTATTCCCCTAGATGCTACAACATCTTCTGGTAACCTTGACAGATGATCAGCTACTTGATTGTCCACCCCCATTCTTATCTCTGATTTCCAAGTCAAACTATTGTAACAGCAGCACACACCTTACTAGCCTTGGTTTAGCATCCTTATTGTCAATTAGGTATTTGATTGCTGAGTGGTCAGTGTAGACAACCACTTTTGTTCCAATAAGATAGGATCTATCAAAGGCAAATACCACTGCTAGCAGCTCCCTTTTAGTGGTGGTATAATTTATTTGAGCATCCATCAAGGACTTGCTTGCATAGTAGACAGGGTGCAACACCTTGTTGTACCTTTGTCCCAGGACTCCCCTCTTTGTAAAATCGCTTGCATCACACATGAGCTCAAATGGTTTCTCCCAATCAGGTGGAACAATGATAGGGGTAATGATAAGAGCAGTCTTTAGGAGTTCAAATGCATTCAAACAGTCAGCTGAGAATTCAAAAGCTCTGTGATGCTCCAGCGGTTGACATAGTGGCTTAGAGATCTTGGAGAAGTCCTTAATGAATCTTCTGTAAAAACCAGCATGACCCAAGAAGCTTCTAATTCCTTTCACTGAAGTGGGAGGGGGCTTTCAATAACTTCACTCTTTGCCTTGTCCATTTCAATGCCATTTCTGGAGATTATATATCCCAACACAATTCCTTCAGTCACCATATAATGACACTTCTCCCAATTCAATACCACATTTGTTTCTTCACATCTGTCCAAGATCTGCACCAGATTTATCAAACAAGGTTGGAAGGTCTCTCCAAACTGTTAGACTCAATGACTTAGAGATTTTGATATATGACAAATACAATTTAATTTGTATCCAAGTGTTTTAATGTCAAATTGTAAAGACAGGTATCAAGCAGTGATCAACAAGTTCATTAAGCAAATTCAAGGGAAATATTCAAGGAAGAACTTGAAGAAATCAAAAGAGTTACACGGAGGAATCAAAGAGCAAAGACAAAAATCAAGGAATCATCAAGACAAAAACTTAACGGAGAAATTAGATTTATGTCTTAGATGATTTGTAAGAGATGAAATCTCTTATTCACAAATAGCTAATTTGAAAAGATGCATGAAGAAAATCAATTTTCATAACCTGCATTGAAAGGAATAAGTTTTCGTTAATGAAAATAATTTTTGGAAATAAGATTTCATAACAAGCGCTCGTCCAACACAAGGGACAAAAGCGCTCGTCCACTCAAGTGATACAAGCGCTCGTCCTCTAAAGTGACAGAAGTGCTCGTCCCCTAAAGTGACAGAAGCGCTCTTCCACTAAAGCAACAGAAGTGCTCATCCACTAAAGTGACAAAAGCGCTCGTCCACACAAGTCGTTGGACTTGCTAAGTCCTTAATGAGAAGCTCCGTCCAATGACATGGCATATGGAGCTCGTCTACTAGCTCGTCCGATATAAAATCTTAATTCAAAATGGCTAGATGGACGCGCTTATTTTCAAGATGGATGCGAATGCTAAGAACTGATGTAGAATCTTATTTCAAGAACCAGAATCAATAAAACATATTCTGTTATCAGAACCAAATCTGTTTTGAGTGATCCCAGCAACTATAACTTGTTTTCTATATAAAGGGGGATCAAATGAACACTTTATATAACAGAGAGAATAACGATATCGATCACAGAACAATACACATATCATTCATCATCTTTCTTGAGCTTATTGTGATTAAAAGTGTTTCAATACTCATAAGTGTTTCAATTTGTTTATCTGACTATTGAGAGTTAGGAATCAATTTTTCGTTTTATTTGATTGTTGAGAGAGAGGGAGTCTCTCTGAGTGATTAGGGTGAGGTATCCCTGAGGAAGAACATTGAGGCTCTTCACAAGAGTGTGGTATCTCGAGGTGAAGGAGTGCTCTGTGGTGTAAAGGTTTTTCAAGCTACCTGGCTAAAGCTTGTGTGTTAGTGTGTGAAAAACCACAGGTGGAGTGGGGACTGGATGCAGGTTACAGTGGAGGTGACTGAACCAGGATAAATTTGGTTGTGTGGTATCTCTAAACTCAAACTCTTTAATTTCTGTTTATGTTCAAGAATATGTGATTTTGATGTTTAATGTTCAATATAATTTATGTTCTTGATCTGTATAAACTGTGTTGAAACCTGAGTATGATTGTAATCAAGTTTGTGTTATCTGCGTTCAAAACTGAGTTGATCAAAACCATTCTTGATTGCTGAAATTGAACTGAAACTGAAAATGAAACCTGCAAGTTCGTTCTTGATTGTTAATGCTTGTATCTGAAACTTGCATAACTTGTTCTTAATCTTTAAACGCTTAATCAGTTTCTGTATTTTGTTATTATTGAGTTTTGAACCCGAACCTGTTTTGAATTAATCTTTCTTATCTTCATCATCTTCCAATTCAAGATTTTATATAAACCCTTCATTGATTTTGTAAAAGATCCTGAGGCCGCAACTCTGATTTGAAAAGTTTTGTGAAAAGTTTTTAAGAGGGAAAGATTTTAAGTAAACTCAATTCCCCCCCCCCCCCCCCCCCCCCACCACCCCGGTATCAAAGCTAAACTCATAAGTTTGGCTTAACAGCTATAAGAGTATGGCTTCCAATGACTGTTTTATTGAAGGGTGCTTCTCTTGCATGCCCTCCTGACTTCAATGGATATGAGTATATCTATTGGAAGGAAAGAATGGTAATCTTTCTCGAGGCAGCAGGTGTAGATATTTGGGATGCGTATGGAAAATGGACCATTTGTCCCCTCTATTGTAGATGCTAATGGTGCTCCAAGAAATAAGCCTAAAACTGAATGGAATGAGGATGATAAGAAAAGAGTTCAATATAATGCACGCGCTAAGAATATTATAACATCTGCTTTAAGCCGTGATGTGTTTTTCCGGGTTCCAAATTGCAAATCATCAAAGGAGATGTGGGATACATTGCAAGTAACACATGAAGGAACCACAGATGTGAAAAGAGCAAGAATGAACACATTGACACATGAATATGAGTTATTTCGCATGAATCGAGGAGAATCAATGGAGGTTATGCAAAAGAGATTCACACACATTGTAAATCAATTGGCTGCACTTGGAAAGACAATCTCCAATGAAGATCAAGTTAACAAAGTAATGAGATGCTTGAGCAGAGAATGGCAACCTAAAGTCACTGCAATCTCAGATTCTAGAGACCTCTCATTAATGACCATTTCCACATTCTTTGGAAAACTGCAAGAGCATTAATTGGAGTTGAACAGACTGAATGAGAGTGAAGAAACTGATAAAAGAAAGAAGGGACTGGCTCTGAAATCACAAGTCAGAGAAGTAGAAGACGGTGATGATGATAATATAGAACAAGAGTCTGAATCTGAAGAAGAGATGTGAATGCTAGTTAGAAATTTCACGAAGTTCCTAAAGAAGAAAGGCAACTTCAAAGGAAAGCCATCCACTTTTCAAAGGAGAAATCTCAGTAAAGGTGACAACTCTTCCAACAACATCACATGCTATGAATGTGGAAAGATTGGCCAAAACAGAAAAGTTTAACTCAAAGGACAAGAAGTGGAAAAAGCCAAGAAAGGACTACATTGCTTGGGATGATAATGATCTAGAATCCACTGAAGAATCTGAATCTGAGGAGACAAACCTGTGTTTGATGGCCAACAATCATAATGATTCAGAAAGTGAAGTAAGTTCTAATTATCAACCTTCTTATGATGAATTGCAAAATGCTTTTGAAGAACTTCACAAAGAATACATTAGACTTGCTATATTACTAAATAAGTCTAATAAAACCATCATATGCCTAGAAGAGAAAAAATCCGTTTTAAACAAAGAGCTAGATGAATTAAAAACAGAAAGTTGTGCTGCAAAAGAAAGATTGGCTACTGTTATGGAACCACCTATATACTCTAATTGTTCTAAGTGTTGTACATTGACTAAAGAAGTTGAAAAACTGAAAAATGACTTAGTCAAGTTCACAAATGGTAGAGATAACTTGAATGCTTTGTTAGGACAGCAAAAATGTGTTTATGATAAGGATGAAAACGGCTATGAACCTAAGATACATGAGAAATCTTTCAAGAAATTTTGTGCTGCACCTAAAACATCAAACACACCATTTGTTAAATGCAACTTTTGTGCTAGGAAAGGTCACACAGCTTCTACATGTCAATACAGAAAATCAACATACAATAAATCTAAGTATATATGGGTTCCTAAAGGAACTATTGCTGCAACTAACTCAAAAGGACCCACACAGATTTGGGTACCTATAGCAAAAACATGAAATTCTGTTTTGTAGGTGTGGTGGAAGGTCAAGAGCAAAAATTGGAATCATGACATAGAGCCTTCACCAAACACAAAATGGGTAACAATAAAGAAATAATATTGATCGAATATTTTTTTTAATTATCATTATCAATGTATGATTGTGAATCTTTGTGTTGACTTATATATCAGTGTATAATATGTCTACATTGTTGTATTAAAGTTATTAGATCTATCTTGGAATAATCATATGGCATTTGTGTCTCAAGTTGCACATAAGAACATGGATGATGCTATAATTGATGAACATTGGATGATGGCTATGCAAGATGAGTTAAACCAGTTTGAAAGAAACCAAGTTTGGAAACTAGTGCCTAAACCCAAGAACTGTCAAGTAATAGGTATAAAATGGGTTTTAAGGAATAAACTAGATGAAAATGGTATAATTGTAAGAAACAAGGCTAGATTGGTAGCCAAAGGGTATAACCAAGAAGAAGACATAGATTATGATGAAACAAATGCACCAGTAGCAAGATTAGAAGCTATAAGAATGCTACTTGCTTATGCTTGCATAATGGGATTTAAATTTTATCAAATGGATGTTAAGAGTGCTTTCTTAAATGGATTTATACAAGAGGAAGTGTATGTTGGTCAACCACCTAGTTATGAGAATAATGAATTGCCTAACCATGTTTATAAACTGTCTAAAGCACTATATGGCTTAAAGCAAGCTCCTAGAGCTTGGTATGAAAGGTTAAGTAATTTTCTCATTGAAAAAGGATTTAAAAGAGGTAAAGTTGACACAACTTTGTTCACTAAGAAAAAGGCACACAACATTTTACTTGTACAAATATATGTGGATGATATACTTTTTGGTGCCATTGATGAGCATTTGTGCAATGAGTTTGCAAGTCTAATGTAGAGTGAGTTTGAAATGTCAATGATGGGTGAGCTGAACTTTTTCCTTGGAATGCAAATAAAGCAAACTGAAAATAGAATCTTTGTTAGCCAAACCAAGTACTGCAATGAGTTGATCAAGAAGTTTGGCATGGAAAATGCTAAGGAGATGGCTACTCCAATGAGTACCTCCTGTTATCTGGACAAGGATGAGCAAGTTGATGTTTCTAAATACAGAGGGATGATAGGCTCTCTACTTTATCTTACTTCTAGTAGGCCAGATATTAGCTATTTAGACTTTGATTTTGCTGGTTGTAAACTAGATAGAAAGAGTATGAGTGGAACTTGCCATTTACTAGGAAACTCATTAGTATCATGGTTTAGTAAGAAACAATTTAGTGTGGCTTTATCCACTGCAGAGGCTGAATATATAGCAGGTGGTAGCTGTTGTGAACATGTTTTATGGATGAAACAATAATTAGTTGATTATGGTGTGAAACTAAACCAAGTTCCTATTAGACGTGACAATACAAGTGCAATTAACCTAACTAATAATCCCACAATGCACTCTAGAACTAAACACATAGAAATCAGACATCATTTCACTAGAGACCATATTAAAAGTAGAGAAATTGAGATTGAATATGTTGATACAACTAAACAACTTGCTGATATTTTTACCAAGCCCTTGAACAAGGAAAGCTTCTTTTTCATTAGAAGAGAATTGGGCATAGTTGGTCAATCCTATATCTAATATCTAAAGAAACAAAAGATAAATCATGAAATTGAAATGGCTGCAATTGCTGAAGTGAATGAAAGGATAAAAAGGGCATAAAAGGACATTGATAAACTCAAAGATAACCCAGGAGTGGACTTTCATTTCCCTGCACCTATCCCTCTATCATGAACAATTTTATATGCTATGTTTGAATGTTTAAATGCTTGCTTTCTCTATTGCTTTGAATGTTTCTTTTCTTTACCTTTTTGATGATCCCAAAAATGGGAGGAAAAAGTATGATATAGAGAAAGGGGATATAACAAATTATACATGCATATGTTGAGGGGGAGCCTATAAGCTTGCATGATTAATAGGGAGTAAATAGAATTTATAAGCTTACATGATTAAAGGGGAGTAAATCAAATTATGCTCTAATAATATTTTTTTGCTCTGATATACTTCTGCTCCGACTGCTCTGATACCAAGATATAAATCAGTCAAAAACACTTAGAGTCTGCTACACTTATACTCTAATCTTATAATTTGTTAAAAGATTTGTTATAATCAAAAGGGGGGAGTTTGTTACACTCAATGACTTAGAGATTTTGATATATGATAAATACAATTTAATGTGTATGCAAGTGTTTTAGTGTCAAATTGTAAAGACAAGTATCAAGCAGTGATCAACAAGTTCATTAAGCAAATTCATGGAAAATATTCAAGGAAGAACTTGAAGAAATCAAAAGAGCTACATGGAGGAATCAAAGAGCAAAGACAAAGATCAAGGAATCATCAAGACAAAAGCTTAAATGAGAAATTAGATTTAAGTCTTAGATGATTTGTAAGAGATGAAATCTCTTATTCATAAATAGCTCATTTGAAAAGATGCATGAAGACAATCAATTTTCATAACCTGCATTAAAAGGAATAAGTTTTCGTTAATGAAAATGATTTTTGGAAATAAGATTTCATAACAAGCGCTCGTCCAACACAAGTGACAAAAGCGCTCGTCCACTGAAGTGATACAAACGCTCGTCCACTAAAGTGAGAGAAGTGCTTGTCCACTAAAGTGACAGAACCGCTCGTCCACTAAAGTGACAGAAGTGCTCGTCCACTAAAGTGACAGAAGTGCTCGTCCACTAGAGTGATACAAGCGCTCGTCCACTAAAGTGACAGAAGTGCTCGTCCACTAAAGTGACAGAAGTGCTCGTCCACTAAAGTGATAGAAGCACTCATCCACACAAGTCGTTGGACTTGCTAAGTCCATAATGAGAAGCTCCGTCCAATGACATGGCATTTGGAGCTTGTCTACTAGCTCGTCCGATGTAAAATCTTAATTCAAAATGGCTAGATGGACGCACTTATTTTCAAGATGGACGCGAATGCTAAGAACCGATGTAGAATCTTATTTCAAGAACCAGAATCAAGAAAACAAATGATGTTATCAGAACCAAATCTGTTTTGATTGATCCCAATGACTATAACTTGTTTTCTATATAAAGAGGGATCAAAGGAACACTTTATATAATAGAGAGAATAATGATATCGATCACAGAACAATACACATATCATTCATCATCTTTCTTGAGCTTATTGTGAAAAAGAGTGTTTTAATACTCATAAGTGCTTCAATTTGTTTATCTGACTATTGAGAGTTAGGAATCAATTTTTCATTTTATTTGATTGTAAATAGAGAGGGAGTCTCTCTGAGTGATTAGGGTGAGGTATCCCTAAGGAAGAACATTGAGGCTCTTCACAAGAGTGTGGTATCTCGAGGTGAATGAGTGCTCCGTGGTGTAAAGGTTTTTCAAGCTACCTGGCTAAAGCTTGTGTGTTAGTGAGTGAAAACCCACATATGGAGTGGGGATTGGATGCAGGTCACAATGGAGGTGACTGTACCAGGATAAATTTGGTTGTGTGGTATCTCTAAACTCAAACTCTTTAATTTCTGTTTATGTTCAAGAACTTGTGATTTTGATGTTTAAAGTTCAATATAATTTGTTCTCGATCTGTATAAACTGTATTGAAACATGAGTCTGATTGTAATCAAGTCTGTGTTATCTGAGTTCTGATAGTGTGATTTTACATGATGTTTCATATACAGTTCTACATGCATTTTCGTATAGATTAGGCATTCTTTATTTTATTTTAGTTAGATTTCCCTTCGAACGGGTGAAGCGGTTTCTTGGTGTTGTTTTGCAGGAATTTAAGGAAAAATGCTCAGAATTAGCCATGATGGAGCTTGGATGAAATAGAGCTAAGAAAGTGAAGAAAATGAGCCAAGCAGAACCCATCACAGCCATGATCAAGAAAATTGAGAAGATTGAAGGCAAAAAGTCAGAAGCTGTCACGACCTAGCCGTGATGCCCATCACGGCCGTGACAGACCATTTGATGAAGACAGAAGCGATCATGGCCTGCCCGTGATGAGTGTCACGGTCGTGATGCTCCAAATTTGAAAGCCCGCCCATTCCAGAACACGTCACGGCCTGGCCGTGATGGCCATCACGGCCGTGACGCGTGGCCTCCCTATAAATAAGAACGCAGATAGACAGAAAAAAGGGGATTCTGATCTGATCTGGATTGAGGATTCAAAGAGGATTCTGGGGTCTCTGACACAGACTTTCCAAACCAAAAAATAGAGACCTTGGAGGTTGCGGCTGAGGAAGGATTGTAACCCTAGAACGGAGCTGCTGAAAGGGGCTGCTGTGACGATAGTGGAAAGCTCCCATGGAGTTTCTTCTCTCCTCTTCTCCTATTTCTCTGGTTTTTTCTTTCTCTTTTATGAGTAGCTAAATCCCGTTTGTTGGGATTAGATGTAATCAAACTGATTATTATGTATTTGCCTTGACTGATTATTCTGTGTTCATGCCTTCGTATTAGTGATTGATTTTCCATGCTTAATGCTTGTTGTGGCTAGCACCCCCATGACTCGATTAATGTTTTGGTATGCAATTGGGAAATTCGTATTAGAACCGGAATTGAAATTAATCACCTAGTAACCCTTGCATCTAGGAATGGAGTTTGGTTTACTAGTAATCGTGTAATCCCTAATCCTAATGCAAATTCATTAATCTAGGCCACCTAAGGAATTAGGGTCTATTAGTGGATTTAGGCTCCTGTCATCCGAGGAATCGGGGCTTGAGTAGTTTAGTGGATTGATTTTAATATTTGAAGCATGAATGGGAGGTATCTAGTCCTGGTAGTGCATGAGGCAGAGGTTTGGTGAAGTCTAGTCCCAACATATCCTTTTCGCATTCCAAGTACTCGACAAAAATACAAAAATATTTTCTTCCTTTGTTTTGTTTGTTTTGATTTCTATTCATAGTCTAGATAGTTGTTGAGTTTGTGAATTGGTAATTGACATCCAATCCCCGTGGATACAATAACCTGTCTCACCACCGTATTACTTGCACGACTGGGTATACTTGCCCAGATCCGTCAACACGTTCAAAACTGAGTTGATGAAAACCATTCTTGATTGCTTAAACTGAACTAAAATTGAAACTGAAACCTGCAAGTTCATTCTTGATTGTTAATGCTTGTATCTGAAACTTGCATAACTTGTTCTTAATCTTTAAAGGCTTAATTAGTTTTTGAATTTTGTTATTATTGAGTTTTGAACTCGAACCTATTCTGAATTAATCTTTCTGAATTAATCTTTCTTATCTTCATCATCTTCCAATTCAAGATTTTATATAAACTCTTCATTGATTTTCTAAAAGATCATGAGGCCGCAACTCTGATTTAAAAAGTTTTTTGAAAAGTTTTTAAGAGGGAAAGATTTTAAGAAAACTCAATTCACCCCCCCCCCCCCCCTGTTGATTCGTTGAAGCCAAAACAACACAAACACAGAAAAATCATCCGTAAACACCTCCTTAGACTTCTCAATCATATTAGAGAAAATGGCCATCATACATCTCTGGAAGGTTGCTGGAGCATTGCACAAGCCAAATAGCATTCTTCTGAAAGCAAATGTACCATAAGGACAGGTGAAAGCTGTCTTTTCCTGATCCTCTGGAGCTATAGCAATCTGGTTATACCCTGAGCATCCATCCAGGAAGCAATAATAATCCTTCCCAACAAGTCTGTCCGACATTTGATCAATGAAAGGCAGAGGAAAGTGATCTTTTCTAGTAGCTTTGTTCAGCTTTCTGTAATCCATTCAGATCCTCCAACAAGTCATAGTCCTTGTGGGAATGATTTCATTTTTTCATTGGTGATGACAGTCACACCTCCCTTCTTAGGCACACATTGGAATGGACTCACCCACACACTGTCAGAAATAGGATAGATAATCCCTGCATCCAGCCACTTTATGATCGCCTTCTTGACCACCTCCTTCATGATTGGATTCAACCTTATATGAATTACAATGCTATTCTTTGAACCTTCTTCCAAAAGAATCTTGTGCATGCACAATGATGGACTAATCCCCTTGATATCTGCTATTTGCCGACCTATTACTTTTTTATGTCTTTTTAGAGCTGTTAGCAATTGTTCTTCTTGCAGACAGTTCAGTGAAGCAGAGATATTTACAAGTAAAGTATCATTATCACCAATGTAAGCCTATTTCAAATGACTTGGTAAATTTTTCAGTTCAAAAGATGGAGGTTTAACAATGGAAGGAATATTGCCTTTGAAAGTATCATCAATTACCTCCAATGATTCATATTTTCTGGTCCATAAATGTTGAACAACTTTGCTGTCTAGGGACTTTCCAGTTTCTTCATCAAAGTAGTTATCATCTTCTACTGATGCTGCAGCAAAATCAGTATGGTTCTTCAGAAATTGTTGTTGCACCAGTTCATCAAATGTCTGAATAAGAGAGCATTCCTCCATGCCTTCATTTGGGTACTTGAGGGCATTGAAGACATTAAATGTAACCTGCTGATCATTAATCCTCATTGTGAGTTCTTCCTTTTGCACATCAATCAAGGTATTCCCTATTGCCAAAAATGGTCTCCCTATAAAAATGGGGGCTTCCCTATCCGCTTCAAAATCCAGGGTAATGAAATCCACAGGGAATACATATTTGTCCACCTTGATCAATACATCTTCAATTTTACCCTCTGGATAGGCAACGGATCTGCCAGCCAACTGAAGTGTAACAGAAGTAGGCCTAGCTTCCCCAATTCCAAGCTTCTTGAAAATGGACATGGGCATGAGGTTGATGCTTGCTCCTAAATCACATAGAGGTTTACCACAGTAAGTATCTCCAATGGAATAGGGTATGGTAAAGCTTCCAGGATCTTTCATTTTCCTTGGCACTTTATTATGCAACATCATACTGCATTCTTTAGTCATAGCTATAGTTTCCAATTCTCCAAATCTTCTCTTCTCATTGAGCACATCTTTCATGAACTTTGTGTAATTGGGCATCTGTTGCAAGCCTTCTACCAAGGGTATGTTGATATGAAGCTGCTTCAGCACATCCAGGAACTTGTTGAACCGTTTTTATTGAAGAGCTTTCTTCAATCTCTGAGGAAAAGGTGGTGGAGGCCTTTCTGGAATCAGTTTGGGCACATCAGGGTGTGCTGCAACATCAGGCACCTTCTCAACTACTGTAGGTTGTTCTGTTACTGCATCTTCTTTGGATTTTTCCTTCTCAGATTCTGAATTATCCACCTTCTGTTTCTTCTTTGGTTCTGCGACTTCTACATCTTTACCACTTCTCAAATGGACCACCTTGCACTGCTCCTTTCCTCCTCCAGAATTTGTGGCTTTAGGATCTTCAGTAGAAGCAAGTAATGTGCCAACTTACCTTGAATTGATTGCATTGGCCAGTTATCCCACTTGATTTTCTATGTTTCTCATTCCAGCCTTGGTTTCTGTCATGAATGCTTTTAGTATAGCTTCGAAGGATAAATCTTGAATTTTCTCTTGCACTTGGGGTTGCTGCTGCCTAGTCTGTTGTTGCTGATTGTAACCAGGAGGTGGATCCAATGTGTTACTGTAATTGGAATACCTCAGGTTTGGATGTTGAGATTGCTGCCAACCTGTGTTGCCAAATGAACTATTTCCTCTATAATTATTGTTTCCCACATAGTTGACTGCAGCAGAGTTTGCAAAGCAATTCTCAAACAAATGATCTCCTCCACAATACACACATGATATAGCATCTGCCTTGTAGATTTGTTCATTCACAATTTCTTCGGTCATTATTGGTGGTGCAGATGAATTTCCTTGATTTGCCATGGTCAATCCCCTAACCATATTAGTTAAGGAAGTCATTTGAGCTGATAGTGCAAACACTTCACTCACTTCATAAGCTCCTACTGCAGCATTGGTTTTCCCAGAAACTTGTCTTGCTGTTGGTCACTGATAATTGTTAGCTGCTATCCTTTCTATCAGAGCATGAGCTTCATTGTAGGATTTGGTGAGAAGGTTGCCTTCAGCTGAGGCATCCAGCATCATTCTTGAGCTAGATGAAACACCATTGTAGAAGTGCTCCATCGGAATACATAATGGAATGCCATGGTGGGGGCACTTCTAAATCAGTTGTTTAAATCTTTCCCATGCTTCAAATAGTGGTTCATCATCATGCTGCTGATGAGTGTGAATTCACCTTATGTTTCATGTACATTTTTGCATGCATTTTCATATAGTTTAGGAAATTTTAATTTGATTTTTGCTAGTTTTTACCTTGGAACGGGTAAGGCGGTTTCGTGGTGTTGTTTTGCAGGAATTAAGGGTAAAATGTTCAAGATTGACCATGATGGAGCTTGGATGAAGATAGAGCTTGAAAAGTGAAGAAAATGTATCAAACAGAGTCCATCACGGCCCAGCCGTGATGACTATCACGACCCTGATCAACCAAAACTGGAAAGAAAAGAAGGCAAAAGTCAGAAGCTGTCATGGCCTAGCTGTGATGCCCATCACGGACGTGACATGTTAACGAGCTGACACTCTTCTAGGCGAATCATCACGGCCAGACCGTGATGCCCATCACGGCCGTGACAGACCATATGGTGAAGCAACGTTACAAGCAGAACTGATCACGGCCTAGCCGTGATAAGCATCACTGCCGTGATAATCCAAAAGTTGAAAGCGCGCCCATGACAAAACCCGTCACGGCCTGGCCGTGATGGGCATCACGACCGTGACGCGCGTAAAATCTATAAATAGGCATCTGGGCAGAACAGAACAGACACATTTTTAACCTAAGACATTCTCTCTGAACCAGGGGCTTCTGTGAAAGCTTCCATGGAGTTTCTTCTCTCCTTTAGCTCTATTTATTTTATTTTGGCTTTCTCTATGATCATGAGTAGCTAAATTCCCTTTTTGTTGGGATTAGATGTAGCTAAACTGAACTTCATGTAATTGCCTTGATGTATTAATCTATGTTTATGCCTTCTTATTAGTGTTTGATTCCTATGCTTAATGCTTTTTGTGGTCTGATAATCCATGAATTGATTTTGATATTTGATTTGCAATGGGGATGTTCTTATCAATTCTTGATCTGGAATTAATCACCTATTAAACCTTGCATCTAGGAATGGATTTTGGTTTATTAGTAATCGTGTAATCCCTACTCTTAATGCAAATTCACTAATTAGGCCACCTAAGGAATTAGCATTTAATTAGGGGATTTAGGCTCTTGTCATCTAAGGAATTAGGGCTTGAGTAATCTTGTGGGTTGATTTTAATATTTGAAGCATAAACTGGATTGGTGGTCTTGGTATTGCATGTGGCTAAGGTTTGGTGAAGTTTAATGCCAACATCTTTCATCATATTTGAAGAACCATTTTTCTGCATTCCAAGTGTTCGATAAAAATACAAAAATAACTTTTTCCTTTTATTTTGTTTATTTTAACTCTTGATTGGGCTTGGTATTTAATATTGATCTCCCTTCCATCCAAAGGTTCACTTAGATAGTAGTTGATTTGGTATGTGCTAGTACTTGTCTCAGTCCTCGTGGGAATGATATCCCCCTTACCTCTTTATTACTTGTACGATTGGGTGTACTTGCCTAGATCTCTTCTCAACAAGTTTTTGGTGCCGTTGTCGGGGACTGATGTTCAATATTAACATACCCATTTCGGCTACTAATTTAAGCACTATTTTATTTTTATTTTTTTCTGCTTTATTTTTTGTATATACTTGATTTTTTTTCTTTTGAGTTTTGTTTGTGCAAGGTGGATGCAACATATGGAGACTTATTATTTTCCAACCTTGGACGGTGTTACAAAATATCACTTTGGGCCTAATGTAGTCATGGGAGACTACAAGCTCTGGGGATATCGATGCCCTCACGCACAAGCTTATAGTGTAATAATGAAGCACGAGGAGGAATGGGAATGGAATGAGCAAACACCTTTGAAAGTTGCTCTAGAACAATATTCCCAAGAGCTATCCATCTCTGAGGCCAAAGAAAGAGCCAATTGTGATTGTATCGAATCTCTGATGCAAAACTTCAAAAGGCAAGTTGAGGAAATTTGCAAACAGTTGGTACAAGACCCACATGAAGCATTATCTTAGCAAAATATGGTTGTGGGGATGGATCAAAGTGTAGATGAGGTGGTAGTGGAAGGTGAGTCAGAAGAAAAAGAACATGGGGTGGAGAGCAAAGAGGATCTATAATTCACCATGCTTTCCAAGAAACCTGATATTGCTGCCTTGAATAAATATATTGGTTTGCATGCATGTGTGGATACTACAAAATTGGCTCCAGAAGTACAACCTCATGTGCTTCATGGAACATTTAAGCCTGAAGAGGTCAAAAACGGAGTTTATCACTTGCCATTTGACCCAGGAGTACCCGAGGGTAGATTCATATTGCTTTTGCAATTGCCACTCCACAAGCCATGGGATCCGGGAGGAGGATCCTAGGCCTGTCAAGCTAGTGACATTAAAGAAGCGCTTATTGGGAGGGAACCCAAGTTTTCTTTTCCTTTTCCCTTTGTTTTTGAAGTTAACTCTTGAATAATTTGATAAGATCAAGAGGAAAAAGATCATAAATTAATAGATTTGTTAAGTGTTTTCAGGGTAAGAAGGAAGGAGGAGCAAAAAGGGCAAGGACAAGCAAAGTCAGCAACCATCACGCCCAGGCCGTGACACTTGTCACGACCGTGATGAGCTAACCCTGAAGACCAGAAAGGATCATGGCCCAGCCGTGATACGCATCACATGCGTGATGAGAGGACCCCGAAGATCAGAGAGCATCACGGCCTAGCCGTGATGGAGAGGTCACCTCGTGACAAGCCAGCTCCTATGGACCATAATTGATCATGGCCTAACCGTGATGAGCATCACGGCCGTGACCCATTTTCCAGCCTCCCTCTGACTAGGCATGTGAGCCAGCACCCGATACCACCTCGGTGAGTTGTTCCATTTTTTCTCCTCTCTCCGACTTGATTATTTACATTGGGGACAATGTAAGTTTTTAAACTTGGGGTAGGGGTATTTTTGCAAATTTTTGAATTCTTTGCATTTGTCATGTTGCATTCATATAGGTATGGTTTTGCATGATCACATGATTAGATTGCCCCTTGCTTAGATTATGCATCCAATTGTGAGAACTTAGTGCCAATTAAATTGAGATAGTGAATTTTTTAACCCAATTTTTTTTATTCTTGTGATAAGGCTACAAATAAAAATGCTTGAGATGATCTTTGATAGTTGATAATTAGCATATGGTGCCTTAGATGTATGTTTCTCACTTATTTTTGAACTACTAAAATGTGAGATTTTGAGCAAAAAAGGGGTACTCACTAAATCTACCCCATTCTTTGTGATAGAGTGTTTTAATTCCTCTTGGATTGTATTCTCTAGAACTTGACTTGAAACCATTTTGAAGCTTAAAAAATTTTGAAAACATTTTTGAAAATGATTGAGGCACTAGGTATTTTTCCGGTCTTCTGAGCTTTGATTGACTAAATTCTACCCCTTAGTTACCCAATTTTGAGCCTAAAAGAATAAAATACTTTTCTTGGTACCTTGAATTAATTTGAAGAAAATGTACTAAACAGAGCCCATCACGACCCAGGCGTGATGACCATCATGGCCCAGCCGTGATGACCATCACGGCCATGATCAAGCAAAACTGGAAAGAAAAGAAGGCAAAAGTAAGAAGCTGTCACGGCCTAGCCGTGATGCCCATCACGGCCGTGACATGTTAACTAAGCCAGACCCCTTCTAGGGAGAATCTATCACGGTCAGGCCGTGATGCCCATCACGATCGTGACAGACCATCTGGTGAAGCAACGTTACAGGCAGAACTGATCACGGCCTAGCCGTGATAAGCATCACGACTGTGATAATCCAAAAGTTGAAAGCGCGCCCATGACAGAACCCGTCACGGCCTGGCCGTGATGGCCATCACGGCCGTGACACGCGCCTAATCTATAAATAGGCATCTGGGCAGAACAGACCAGACAATTTTTTAACCTAAGACATTCTCTCTGAACCAGGGGCTGCTGTGAAGGCTTCCATGGAGTTTCTTCTCTCCTTTATCTCTATTTCTTTTATTTTGGCTTTCTCTTTGATAATGAGTAGCTAAATTCCCTTTTTGTTGGGATTAGATGTAGCTAAACTGAACTTCATGTAATTGCCTTGATGTATTAATCTATGTTTATGCCTTCTTATTAGTGTTTGATTCCTATGCTTAATGCTTCTTGTGGTCTGATCATCCATGAATTGATTTTGAGATTTGATTTGCAATTGGGATGTTCTTATCAATTCTTGATATGGAATTAATCACCTAGTAAACCTTGCATATAGGAATGGATTTTGGTTTATTAGTAATCGTGTAATCCCTACTCTTAATGCAAATTCACTAATTAGGTCACCTAAGGAATTAGGGTTTAATTAGGGGATTTAGGCTCTTGTCATCTAAGGAATTAGGGATTGAGTAATCTTGTGGGTTAATTTTAATATTTGAAGCATAAACTGGATTGGTAGTCTTGGTATTGCATGAGGCTAAGGTTTGGTGAAGTTTAATACCAACATCTTTCATCATATTTGAAGAACCATTTTTCTGCATTCCAAGTGTTCGATAAAAATACAAAAAGAACTTTTTCCTTTTATTTTGTTTATTTTAACTCTTGATTGGGCTTGGTATTTAATATTGAGCTCCCTTCCATCCAAAGGTTCGCTTAGATAGTAGTTGATTTGGTACGTGCTAGTACTTGTCTCAGTCCTCGTGGGAACGATATCCCTCTTACCTCTTTATTACTTGTACGACTGGGTATACTTGCCTAGATCTCTTCTCAACAGCTGCCTAAAAGAAGTGATGTCAGTTCTCATTTTTGCATTCATAGTTGGTGGGAAGAACTTGGTTATGAACTTTTTAGCAAGTTTGTTCCAAGTATCAATTGAGTTTGCATCCAAAGAATTCAACTAGTTCTTAGCCTTTCCTCCCAAAGAGAATGGAAATAGTCTCAGTCTGAATGCATCATCAGTGACTCCTAGGATCTCGTAGTTGCTTGATACATCCAGAAACTGCTTCAAATGCAAATGAGGGTCCTCTATTGCTGCTCCATTAAATTGTCCAATTGTTTGCAACATTTGGAACATCACTGGCTTGAACTCAAACTGAGGTGCAGTGATGGGAGTCCTCACTATCCCAGTGTTCATAGCTTTCAGGGTCAAACACAACATACCCCTAATAGCACAATTTTTGTCATTGGCCATAGCCATGCTGTCTTGTGGCTCTTCTTCAGCCATTTCTGAAACAGTAGGGGACAATGCTTCAGCAGAATCTGATGTGGAGTTGGTTGTATTGTTCAGTACCAACTCAGGTAAAGGCTGAGATGCTTGACCTCTTCTAAGCCTTCTGAATGTTCTTTCTATCTCTGGATCAACTCTGGAATCAGGCGACAAGAACCTGCGCATATAGTTTCAGTACCCTGTGCTACAGCAATTCACCAAGAGTGTTAGAACCTCTAACTATAGAACTAATAATCTAAAAACAGAATTATAACATCATTAACAATCCGCGGCAACGGCGCCAAAAACTTGTTACCTGAAAACAGATGTCTTTAAGCATGTGCAAGTATACACAAATTCCTCGAGTAATATAGAACTTAAGTTCAGATATCATTCCCACAGGGATTATAAAGATGCAATAAACTCCAAATTAGATTATATAGTCTAAAAGTTAGGTTTAGTAACCAAAATTTATAATATGCGTGCAATGAAAAGTAAATAAGGCTGTGAGTTAAAAACTGAGAATAAACAAGTTAACAAAGAAATGATTTGATGAATCAGATCAGAAGAGTAGCTCTAGGTATGTTGCAGCATAAATCCTGTTTAGCCTTTATCATGCTCTGACTATGCTCTAGCATCTAACTCCAGGAAATTAAAGTTTTTTTTTCAACATTACAGGGTTAGGTTCATTAACTTTATCTATTCCTAGATTTAGATTAATTACACCACCCTCTTAATCAAGCACGTTCCAACTAGCTTAAGGACTTGAATAGCTATTCCTAGCCTATTCAACATCAAGTAATTTTCCAATTAATGACTTAACCCCTATCTTTTATCAAGTTCCCACTTACTTAATTTTTCCAAAGCAAGCAAGCTAGATATTTAATCAAGTTGATCACTCTTAATTAAACAACATTAAATGCGTGATAAAAGAAGATGCAAAACATAGTCATTACATAACTCAGCTAAACATTCATTACACAAGCATACCTAAAGCTTAAGAGAATTTAGATCATAATGAGCTTGCAAGAATAAAAGTAATAAAATGAGAAAGAAACCATTATAATGGTTGAAAAATGAAAAGAAACACAGCAGCAGCAACAGCTACAAGAGATGAGCGCAGCCTCCAAGGACAGATTAATTGTGTAATAAAATTCAAGTGTGTCCAACAAGGGTTTCCCTAAATTCCTTTATACAACTCTACTCTCTTTCATCCTCTTTTAGGCCAATACAAAAGTAATAATAAAATAACCCTAGCCCAATTCCTAAAAAGTGGGTCATCAGATCCTAGGCGCATGGGATTCCTTGAAAAGGACGTTGTTAACGTCTGAAGGAGAGAGAAAGGTGTCCTTGTCAGCTTTGTCCTTTAATTCAGAGCTACCCGATATGATTCATGCTGCATCGTCCATTAGCTTATTCCCTAGAGCTTCATCCATGCTCCAGCAAAGGTATTGCATATGCAGACACTGAATTTTCAGACATTGATAGAGCAAATCAAAAGTAAATGGCTGCTATTCACAAAACTTAACACAAATATTTAGAAACTAACATTTTCTAACAAAAGCAAGACACAAAACCTCAAAGGTAGCAAAAATCCATAGTAAAAAGGATCTAAATAACTCTTCATTCAAAGTGTTATCAAGGAACTCATCGAGCCGCTCGAGGGAACAAGAGTAGTTACGCTTACGTTTGTCAAGAGGCTTAGATCTTCATATCAGGTATGTGGAGAAAGGATAATATGAACATGCAGGCATTGGGGGTAGCATAAGATAATGGTTAACCCATGACCCTGTCGTATATTATTTTCCTGTTTGATGTTATTTGCTATATGTATGATATAATTTCAATGTTATTGGCATGCTTGTTATTATTATTATTATATTTGATAATGATGCTTTATTCCATGAATGTGTTTGGGTTCATGATGCAATGAATGGATGTTTTATGATTATGATGCTGTTATGTTTTGATGATGATATTACCATGGATGATTAACTTGGTTGTTTGGTTGATGTTGTGTGGCGATGATGAAATTAATGTTAATAAGACATTAAAAGATGTTAATAATGACAAATAAAACCAAAAACATTTCTATTCCACTCCTTAAATGCTACCTTTAGAGCTTTTAGTTTATGAAAAAGGACATACATTGGACAACCAGTAACCTGTTTGGACCAAACTGCTTTCACAAGTTTCAGACAGCCCGGGTGATCAATCCACATTTGTTGGAATCTGAAAGGAGTAGGGAACTTACTTATACCTTTATCAAGGATCATAATCAGGGGAAAGTGATCGGATAAAATCCTAGTAAAAGTGCAACATAATGAGTTATCCCAAAAATTCATCCAAGAGTCGTTGCATATAGACCTGTCAAGTCTTTTTTGAGTGCTGTTAACCAATTCTATTGTTAGTCCAAGTCATTCAGCACCTTTAGTTTGGAGATGCAGCAAGTTATTGCTATTGGACCAAAGCCTAAAATCATCACAGGAGATTATAGAAGGGCTACCCCCCCACCCCCCCACCCCCCACTTTGCTCATGAGCTCCTAAAGTAGCATTAAAGTAACCAATGCATGAATGCGTGAGGAACAATCAACACACAATCAACAATCACCACATCTGCTTGGGTCAATGGGCTACCCAAGTTTTATCACCATCAACACCTCGACCACTTGGCATCGAGACCCCCTTGGCTACTAGGCACCAAGGTTCAACGTTAACAACACCTTGACCATTAAACATCAAGGTCCCCCTTGGCCAATAAGCACCAAGGTACAACAATGTGCGGTAAACATCGTTACCGACTTAGTCATCTTTAACGTTCATATTAATTATCTTTGTTAAGTGAGTTATCTATCTTGTCTTTACTTCGATTGATGTCTTATTACATCATTGGGAACACTTGGGGTGAAACACCCCTCTTTCTGCTTTAAACGTCTGTTCTGGACTGGGGAGCACGATCGTGCTTCCCCCAGCACGGTCGTGCTTACTGGAGCATGGTCGTTCTGTTTCTGGGCAGAAGGGTTGGAAACCCTTGCAAGGCTTCCCAGGACATTCGAAGATCAATCCTATGGGTTTTTACTAACCATCAACATCAGTTTCATTATCCTTATTTAATCATCATGTCTTACATTTATGGGGAATTTGTCCTTTAATTTCACCTTTGTTATTAATGTCCCTAAAGCACTCACTAATCAATCCTAGGGACTTAATTAAACCTTTGAGCATTAACCTCGCCTCTCATTACTATCGTTCAAGTCTTATGAACAATTGGGGAAAACATCCCCGAGACGTCGGGATACTAGTATTTTAAAAGCACGTTTATCCATGATCCGTGTTATGTTGTTATGGACCATGTTCCAATGTATGTTGCTATGGACTGTTGCTTCATATACGTTGAGTTGAAACTTGGTGAAAATAATAAAAAGGTGAAAATTGTTTTCTACGACCACAAAGTCTAAGGACCGATGCATAAGTCTGACACTGTTGTGATTAGACACTCGGGCGTGAAAGTCCTGTGTTGATGATAAAAGTTGCAAGATATTAAAAATGTTGAAAAGTCGTGAGCTTTGAGCCTCGACGAAATGAAAATATCAAGCACAAAGAAAAGCTGAAAATAAAATGATTTTCTCATGCATTTATTTTGGCAGACGTGCCCACGTTGTTTTTGTATGAATATCTGTAAAGATTAGGTATTTCATGCTACATTGTTTAGTGTGAATATCTGGAAGGGCCAGGTATTTCATGCTATGGTGTTTCATTGTACCTTGATGGACAATGAAGTCCATTAGCCAGGACTACTGTGCCTTGTGTTGGACAGTATGTTATGGACATTGCACACACGTTGCACACTATGCCAGGAGTTTGGACAATGTAGTGGAAATTCACGTTGTGCCTTTATGGTAACCGAGCCCGATCAACTCATTTTTTAAAAAGGATGAAAACTCCTGAGTCTTGCATCAAAGTTGAATTTTCATGAACATCATTGTTTTTCAAAGTTGATTGATGAATTGGTGTGATATTGTATTTAGTTTATTATTTCACGTGCTGTAAATATGATGGTATCTGTTGTGTATGTTGTTTGTGTTGCAAGTATGTAGTTTATCATAATTATCCATATATTGGTATCTCACCCTTACAATATATCAGGTTTTCCTGGTTCTTTGTTGTTGTACCTTGGTAAACTAGGACAGGCGATGCCGAGAAGCTCCTGACCTCACTCGGGGATATTAATCCCAATCTTTGAAGAGGTGGGTGATTATTCCAATGGTAAGAACTACTGAGTTCTTTCCAACAGGTGTCTATTAGAACGATGATGAGTGTGATTTCACATCATCTTTGTCTATCATTTTGCATGCATTTTTCATGTAGTTTAGGCATTTTTAATTAGATTTTAGGTTAATTTTCCTTTGGAACGGGTAAGGCGGTTTTCGTGTGTTGTTTTGCAGATATCAAGGGTAAAATGCTCAAGATCTACCATGATGAAGTTTGAATGAAGATAGGGCTTTAAAAGTGAAGAAAATGAGCCAAACAGAGCCCATCACGGTCATGATCGAGCAAAACTGAAAAGGAAGCAAGGCTGAAGTCAGAGTCTATCACGGCCTGGCCGTGATACCCATCACGGCCGTGACCAAAAACCCCCATAAGTCAGAGACCGTCACGGCCTAGACGTAATTCTTATCACGGCCGTGAAATGAAGGTTCGCGTCGCAGACACCCTTCGCGTCGCGAAAGACCGAATTGTACCAGAAATGCCAGAAACAGAAGCCGTCACGGCCTGACCGTGATGGCCATCACGGCCATGACGCGCATTACTTGGATCAGAAGAAACCGAAATATATCAGATTTTGAGTTGGATTGGGACTCTAACTTCCCAATTTCTATAAATAAGGATCAAGGCAGAAGATCCAGAGGATCTTAGACTTGTACACACATAGAAGGACTCTAGGCATAGATCTCTCTTCTCGTCCTCTCTTCTCTTTTCTGATTTTTATGATGTTGTCAACCAAGCTTGTCATCTCCATGGCAAGACTTGAGTAGTAGTTTGTTTCTAAGGATAGGGGCTCTGCCCGAGTTTTGTTTACGATGCTGATTTTGATGTAATATCTTTGTAATTATGATTTTTCTTTAGATATGATTTCTAGCATTTTAATCAATCGTAAAATCGGCGACCACTTATTTGCGTGACGTAGACGTTCTAAGGAGGAACCTAGCGGTGAACTTAGGATTTCTAGTGTGTTTCACTCGTAAAGTTCGACGGCCGCTTATCAACGAGACGTGGATATTCTAAGGAGGAACCTAGCGGTGAACTTAGGTTATTTGCATGACTGAGACATTCTAAGGAGGAACCTAGCGGTGAACTTAGGTGTCGGACCTATAGAAGTCAGACTTGGGACTGAAATCACGAGAGTTAGAAGCCGTCCCTCGAGGAGCAACGAGTTGTCACGAAGCGAAAAGGGTCCAATCTGGGATCGACTACCACGAGAGTAGGGGTCGGGTCAATTGGGCACGGCTTTTGGAACCCGAGAGGGAGCTTAAGCTATTAGAGGATAAACTCGCCTTCAAGGCAATTTCGTTAATCAACAAAGGTAAATCAGATTAGTAACATAAACAGCCTCAAAGGTAACCCAAATCCCTAGGAATCCATTTAGATCAAAACCCCAAAAACATTTGTTTTCTGTTTTAATTATCTTCTGTTCATCTATCTTTTAATTTCGAATTCAAACCTTTTCAAAATATAAAAGACCTTTTAAAAAGTCCAGATTTAACCAATTCGAAAATCAGTTGCGATTCGGGAACACAGTCTCTGTGGGTTCGATATCTTTTATTACTTGGCGGCAATCCGGTACACTTGCCGGAATCGCAGAGCGCGGCGCGCAAACCGCGCGTCGCACGACACAAATCAAGTTTTTGGCGCCGTTGCCGGGGACTGTGCCTTTTCGAATTTCAATTTAGTTTTTAAATTGATTTTTCTGGACCTTTTTCTTTTTATTTGATTTTTTATTTCTGATAAAAAAAATTCAAAAATATATCTTTCCTTCTATTGTATCCATCTCTCTGTGTGTTTTATGCAAAGATCCCTAAGTCTTGGGAGCCTTGGTGAAGTTGATCCGGAGATCGAGAGGACCTTCCACAGACGTAGAAGACTACAAAGAGAGGGAGAAAGGTTGATTCCCATTCCACTCATGGCGAATCTCCCGGATACAAAACCTTTGAAGGACTACGCAGCCCCAAATGCGAGAGGCTTGCGAACTGGGATTGCAAGGCCAGTGATTGAGGCGGAGAACTACACTATACCGCCCATGCTAATCAACATGATTAGGCAACATCAATTCGGAGGATTGCCTTCGGAGGACCTGACCGATCACATAGAGACATTCTTAGAGTTCACCGATGCAATCAAGATTAATGGAGCCTCGGTCGATGTTGTACGTTTGAGATTGTTCCCCTCGTCTCTCACTGGAAAGGCGAAGGCCTGGCTTAAGCAAATCCCCGCTAACACTTTGTCCACTTGGGACTAACTGGAGCAGGCGTTCTTGGAGAAATTCTTCCCTCCATCCAAGACGGCCTACATAAGAACCCAGATCACCGGCTTCTTCCAGAAAGACGGAGAATCATTATCAGAAGCTTAGGATCGATACAAGGGACTGCTGGAGTCTTGCCCGCACCATGGACTCGAGAGGTGGTTAATAGTGCACAACTTCTATAACGGATTGGATTACTCTTCGAAGGTGTCACTAGATTCTGCAGCGGGTGGAGCATTTATGAATAGGCCTCTCACTGAGGCATTCAACATTATCGAAAATGTCGCCACCAACTACCACCAATGGGGTTCCGAAAGAGGTAATAACCCGAGCAAGATTTCGGGGGGTAAGTTTGAAGTAAGTAGCATTGATCTGATTATGTCTAAATTTGACTCACTAAATAAACGATTAGATAAGATTGAAAGAGCTAATGTGAGTGCAATAGGTGCTACTAACATTATTTGTGAGATTTGTGGAATGCAGGGACATGACATGATGGAATGCCCTCGTGGTATCGCTCATGGATCCGGCGCTTCGTGTGAGCAAGTGAACTCTTGTCACAACTTCTACGACACGAACCCGAAGCTGCCCAACTATGCTCCCCCAAATCCCTACAACCAAAGGAAGAACAACCCTTACCTCTCCTACGGCAACTACAGCAACATGCTCAACCATGAGTTCCAAGAGGGCCAAGGTAACAAGAGAGCCGCACCGGGGTATCCTCAGGTTCAAAAATCTAAGCTCGAGTCTCTCATGGAAAACTTTGTTGCCACCCAAACTCAGCAGAATGAGGCAATAAAGGATCTAGCATCTAAGGTAGACAACTTAGCTGCGACACCCTACTCTAGGGTCATCCCATTAATACCTAAATATAAATTATAAATATATAACGCTGGTTACTTTCGGAAAATATAATTTAAGGTGATTAACCTTATATAAAAATAGTGCTTAATTTTTTTTTCTTTACATACAACATACAACTATTATAAACATAAACAACATATATGTACATCCATATGTATATATATATATATATATATATATATATATATATATATATATATATATATATATATATATATATATATATATATATATATATATATACTTCATCGTTTACATATACAACTCCTATACTAGGAGATATCAAAAAGCCTTTAGAAGCATAGACTATTCTCCATCAAACTAAACAAAGAAGATAAAGATATATATATATATATATATATCAACAACAACTGGTTCAAAACCATTTCAAAACTAATGGCTCTAAGAAGCCAAAATAAAACTATCAAGACTCACTACCCCCGGAAACTATACCTAAGCTGGTCAAGCTAATGAAACCCATTGGGAAGACCATAAGGATCAATCCCACCTACAGCTGACGAGTCTGATAATGCCTCCGCTTCCATTGCTTCATCTGAAGAATCACCATCATCCACTGCAGGAGGTTGAAACTCCGGATCGTCCTCTAGGTATTCCTCTGGATCTTCTTCACCTTCTACTAGCTCCCATTCCACTGGAGGTTCTCCATTTCCTAATATCTGAAGAGGTTGAGGTTGAGGTAAAGGTTCCATCATTCCATGCTCCTCCAGATATTGAAGATACAACCAAACCGGTGGTAACGATATCTCGATCGTTTCTACTACATGAGTCCTCTGATTGGGTCCATCTTCTAACGTTCCAATAACTTCGGTACTAGGGCCATGGTAGGTGGCGCTAAGTGCCCCAATATTTATATCCCAGGCACCACCATACTGTGCCCGATCAAAAGTGAGTGTACGAACCCTCGACTGCACCAGTGGTACGTCTGGATTCATCTGAATATGTTGTAAAAGTGAGAAACCAATACTTGGATCTTACTCAATAACCACACTCTAGCCATCAAATACCACTGGTCGCGCTGCCGCCACGCGCCAAAAAGAACGAGCGATTATAAAATAATGCAGTATAGAGCGACAACTCGGATCGTCTCTCAAGGACTCTTTAGTGTTGTTATTATTAACAGAAAAAGTTAGAAAAAGTTAGAACTGGGGGTTTTGAGATTAAAATAAAATAAAGGAAACAAAATAAAAACAGAGTAAAAAAAGAGATTAACAAATAAACTAAAACGATTAACCTACTGCTTTTGGTTTCCCAACTATCATCGGTTCATGCAAATTCCTAGCCCTAAGCAGATTCTAATCCCCTCCCGGTTGCAGCAACAATTAACAAACGAAACCGCTACTACGGATATATGTTCCTATTCCCGAATTAAACAAACGGGGTTAAGCTCTCATGAACTAAACGAACATGAATGAACACACGCGAATTAAACAAACGCGATTAAGTATAGGAACATAATATCACCGGAACGAATCAATACAATACTATACATTCCTGAATTAAACAAACAGAAATATAAAGCATGGCATTGAAAAGTGAAAAGGAAATGAAAACAGGAAATACAAGAACCTCAAGTATGGATAGAAACCAATTACAGTAGATTAATCAAGGAGACTAGTTCTCCATTACAAAAGTAAAACAACTATCTAAACTAAAAGAAAACAAAAGAATAGAAACCAGCTCAGAAACTAGCCAAAACTGACTAGCCACTGGCCACCTCTTCAGTTCTGCCTAAGACTACTTATATACACGTTTCTGGAATCCAAGTCCTCGCGAGGCGAAGCACTGCTCGCGAGGCGAATAACACGAAAGATCTGCAACTCTTGGTCTTCTCGCGAGGCGAGCATATCTTCGCGAGGCGAACTCTTCAAATTCCAAACTGTAACGCCCGTGACCTTCAACATGCCCAAACCTTGATCGTCTGACTTTTCCAAGGTAGAATTACTCGCGAGGCGAGACCAGTCTTCGCAGGGCGAGACAGAAAGGATGCAATTTCTCTGGCACAGTCACCTTCTGGTTCGCGGGGCGAGCATCCCTCTCGCGGGGCGAAAGACTCCAGATTTATTCCTTTTATTAACCTGAAAATAAGAAAATATAATAAGTATTTTATTTAACTCTAAATCAACTAAAATAACTTAAAAACACTTTACAGACTCAAAATACTACTTAGAGACAACCAAGTCTAATTTGGGTAAAAATGATATAAAATAAGCACAAAGCCAAGGTCTTTACTAGTTATAAAACCAGTCAAACAGAGGCTCATCAACCACATCAACATTTGTCACATACAATTAGTTATAAACTAACAACTTATCAGTGGGCTCAACACCCCAAACATCATCCATAAAATTATGCATGACACTTCTATTCATCATCTAATTTTCGTCCTAATCTCATGAGATATCCCAACATCATATGAGTTGATCAGACTCCAAAGCCACACTGGCTAACTTGGCCAACTGCCAACAAAGAGCAACCTCTTCCCATCTTAAAAAAACAAAGGCATACATAGCCAGGCACACAAGGCCAAACACATTGCTAATGTCCACAATCAGTGGCAACACCAGAAGCAAGTAAGATGGGGTCTACATCTCAATGTCCTCCCTAGGCACATGAGATAATGCACGTCGTAATTACCTTTTGCCGATGGTAATCGATGCATTTGTGTCACAAACCGCAGGCACGTCTGCCAAATGCATGCAAAACACTTTTGTTTTGTTCTTTTCTTTGTGCTCAATCTTTCTCTTGCCGAAGCTCAATGATGAGCCTCTGTTTGACTGGTTTTATAACTAGTAAAGACCTTGGCTTTGTGCTTATTTTATATCATTTTCACCCAAATTAGACTTGATTGTCCTTAAGTAGTACTTTGAGTCTATAAAGTATTTTTAGGTTAATTTAGTTGTTTTAGAGTTAAATAAATCACTTATGTTATTTTCTTATTTTCAGGTTAATAAATAGGAAATAATTCCGGTTCGCCCCGCGAAGGATATCTCGCGTCGCGAGTCACCCAGCCTTGAAAAGTCAGAGACGATCACGGTTTACCCGTGTTGAAGATCACGGCTGTGGCAGTTTTGAAGTTGAAGCGTTCGCCTCGCGAGCATCCATTCGCCTCGCGAGCCTGGAAGTCAGAACATAATTGCTGTCACTGGAACCTGAACTGGTCATGAAGATTGGGCCATAACTTGGGCTGTAGATGTCGGTTTGAACTGAAACCGGTGGCAAATGAAAGATCAAACAAAGAGGTTTAACTCTCATGAAGACCATTATTCCAAACAGAGCCGTTTTGAAGGTCTTTAATCCATGTGAAGTCAGAGACGTTTCAGCTGCCCTATGAGTTGAATGTGGACATAACTCCCTCATCTTAACTCAAAATTAAGCAAATTAAGTGGCTTTGGAAAGCTAAGAGGCAGATGTTGAAGTGAATTAAAGGAGTATTCAGATATTGAGAGGTCTTGAGAGAATTTGTATAAATAGGAGTCATAGTTAGGCAGAGGAGGAGTCAGTAGGAGTAGTGGTAGTTTCAATAGTTTATTTTCCTTTTCTTTTCTTTTCTGCTTATGTCTGTAATGGAGAATTAGTCTCCTAGATTAATCTACTGTGATTGGTTTCTGTTAAGACTTGAGGTTTCTGTAATCCTGTTTCATTTGCTTTTCTCTTTTCAATGCCATGCTTTATATTTCTGTTTGCTTAATTCAGGAGTATATTGTGTTGTGTTGGTTTATCTCGGTGATATCATGTTCCTATAATTAATCGCGTTTTCTTAATTCGCGTGTGTACGTTTCGTGTTCGCTTAGTTCACGAAGTGCTTAACCCCGTTTGCTTAATTCGGGAATAGGGACATATATCTGTAGTAGTGGTTCCGCTTGTGAATTATTGCTACAACCGGGAGGGGATTAGAATCTGCTTAGGGCTAGGAATTTGCATGAACCGATGATAGTTGGGAAACCAAAAGCAGTAGGTTAATCACTTTAGCTTATTTGGTAACTGCTCTATTTTCTTGCTTTGTTTTCTGTTTTGCTTCTTTAATTTAGTTTCCAATCTCAAAACCCCCAATTCTAACTTTTTCTGTTAATAATAACAACACCTAAAGAGTCCTTGAGAGACGATCCGAGTTGTCGCTCTATACTACATTATTTGTAAACGCTCGTTCTTTTTGGCGCGTGGCGACAGCGCGACCAAAAAATTGGCGCCGTTGCCGGGGACTCTGGTTTGTTGTTATTAGCTTAAAAAAAAAAAATTTGCTGAATTTGTCTGGTTATGGATCTTACTGATAAGCTCACTTATTTGAAGCAATTGTTTCAGCAGACACAGTTTTGTGGCATGTGCGGCTCTCCTGAGCACCTGTATGAGGCATGCCCCATTCTGACAAATGCTACTTATTGGCCTCGAGCTTATACATTCCATCCTGACAATCAAGGCAAAAAGCTTGAGGATAATGAAGAACCTGTGGAATCAAATGCATGTGTTGAGAATGATGGGGTGGATGAACCGTGTGCAGAAAGTCCAGACAATCAGACCTTTACTAACTCAGTTTCTTTTACTACATGTACTAACTGTACTGACACTAACCCGTGTGCTGTTTGTGGCCAGTTTCTTGACTCTATTCTGCAGGATGATAGTGAGAGTGATACCGATTGTTCAGCCGAAGTTCCAAATACACTATCCATTGACCAGCTACCTCCCACTGTGGAACAACCGGTGATGGAGTTCAAGCCTCTGGAATTTGCACCATGGCCAATCCAAGAGGTTGAGCCCCACTTTTATTGGGAGGATTTTATTGAGAAAGAGGTCATTTGTGACCCCAGAGGAAGTGAAAAGTCCGCCGCACTGGGCGAGATTACTATGATTGTCAAGCACCCACTTCCGTATAAAGGCTGCAAGTTAGGGAAGCATGGAATGAACTACCACCCTTTGGCTACCATGTGGGACTTATGTTACAGGCAGTGGGATCCTGGTGGAACCGCCTCTGAATGACCTTTTCTTAACCCTTTCTCCTTTTTAATTTTCTTTTCCTTACTTTATTTCTGTTTTGTTTTTAATAAAAGCTCCTGAATAATTTGAGAAGCTCAGGAGTTGTGTTTGTGTCTTGGTTATGGCAAGTTTATTGGATTTTATTAATTTTTGCATAGATTGATTGTATGATAGTGTTGACTGTTTTCCCCCTAGGATTTGAATTTATTGAAAAATTTGATCCCCATGTGATTGAAAACTGAACTTTGAGATTTTATTATGATGGCATGATTTATGATAGGTTTGTGGTGATAGGAAGCACACACTAGGGATAGAATCTCTGTCAAATAATTTGCAAAAAAATGTCCAGGTGAGGTTTTGAGCCTCCAACATGTTTTAAACTGTGTGAAAATCACTTTTTAAGTTGCACTTTCCTGAATTTGATCGAATCTCTTTTTGGTTTGCATGATTATATGTGTGTAGCAAATGATTTAGGCATTTTCTTTGTAAATAGCTACTTAGCCTAAAATAACCAATTCCTAATGCATGTTCCCTAGTTAGCCCCTTTGAGCCTAATTAGCCTGTTAATTCTTGATAACCTAATGTTATAAGCCCAAAAATCTGGAAAACCATGTTAGCCCGATCTTAGGATTAGGAGAGCATGTAATCTTAGAATGGGTGCAAGAAATTAAGTTTGGGGTGGCTACCAGGTGCACTGTGCTGTTTGGGATTGTTTAAAAAAAAAACAAGAAAAAAAAAAGTGTAAAAATTTTAAGAAAAAAAAAAGAAATAAAAAAAAATAAAAAGTGAAAAAAATGCCAAAAAGAAATAAAAAGGCTGTAGTCACCCAAGGCAAAAAGAAAAAAAAATTAAGAAAGGAACTTGAGTGAATTTCAAAGTGTAAAAATGTTTCATGCTCTCTTAGTTCCTAGGGTCTTCAGCCTAGTACCTTTGTATATCCTACCCTTAGCCAGGCCCCATTACAACCCATAAAAGTCCTTTTGATGTTGCTTGCATGTTTTCTGTGGGAACCATTTTGAGATGAAAATCAAATTTATGGGAAGTGCTCTTAAAAGTGAAATTGAGTGCAATGTTGCTAGCCTGACACAAACTGAGCGATGAGTGAAACACAAATCTCCCTTGTGAGAAAGGCAGTTGTTTGATTTTGGTGATCTCCCTTTTGTATGTAACTTAGATCCCCTGCTTAGATTTCTGATTGTCTGAATGATTAATTTCTCAACTGTTTAGAATAAATGCATGTGGGGGTTGCTTTGTTTGTAAAGGGGGAATATTGAAGGAAAAATTGTTTTGTTAAATTGCTTGAAATCTGTGTAAAGTTGATTGAATCCTTAAGCTTGCCATGTTTTGCCAGGTCTTGAGTCTTTTTAATTTTTTGAGTTTTAGTTTGCTTGGGGACAAGCAAAGTTTAAGTTTGGGGTATTTTGATGAGCCTCTGTTTGACTGGTTTTATAACTAGTAAAGACCTTGGCTTTGTGCTTATTTTATATCATTTTCACCCAAATTAGACTTGATTGTCCTTAAGTAGTACTTTGAGTCTATAAAGTATTTTTAGGTTAATTTAGTTGTTTTAGAGTTAAATAAATCACTTATGTTATTTTCTTATTTTCAGGTTAATAAATAGGAAATAATTCCGGTTCGCCCCGCGAAGGATATCTCGCGTCGCGAGTCACCCAGCCCTGAAAAGTCAGAGACGATCACGGTTTACCCGTGTTGAAGATCACGGCTGTGGCAGTTTTGAAGTTGAAGCGTTCGCCTCGCGAGCATCCATTCGCCTCGCGAGCCTGGAAGTCAGAACATAATTGCTGTCACTGGAACCTGAACTGGTCATGAAGATTGGGCCATAGGGCTGTAGATGTCGGTTTGAACTGAAAACGGTGGCAAATGAAAGATCAAACAAAGAGGTTTAACTCTCATGAAGACCATTATTCCAAACAGAGCCGTTTTGAAGGGCTTTAATCCATGTGAAGTCAGAGACGTTTCAGCTGCCCTATGAGTTGAATGTGGACATAACTCCCTCATCTTAACTCATAATTAAGCAAATTAAGTGGCTTTGGAAAGCTAAGAGGCAGAGGTTGAAGTGAATTAAAGGAGTATTCAGATATTGAGAGGTCTTGAGAGAATTTGTATAAATAGGAGTCATAGTTAGGCAGAGGAGGAGTCAGTAGGAGTAGTGGTAGTTTCAATAGTTTATTTTCCTTTTCTTTTCTTTTCTGCTTATGTCTGTAATGGAGAATTAGTCTCCTAGATTAATCTACTGTGATTGGTTTCTGTTAAGACTTGAGGTTTCTGTAATCCTGTTTCATTTGCTTTTCTCTTTTCAATGCCATGCTTTATATTTCTGTTTGCTTAATTCAGGAGTATATTGTGTTGTGTTGGTTTATCTCGGTGATATCATGTTCCTATAATTAATCGCGTTTGCTTAATTCGCGTGTGTACGTTTCGTGTTCGCTTAGTTCACGAAGTGCTTAACCCCGTTTGCTTAATTCGGGAATAGGGACATATATCTGTAGTAGTGGTTCCGCTTGTGAATTATTGCTACAACCGGGAGGGGATTAGAATCTGCTTAGGGCTAGGAATTTGCATGAACCGATGATAGTTGGGAAACCAAAAGCAGTAGGTTAATCGCTTTAGCTTATTTGGTAACTGCTCTATTTTCTTGCTTTGTTTTCTGTTTTGCTTCTTTAATTTAGTTTCCAATCTCAAAACCCCCAATTCTAACTTTTTCTGTTAATAATAACAACACCTAAAGAGTCCTTGAGAGACGATCCGAGTTGTCGCTCTATACTACATTATTTGTAAACGCTCGTTCTTTTTGGCGCGTGGCAACAGCGCGACCACTCAACATGGCTTACGACTCACATAGTTTTAAAACACTTTTTAAAACTTTCACTACAACACAGCACCTTACTGTCCGAGTGCTCAATCACGACACCTCTCGACCGGTGCACCAGTCCTAGGTTCGTGCTTCTAGAAAACATCTTCAATGTTTTATCACAGTATACCTCATGTATACAATTCATCACAGTATACCTCTTGTATACCATATAGGCACTCCAAGTCCAAATGACTGAGTCCATCACAATCACAGAACATTAGTACCCCGACGTCTCGGTTACTAAGTCCAACTGTATTTTCAACATTGTTAAATCAACTTTCGATTTTTAGAAATTCTTTTCTAATGGTAGAAATTCATTATAAAAATTCTTAACAAATAAAACTTAGTTTTCACAAACCAATGAGTCACTTGAGGTTTAACTTTCTCAAAATAGGCACTGCCGTTTCAAAAATACTTGCCGTTTAGCTTTTCCAGATTTGCCGTCAAATTTTGTTTTTAAGACTTTTAAGCCAAAAACTTAACTTTTTCCACTTAATTACTTTTCTAAAATCACACTTAACTTGTTTTCACCAATTAATTTAATAAAAGAATATTCTGTAATATTCTGGGTTTTCTTACGTAAAATTTAACAGTACTAAAATATTTTTACCGTGTCATACTCATTGTGACTCATAATTCACTTTAAAAAAAATAACTTATTAAAATAATAATATTTTTCAACACTCTTATTCTTCTCAAAAGAAATTCTCTTTGATATCATATACCAATAATTTGCCATTAAAACCTTGAATATAATTTGATACAGTTTCTTAAAGCTTTTATCCGACTTTCTTAATTGTGCACTGACCACTGTCAGGCTTCTCACACATCAAACAACAATTATATCACAGATATTTCCCAGGCAGATCATGCACCACAGTTCATAATATAATTGTAAATAAACAATTAACGCAAAATAAACCACACAGATACAAATAACGCAATAATAAACAACATAAATAAATACTAACAAACAATTAATTACAAACAACCATTGGATAGCATATAGCCATTGAATAGAATCCTTCTCGGTACTCCCCCCTTACCTCTTGAAGACTCCTTGTTCAACTTACAAACTCCTTCAGAATTTCTGTTACCTTGTAAACTTGTACTCAACTAACCTTCAATTATTATAACCAAAGAGTTACAAATCAAGAAACTAAAACATTCTAAACCCTAATACATAGTCACGGCCTCTAGGGTTTTTGAATAACTAAAACTTCTAATCATGATTAAGTTATGGATTAATGATCCTTAATTAACCTAAATCATAGATTATCAACTAAACAACTAAGTTTCAAACTCAAAACTTCCTAACTCTTTTATACATAGATTCGGCCTCAATAGGTTCATGAAGCTAGGGTTCTTAGTTTAACAAATCATCTTGGATTTATAAAGCATACTTACTAAACACTTGATTTCTAAGATCATTTATGAAAATCATGAACAAAACTCAACAAAACTCACCCACTTAGGGTTCGGCCAACATGAATATTTTTGAGTAAAATAGTCATTTTGAGAGACTAACATGGATTAAAGTGTGTAGTCATACATGCCATATAGAATACATGATCATACATGAAAACACATGAACAAAACTCTACCAACCCTAAGGTGATAGATTCGGCCAAGGCTAGTTTTTCAAGAAAGAGATTTTTGATTACTTCATGCTCTTGGATTTAGATAGTAGACATGATATCTAGAAGATAGAAAGTAGTTTCATCATCATTAGATTTTCCTAGGATTTATTATGATTTTTCAAAGTTCTAGGGTTTGAAACTTGAAAATGATGAACCACCATGATATAAGTCTTGAATCAAGAAACTATCTAAAGAACATAGGCATGATTAAGAACAAAGATTAGGATTTACCTCTTGAGAATCAATGATGAAGGAAATAAAAGAACTTGCTTTGAAACTTAGAACTAAGAAACTTAGAAACTTTAAAGTTTATAGAAAGCAAATAACCAAAGAACTAAATGAAAAGTGAGAGAAGGGTATTTATAGTGTGAGTGGCGACATCTCAAGAAGACTCTAGATGAAGATGAGTTGTCATGTTAAAAGGATCAAAGTGCAATTAAGTTCCAAGGACCAAATTGCAAAGATTCCAATAGTTGAAGGACTAGTTTGCAAGTAGACAATAGAATGTCATGATGATGAGTTTAATCACATTAAATGCCATCTTATCTTTGACTTGCTTGGCTTATTTTTATGAGTGAAAGACAAGTTAAGAAAGTAAGATAATTCAATGTATTAGGAAGAATCAAGAAACTTGTAGAAAAATCTTGGATAAGTAGAAACTTATGGAAAATTCTAGAACCAACTTGACAATTCCAACAACAATGGGCAGCCACAATTCACATGGGCTTACGCATGGGCTTGAAACATTGGGGCTTGATTTCATTATCTTATTGGTTGTGGGACCCACTTGAAGATTTAGGCCTTTAAACCTAAGATAAGAAAACTTAAATGGGCTTTATGGACTCGACTATGAACTAAAAAGATTTGGGCTTATAAGCCACGACCATTTAGGATTAGAAACAAGGATTCTAGCCCAATCCACTTGAAAAAACGAAAAAAACTAATTTAGGGACAAAAGGGTAATTTACAGAAAGTTCAGGGACTTAACCGTAAATTTCGAAATTTTCTATTTAATCCTGAAAAACCTTCTAGACTTAAAAATATGATTCATCCCTTTGAATCATCTCAAAATCCTAAGATAAACCCTCTTACTACTCTTAGAAATTCTAATTTCCCTTCCGTCGTCTACCCGATTACGCTTTCCGCCCGTAATACGTAAATTATTTTATTTTTTTCTGAAAAAATTCTAAAAATACAAAGTTGTAGAAAATAAAATACTAAACTTAAGTCTCTCGTTCACGAATTAAAATTAGGTCTTTTGAGCAGTATTATTATACTGTCAATGAAATTCGCAGACCGAGTTTCACCTGAATTTCCAACCTAAATTTTAATCGTAGTTTCCTACGGTCAGGTAGGATTAAATACTATCCTCTGTTCTCTTAGAATAACTTTATAAAACTCTAATAAATTTATAAACATATTTATATGTATTACTGTTATTTAAAACAGTAAAATACAGGGTGTTACATTACTACCCCACTAAAAAAAATTTCGTCCTCGAAATTACGTACCTGTAAATAATTCAGGATACTGTAACTTCATTTTGTCTTCTACTTCCCATGTTGCTTCTCCAGTTACGTCATCCCAAATAACTTTGATCAATGAGATTTGTTTACCTCTGAGCTGCTTAATCATCTTATCCGCAATTCTCACAGGTAAAGTCTCATAAGACATGTTTTCTTTTAGTTGTACTAGATCAGGTTCAATTACGTGAGATGGATCAGGAATATATTTCCTTAATTGTGAGACATGAAAGACATCATGAAGATTGGATAGAAACGGTGGTAAAGAAATTTTATAAGCTACAGGACCTATCCGATGAAGAATTTGATATGGTCCAATGAATTTAGGAGCGAGTTTCCTGGATTTAATTACCCCACCAACCCCAGTCGTTGGCGTGACTCTCAAAAACACATGCTCACCTTCCTCAAACTCAAGAGGTCGTCGTCTCTTGTCAGCATAACTTTTCTGTCGACTCTGAGTTGTTCGCATTTTCTCTTGAATCATTTTCACCTTTTCCGTCGTTTGTTGCACTATATCTGGTCCAACCATAAAACTCGCACCATCTTGGTACCAACATAAAGGCGTTCTGCACCGTCGACCATACAACGCTTCATAGGGTGCCATACCTATGCTAGAATGAAAACTATTATTATAAGTGAATTCTATCAATGATAAATATTCATCCCAGCTTCCAGCATTTTCCAATACACAAGCTCTCAATAAATCTTCAAGAGACTGTATCGTCCTCTCTGATTGTCCATCCATTTGAGGATGATACGCAGAACTCAACCTAAGTTTCGTTCCCAACGACTCTTGTAGACTTTTCCAGAATCTTGATGTAAATCTTGGATCACGATCTGAAACAATACTCAAAGGCACTCCATGTAACCTAACAATTTCATCGATGTACAACTGAGTTAATCTTTCCAATGAGTATTTCACATTAACTGGTAAAAAGTGAGCTACCTTTGTCAACCTATCAACTATTACCCATATAGAGTCATACCCTTTCCGAGTCTTTGGCAAACCTGACACAAAATCCATTGCAATACCATCCCATTTCCATTCTGGAATATCCAAAGATTGTAGCATTCCCGCTGGTCTTTGATGTTCTACTTTAACCTTCTGACAAGTTAAACACGCAGCTACAAATTCCATTACATCTTTCTTCATACCATGCCACCAATATAATTTCTTTAGATCCTGATACATCTTAGTAGCTCCGGGATGCAAACTCAACTTACTCCTATGAGCTTCTTCCAGAATCAACTTTCTCATTTCAATATTATTTGGTACACAAATCCTTTCACCAAACCTTAAAATTCCATCATTTCCTTCTTTAAATTCTGACACAGCTCCTTGCCGCACTAATTCTCTTTCTCCTTGTAGATACTGATCACTTTCTTGTTTCTTTTTAATTTGTTTCATCAGTTCATTTGAAACAGTAATCATACCCAAACATAATTTCTCCGGAAACGTCTCCATTGTCAATCGCATATCTCGGAATTGTTCCAACAACTGTTGTTCTTTAACCATCATTACCGATATATGCATTGATTTCCTACTCAAAGCATCTGCCACAACATTCGCTTTTCCAGGGTGATACTGCAGTTGAAAATCATAATCCTTTAAAAATTCCAACAAACGCCTCTGCCTCATATTTAATTCTTTCTGATCAAACAGGTATTTCAAACTTTTATGGTCACTGAAAACATTAAAAGTTGCTCCATACAAATAATGTCTCCAGATTTTTAAAGCAAATACCACTGCTGCTAACTCCAAGTCATGAGTAGGATAATTCCTTTCATGAATCTTCAATTGTCTTGAAGCATATGCCACAACTTTCCGATTTTGCATCAATAAACATCCTAACCCTTGATATGAAGCATCACAATACACCTCAAAAAGTTCATAAGGATCAGGTAGTATCAATACCGGTGAAGTAGTCAACCTTCGCTTTAACTCTTGAAAACTTTCTTCACATGCTTCAGTCCATACAAACGCTTGATCCTTTCGAGTCAATTGGGTAAGAGGTCCTACTATTTTAGAAAATCCCTCAATGAATCTTCTATAGTATCCCGCTAAACCCACAAAACTATGAATTTCTGTTACCGTCTTAGGCCTTTCCCATTGCAAAACAGTCTCAACTTTTGACGGATCTACAGCAATTCCCTCACTCGAGACTATATGTCCTAAGAATTGAACTTGGTCTAACCAAAATTCACACTTCTCAGGTTTCGCGTAAAGTTGTTTCTCCTTTAAAATTTGGAGAACCACACTGAGATGTTCAGCATGTTTTTCTTCACTTGGAGAATAGATTAGAATATCGTCGATAAAAACAACGACAAACTGATCTAAGTAAGGACGAAAAATCCTATTCATTTAATCCATGAATATCGCTGGAGCATTCGTAACTCCGAATGGCATCACAAGATACTCGTAATGACCATAACGTGTCCTAAACGCATTTTTACAAACGTCCTCCTCCTTCATACGAATTTGATGATAACCCGAACATAAATCTATCTTTGAGAAAACAACTGTTCCACGTAACTGATCCATTAAGTCGTCTATCCTTGGAAGTGGATACTTATTCTTAATCGTCACCTTATTCAGCTGCCGAAAATCTGCACATAAACGAGAAGTTCCATCCTTCTTCTTCACTAATAACACTGGAGCTCCCCAAGCCGATACACTAGGTCTAATAAATTCCTTCCGCATCAGTTCCACCAATTGTCCTTTTAATTCCTCTAGTTCTGATGTCGACATTCGATATGGTGCTATAGATATTGGTCCAGTGCCCGGAACCAGATCAATCGCAAACTCCATCTCCCGAACAGGTGGTAATCCAGGTACATCTTCAGGAAAAACTTCCAGAAAATCATTGACAACTGGTATACACTGCAAGTCTAACTCACTCTTAATGTCTAAGGAATATAATAGCATGTATCCTTGTGCTCCCTCCTTTAAAGAAGCTTTTACTTGATTAGCAGTTAACAATCCAGAAATCTCATCCGTAGGAAAAACTAAGGTTTTACGAGCACAGTCTATCAAGATATGATTAGAAGACGACCCATCCATGCCTAGAATTACATCTAACTGTATTAAAGGCAAACAGATCAGGTTAACAAGGAAACGTTTATCCTGAATAATGATAGGACAATTTAAACAAACAGAAGTAACCATAACTGGCTTAGAAGTAGGAGTTGAAACAACAAGATCACACAACAAGGAAGAAACAGGCAATTTCAACAGTTTCACACAATCCATCGAGATAAAAGAATGCGTTGCACCTGAATCAAATAGTACAGTTAAAAGATTACCGTTTATATCACACTTACCTTGTATGAGATCGTCAGAATTCGAAGCCTCAGCTCCACTCATCGTATAAACTCTTCCCTTAGTCATCGGTTTATTTGTTCCAGCGTGATTGACAGTCGACTCCCGCTTTGGCATCCTACAATTCTTTGCTATATGTCCCATTTGATCACAATTGAAACATTTCACTTCATTCCTAGGACAAACATTTGACATGTGACTGGGATCTCCACAGTTATAACATCTCCTAATTTGACCCTCATTCTGATTTCTTTGACCTCCACTCCCTCATACAGAAAAATTCGAACGGTTCTGTTGTCGATTCTGATTATTCACTTGCCAACGAAAATAAGGCTTCCTATGATTTTGTTTTCCTCTCCAACTCTGATTATGATTCTTGAATTTTGAAGATCCACCAGCACTTCCTTTAGTATCCTTTCCTTTCTTCATCTGCTCGATCTTCCGGCACATTTCCACTAATGCTTGGAAATTACGAAGTTGTAAAGGTAAAACGGACTCCTTAATCTCAAATCGCAATCCCGCTTCGAATCGTTCACACTTCCAGCTTTCACTCGGTTGAGCTTGAAAGAAACGAAAGTATTTGGCCAATGACTCAAACTTCGCCGCATACTCCTCCACCAATAAATCTCTCTGATATAACCCCAAAAATTGTCGTTCCCTCTCGATCCTTATACTCTCCGGAAAATATTTGTCCATAAACGCAATTCGAAAAACATCCCAAGTAATGTCTTGATGCTCAGCCTCCAACAGTAGCCTAGCACCTTTCCACCAATATTCTGCATCTCCCACCAGTAGAAAAACAGCATAAGTGACCCGAACATCTGCCGGCGTAGCAACTAACTCGAAGATCTTCTCCAACTCCTGGATCCAAAGATCAGCCTTCTCAGGATTTGCATCCAGACCAAACTGTGAAGGATTTTGACTTCGAAACGCAATCAAAGCCTTGCCTTCCGCAGCTTGCAGATTCTGAACATTCATCGCCGCAGTCTGATTTGCAATTGCCGCTGCCATGTTCTCCATTGCTTGAGCCGCATAGTCTACTCCTTCCTCATACTCCTCATTCATATTACCACGACCTCCTACACGACCCCCTCTAAGGCCTCGTACACGACCACGTCCACGCCCAGATTCTGGTTCTACCACTGGTTCCATAACTGACCTACAAATCACAATCAGTTAGACCAAAACCAGAAACTGAAACGCAAACTCACTCGTTATCACACATTACTTCTAATAAGTAATTCAAACAAATCTAAGTCAGAGATCACACAACATAGACATAACAGACCTATTTCCCGACATTCCCGAAAGACTCGACCAGCTCTGATACCACAAAATGCGACACCCTACTCTAGGGTCATCCCATTAATACCTAAATATAAATTATAAATATATAACGCTGGTTACTTTCGGAAAATATAATTTAAGGTGATTAACCTTATATAAAAATAGTGCTTAATTTTTTTTTTCTTTACATACAACATACAACTATTATAAACATAAACAACATATATGTACATCCATATATATATATATATATATATATATATATATATATATATATATTTATATATATATATATATATATATATATATATATATATATATATATATATATATATACTTCATCGTTTACATATACAACTCCTATACTAGGAGATATCAAAAAGCCTTTAGAAGCATAGACTATTCTCCATCAAACTAAACAAAGAAGATAAAGATATATACATATCAACAACAACTGGTTCAAAACCATTTCAAAACTAATGGCTCTAAGAAGCCAAAATAAAACTATCAAGACTCACTACCCCCGGAAACTATACCTAAGTTGGTCAAGCTAATGAAACCCATTGGGAAGACCATAAGGATCAATCCCACCTACAGCTGACGAGTCTGATAATGCCTCCGCTTCCATTGCTTCATCTGAAGAATCTCCATCATCCACTGCAGGAGGTTGAAACTCCGGATCGTCCTCTAGGTATTCCTCTGGATCTTCTTCACCTTCTACTAGCTCCCCTTCCACTGGAGGTTCTCCATTTCCTAATATCTGAAGAGGTTGAGGTTGAGGTAAAGGATCCATCATTCCATGCTCCTCCAGATATTGAAGATACAACCAAACCGGTGGTAACGATATCTCGATCGTTTCTACTACATGAGTCCTCTGATTGGGTCCATCTTCTAATGTTCCAATAACTTCGGTACTAGGGCCATGGTAGGTTGCGCTAAGTGCCCCAATATTTATATCCCAGGCACCACCATATTGTGCCCGATCAAAAGTGAGTGTACGAACCCTCGACTGCACCAGTGGTACGTCTGGATTCATCTGAATATGTTGTAAGAATGAGAAACCAATACTTGGATATTACTCAATAACCACACTCTAGCCATCAAATACCACATCAACATTTATCACATACAATTAGTTATAAACTAACAAATTATCAGTGGGCTCAACACCCCAAACATCATCCATAAAATTATGCATGACACTTCTATTCATCATCTAATTTTCGTTCTAATCTCATGAGATATCCCAACATCATATGGGTTGATCAGACTCCAAAGCCACACTGGCTAACTTGGCCAACTGCCAACAGGTGCGCAACCTCTTCCCATCTTAAAAAAACAAAGGCATACATAGCCAGGCACACAAGGCCAAACACATTGCTAATGTCCACAATTAGTGGCAACACCAGAAGCAAGTAAGATGGGGTCTACATCCTAATGTCCTCCCTAGGCACATGAGATAATGCACGTCGTAATTACCTTTCGCCGATGGTAATCGATGCATTTGTGTCACAAACCGCAGGCACGTCTGCCAAATGCATGCAAAACACTTTTGTTTTGTTCTTTTCTTTGTGTTCAATCTTTCTCTTGCCGAAGCTCAACATGGCTTACGACTCACATAGTTTTAAAACACTTTTTAAAACTTTCATTACAACACAGGACCTTACTGTCCGAGTGCTCAATCACGACACCTCTCGACCGGTGCACCAGTCCTAGGTTCGTGCTTCTAGAAAACATCTTCAATGTTTTATCACACTATACCTCATGTATACAATTCATCACAGTATACCTCTTGTATACCATATAGGCACTCCAAGTCCAAATGACGGAGTCCATCACAATCACAGAACATTAGTACCCCGATGTCTCGGTTACTAAGTCCAACTGTATTTTCAACATTGTTAAATCAACTTTCGATTTTTAGAAATTCTTTTCTAATGGTAGAAATTCATTATAAAAATTCTTAACAAATAAAACTTAGTTTTCACAAACCAATGAGTCACTTGAGGTTTAACTTTCTCAAAATAGGCACTGCCGTTTCAAAAATACTTGCCGTTTAGCTTTTCCAGATTTGCCGTCAAATTTTGTTTTTAAGACTTTTAAGCCAAAAACTTAACTTTTTCCACTTAATTACTTTTCTAAAATCACACTTAACTTGTTTTCACCAATTAATTTAATAAAAGAATATTCTGTAATATTCTGGTTTTCTTACGTAAAATTTAACAGTACTAAAATATTTTTACCGTGTCATACTCATTGTGACTCATAATTCACTTTAAAAAAAATAACTTATTAAAATAATAATATTTTTCAACACTCTTATTCTTCTCAAAAGAAATTCTCTTTGATATCATATACCAATAATTTGCCATTAAAACCTTGAATATAATTTGATACAGTTTCTTAAAGCTTTTATCCGACTTTCTTAATTGTGCACTGACCACTGTCAGGCTTCTCACACATCAAACAACAATTATATCACAGATATTTCCCAGGCAGATCATGCATCACAGTTCATAATATAATTGCAAATAAACAATTAACGCAAAATAAACCACACAGATACAAATAACGCAATAATAAACAACATAAATAAATACTAACAAACAATTAATTACAAATAACCATTGGATAGCATATAGCCATTGAATAGAATCCTTCTCGGTACTCCCCCCTTACCTCTTGAAGACTCCTTGTTCAACTTACAAACTCCTTCAGAATTTCCGTTACCTTGTAAACTTGTACTCAACTAACCTTCAATTATTATAACCAAAGAGTTACAAATCAAGAAACTAAAACATTCTAAACCCTAATACATAGTCACGGTCTCTAGGGTTTTTGAATAACTAAAACTTCTAATCATGATTAAGTTATGGATTAATGATCCTTAATTAACCTAAATCATAGATTATCAACTAAACAACTAAGTTTCAAACTCAAAACTTCCTAACTCTTTTATACATAGATTCGGACTCAATAGGTTCATGAAGCTAGGGTTCTTAGTTTAACAAATCATCTTGGATTTATAAAGCATACTTACTAAACACTTGATTTCTAAGATCATTTATGAAAATCATGAACAAAACTCAACTAAACTCACCCACTTAGGGTTCGGCCAACATGAATATTTTTGAGTAAAATAGTCATTTTGAGAGACTAACATGGATTAAAGTGTGTAGTCATACATGCCATATAGAATACATGATCATACATGAAAACACATGAACAAAACTCTACCAACCCTAAGGTGATAGATTCGGCCAAGGCTAGTTTTTCAAGAAAGAGATTTTTGATTACTTCATGCTCTTGGATTTAGATAGTAGACATGATATCTAGAAGATAGAAAGTAGTTTCATCATCATTAGATTTTCCTAGGATTTATTATGATTTTTCAAAGTTCTAGGGTTTGAAACTTGAAAATGATGAACCACCATGATATAAGTCTTGAATCAAGAAACTATCTAAAGAACATAGGCATGATTAAGAACAAAGATTAGGATTTACCTCTTGAGAATCAATGATGAAGGAAATCCAAGAACTTGCTTTGAAACTTAGAACTAAGAAACTTAGAAACTTTAAAGTTTATAGAAAGCAAATAACCAAAGAACTAAATGAAAAGTGAGAGAAGGGTATTTATAGTGTGAGTGGCGACATCTCAAGAAGACTCTAGATGAAGATGAGTTGTCATGTTAAAAGGATCAAAGTGCAATTAAGTTCCAAGGACCAAATTGCAAAGATTCCAATAGTTGAAGGACTAGTTTGCAAGTAGACAATAGAATGTCATGATGATGAGTTTAATCACATTAAATGACATCTTATCTTTGACTTGCTTGGCTGATTTTTATGAGTGAAAGACAAGTTAAGAAAGTAAGATAATTCAATGTATTAGGAAGAATCAAGAAACTTGTAGAAAAATCTAGGATAAGGAGAAACTTATGGAAAATTCTAGAACCAACTTGACAATTCCAACAACAATGGGCAGCCACAATTCACATGGGCTTACGCATGGGCTTGAAACATTTGGGCTTGATTTCATTATCTTATTGGTTGTGGGACCCACTTGAAGATTTAGGCCTTTAAACCTAAGATAAGAAAACTTAAATGGGCTTTATGGACTCAACTATGAACTAAAAAGATTTGGGCTTATAAGCCACGACCATTTAGGATTAGAAACAAGGATTCTATCCCAATCCACTTGAAAAAACGAAAAAAACTAATTTAGGGACAAAAGGGTAATTTACAGAAAGTTCAGGGACATAACCGTAAATTTCGAAATTTTCTATTTAATCCTGAAAAACCTTCTAGACTTAAAAATATGATTCATCCCCTTGAATCATCTCAAAATCCTAAGATAAACCCTCTTACTACTCTTAGAAATTCTAATTTCCCTTCCGTCGTCTACCCGATTACGCTTTCCGCCCGTAATACATAAATTATTTTATTTTTTTCTGAAAAAATTCTAAAAATACAAAGTTGTAGAAAATAAAATACTAAACTTAAGTCTCTCGTTCACGAATTAAAATTAGGTCTTTTGAGCAGTATTATTATCTTCAAATGAAATTCATGACCGGGTTTCGCCTGAATTTCCAACCTAAATTTTAATCGTAGTTTCCTACGGTCAAGTAGGATTAAATACTATCCTCTGTTCTCTTAGAATAACTTTATAAAACTCTAATAAATTTATAAACATATTTATATGTATTACTGTTATTTAAAACAGTAAAATACAGGGTGTTACATTAGCCGCTCATAGCAAGATGCTAGAAACCCAAATTGCCGAACAAGCCAGCACGTACTCGAGACCTAAGGGTACATTCCCGGGGCAACCCGAAGTAAATCCCATTGAGCATTGCAATGCCATACACTTAAGGGATGATAAGCTTGGGGTGGGGGTAGCTGAAATGGAGGTGGAACCGGAGGAGGACACGAGCGAAAAGGAAGAGCCAGAACCGAAGTATGTCCCTCCACCACCATACCAACCCCCGATACCTTTCCCACAAAGGTTGGTCAGGAAAAAGCAAGTATATGTAGAGACTAAAATGCCTACTAAACTGAAAGACCCAGGTAGTTTCTCCATCTCTTGCTCGATCGAACAAGTGCAAATTGACCAAGCCTTATGTGACCTAGGGGCTAGTGCGAGCTTGATGCCCCTCACTATCAAGGAAAGGTTGGAAAGCAAGAAGTTGAGACCATTCAAATTCTCCTTACAATTTGCGGATGGCTCAACTAGGACTCCTCTAGGCATACTAGAGAATGTCCCTGTGAAGGTAGGGAAATTCTTCATCCCTACCGACTTCCTGGTATTAGACATGAAAGGGAATTCTGAATTCCCCATCATTTTAGGAAGGCCATTCTTGGCCACCGCTGGAGCAGTAATAGACGTAAGGAATGGTAAACTCTCTCTAAATGTAGAGGAAGGTAGGGTAAATTTTCAATTGACTAACTCTTATAACAACCCTCCTTTTGAGAGCCATGTGTGCAGAATTGATGTAACGTCTCCAGTGGTAAAAGAAGAGCTGAACATGGAAGCAACTCTGAAGATATGCATGGCTAATAATGCACCCAGCAGTGATGGAATTGGAGTTGCTGTCCATACTGAAACAGAACTTCCGCCGGGAGGAAGGAAGGCTAGGAAGCTCCGAGAGAAAAGAGCGAATCGGAAGCGTTATTGGTCGTATGAGCAGAAACGGCTTTTTGAAGGAGTTCCATGGAAGAGAAGTGTTCCGGCACTTCTACGCCCAGTCGACCACGGTTGATTGAAGGAAGTATGGTCAAGCTAAAGACCGTAAATAAGCGCTTCATGGGAGGCAACCCAAGTTTTCTTTCCCTTTTTCCTTTTGTTTTTGATTTAACCTCTTGAATAATTTGAGAAGATCAAGAGGCAAAAAAATATCATTAATAGGTTTGTCTAGTGTTTTCAGGTTGAGAAAGGGAAGAAGAGCAGAAAAAAAAATAATAAAATAAAGTCAGAGGCCATCACGCCCTGGCCGTGACAGTGGTCACGGCCGTGATGAACTAAACAAGAGAACCAGAAAGGATCACGGCCTAGCCGTGACAACCATCACGGGCGTGGTGAGTAGGAAGCCAAGGCCAGAGAGCATCACGGCCTAGCCGTGATGTAGATCACGGCCGTGACAGGGCAACTCCTGAGGACCAGAAACGATCAAGGCCTGCCCGTGATGAGCCTCACGGCCGTGATACTATTTCCACCTAAGTTTTGACTGGAATGTGAGCCAACACCCGCTACCGACTCGGTAAGTTGTTCCAATTTTTCTCCTCTCTCCGACTTGATTATTTACATTGGAGACAATGTAAGTAATCAAGCTTGGGGTAGGGGTATGTATTTTTGCATTTGCATTGTTGCATTCATATTGCATTCTCATAGGCATAGATTGGTATGATCACATTCTCTAGATTGCCCCTCACTTAGAACATGCATCCAATCGTGAGAACTTGGTGCCAAATGAATAGAGATAGTGAATTTTCGAACCCAATTTTTCATTATTCTTGTGATATGGCTAAAAATAAAAATTCTTGAGATAATCTTTTGATGGTTAATAATTAGCACGTGGTTCCTTAGGTTTGTGTTTCTCACTGATTTTTGAACTACTAAATGTAAGATTTTGAGTCAAAAGGGGTATTCACTAAATCTACCCCATTCCTTGTAATAGAGTGATTTAATTCCTCTTGGACTGTATTTTCTAGAACTTGACTTGAAACCATTTCGAAACTTAAAAATTTTTTGAAAACATTTTTGGAAATGATTGAGACACTAGGTATTTTTCCGTCCTTCTGAGCTTTGATTGATTAAATGCTACCCCTTAGTTGCCCAGTTTTGAGCCTAAAGAATAAAATACTTTTCTTGGTACCTTGAATTACTTTGATGAATAATGCTTGGTATGACACCTTTTAAAGTATTACAAAAAGGGTAAATGGTAGTTTGAAAAAGTTTGGGATGAAAAAGTTAGAAAATATTTCTCTTAAGCTAAAAATCTCCCCTTCTCCAAATAAATAAAAATGAAATAAACAAAAGAAAAAAAAAAGATGGAGAAGGGGATGACAAAGAAAGTGAGAAATGAAAATAATAAAAAAAAAAGAAAAGAAAACAAAAAAAAAGGGGGTGGAAAAGTGAATCAAAGCCCCTAAAAGATATTTTAGAAGGTGTCATGCTTTGCAATGTTTGATGATTTGTCTAGCCTTCTTGAAATTCCCTTTCCTTGATTTTCCCACCTAACAATAAATCCCATGGCCCCATTACAACCGAAGTAAAAGACTCTTGATTCTTATGTGTTTTCATTAATAAAGTAGAGATTTGGTTAATAGTCAAGCCTATGGTAGAATACTTTCCTTGAGGAAATGGAGTGAATTGTCATATACCCTAAAACACTTGAGTGAGGTGAGATGAGTGCCCAAATCAGTGAGAATATGAACTTGAAGAACCTAAGCTTCTAATTGGACTTGAAATTGATTGTCTCTTAAGTGCTTATTGAATATGCCTATCACTTGGATTAGCTTCTAGGGTTCTTGGTTCACTATCCATGCTTTGATTGATTTATCTTATGGCCTGAGTAATTTCTTGAGGACAAGCAAAGTTTTAAGCTTGGGGTGATTTGATGAGTGTGATTTCACATCATCTTTGTCTATCATTTTGCATGCATTTTTCATGTAGTTTAGGCATTTTTAATTAGATTTTAGGTTAATTTTCCTTTGGAACGGGTAAGGCGGTTTTCGTGTGTTGTTTTGCAGATATCAAGGGTAAAATGCTCAAGATCAACCATGATGAAGTTGTTGGTGTAAGCCCTAGAGGCCAATGTATTTCTTTAGACTTACATTTGTATCTTGCTATAATATATATATGATATTAGGCATTTCAGTTTATTGTGTTACTTGTTTAAACATAATAAAGTCCTTAGAATGGAAATTTCAGTTTAATAGAATATCAAGTATATGACTTGATCGTGAGACACTATTGAACAATGAAATCCTATTCTTAAATATCCGTAGTCAAGTATTTTATTAATAAGGACAATAATAATACAATTGAGACTATTATGTGTGCAGACTGATGACCACATCTCACGGGTCATAGATATGAGATATCGAGTTGCAACATAGGTACACATTAAGGTAATGATGTACTGGATTAACCCGCCATGAGAACACTACATGGAGCGTTATGTGAGTGTCATAAGTAGTTCTCATAGTGACAATGGTGCATACAATCCTTCGACATGAAATCACTACGATCCCTACATGAGGAGTCGTGTGCTTTAATATCGTCAAACGTCATCTGTAATAGGATGATTATAAAGACGGTCATTGGGCATACCACGAGCCATGCAGAGGGATGTGAGTGACCTAGATGGAATTTGTCCCTCCTACATGACAGGAGTAATATCTGTGGGCCCCCTGATAGAGTGAGACTGTAAAATGCATGGCTATGCTGAAATGAGTCAATATGAGATATTGACCTCATTTGTTGTTAAGTCTACTCGGGTATCAGGGAACATGATATTGAACCATACAAGGGTGACACATTCTATGCCTTGTGTTCAATATAGATATATGGACAAAGGGATAATAATGCACATGAATATTTGTCACAGAAAGGTTTCGTCAAATCACTGACTTTCTCACTACTTAGGTAGCAGTGATATATTGCTAGATACCGCTCACTGTTTGTAATATTAAATGGGATTTAATGTTACTACTAACGTTTTGGGAACTTATAGGGTCACACACATAAGAGCGGATTAAAAGAAGCATTAAAAGGAGAGTTGGACTTTCCTATTGGGCCTAGTGCATAGTACATGGGCTTAGGTCAAGTGCTGCTCACTAACTCACTTAAGGAGGTGCTACTATATGTAGAACACTTAAGTTGTTGTGCACAAAAAAAGGTTGATACCCTAGCCGCACAGAGAGAGTAAGAGTGAACAGTAAGCCTCGGTTTTGAAGTTAGCACTGCAAGACAGAGATGCTTCAGGTTCGTGACGTTGGACGTTCACGGAGTCCGCTCGTGTGGATACCTCTGGAGACACCGTTCGTGCGGTGTTCGTGATAGACGAATTTCAACCAATAGCCATCGCTTCAAGAGGTAAACTTTCTAATCATGAATCATGACCATTCGCATGGATCCTTCGATGGGAATTTTTCCGCTGCGTTTTATTTTGTTTTATACCCAAATTCCCAACAGTGGTATCAAAGCCGCTTGCGAAACCATGATTCTGTTACGTGGTTTATCTGTTATGTATGATAACATGTTTATAATGTGAATCATTTTTCTGAAAATTGTTTTTGAAAATCGTTTGCATCTGGTTTGCGAAACCTTGTTTCTGTGATTTTCGTATGTATATGATATATACGTCTATTGCATGTTTGTGTATGTATGCGATATGTACGTTGGTTCTGAATCCTTATTATGTTCTGCGATGGCGTCAAATGTTGATGTTAAACATGATTGTTTTCAGTTCTGTGTTGGCGGCGTTAAGGGGTTTCAGACATGAAAAGTTCATGTTGTTGCGGCTGAGGTTCCAAGTGTTGAAACCGTAGCCGCCGTTCCTTGCAACGTGAAGTGTTCACGGGCCTTGCGGTTTTAGGGTTGAAAGGTTGACGCACTAGCCACCAAGGAAGCGAGGCACGCTTCGGAGAGAAAATTTTTCTGTGGAGTGTGTAATTTCGAAATTCAAATTTTGAAAATTTTATGTCACCATTTAATAATTATATCAATTACAATAAATGTGATTTATGTTACAATAAATGTGATTTATGTAAATGTGATTTATATCAATTACAATAAATGTGATTTGTTACAATAAATGTGATTTATATAAATGTGATTTATATCAATTACAATAAATGTGATTTGTTACAATAAATGTGATTTATATAAATGTGATTTATATCAATTACAATAAATGTGATTTATAGTAACAACAATTGTAATAAATGTGATTTATAGTAACATCAATTATAATAAATGTGATTTGTTATATATATATGTTACGTTTTCAAAATTCAGATTTTGAAATCTCTAATTAATGAAATTAATAATAATAATAATTGTGTATTATTATTGGTTGTTACTATTTATTTGGTAATGTATGGTGAATGGTTATGGCCTTAGTCCTTTTATCTTTTGGTTTATATTTTGAAATACGGCTTGCGTGTCGTGCCTTTCTCTTATATTCCATATGTATCTTCTTTTCTCATCTCACTCCCCTCATATGAAAATGAGGTTCCTGTTTATGTAATGTAATGATGGAGACAAGAAGACGTTATCACGTGGGAGATCTTGCTTGGAGAAGCTTGGACGCTCCTAGGTTTTAGTTTAGATTCTCTCATTGGCTTGGGAGAATCAATGCGTTAGGGGCCATAACCATATCACATTTATTTTCCTTATATATGTATGAGATGCATGTATGTATATAGTATGTTAAAAGAGTTTAACTAATATATGTATGAGATGCATATATGTAAATAATAAGTTAAAGAGTTTAACAAATGATGAGATCAAACTTTAAACAAATCCCTCAAAAGGAAATATTAAGTCACACTTAAAGGCCTTCCGATGCATGGCACTCGTCAAGACTATGATCGATTAAGTGTGGGTCCGCCAAAGCGGGGTACCTTTATCTATAATAGTAAGGCGCGATGGGACAAATGTAATGTTCAACTGCTATCCATTGGGTCGACTTAACTAAGCCAACTTCAATAGGATTGAAAGGCTTAGAGGCTCATAAGTTGGGCTTTAGTCCATGTGATGGATTAGAATAAGAGTTATTCACCCAACTGTCCAAGAGTTGCATGAGATGCAATCGGAAAGTGTTTCCTACCTAAATAACCGAATTTTAAGTGATCAGCCAAAGTTGACTTAAAGCTAGGTGAAATATGGATCTTGGCCCACTAGAAAATCTTCCAACGGGATTTTCCGAATCAATGATGAGGGTCATTGTTTTGAGTAAAATAGTGGGAGGCGTATTTAATTAAAGACCTAATTAAATAACTTCATGGCATGATACTTATATTTTGCATATTTATCTCTGTAGATTACTATGGCATCAAACACATCAAGTAACTTTGTCATTGCGATCCGTCCTTGAGAAGGACAAACTATCCGAAGCAATTTTCTGGACTGGTACAGAAACTTGAGGATTGTCCTCAAACATGAGAAAAAGTTGTATGTTCTTGAGGAGCCTATTCTGAGGAGCCACCGGCTTCAATCGCTCCTAGGGGCTGACAGAGATGCTTATAAGAAGCATCAGGATGACGCCTTAGACGTCGGCTGTCTTATGCTTGCTACCATGACCTCTGAGCTGCAAAAGCAACATGAGACCATGGAGGCGTACGATATGATCGTGCACCTCAAGCTGCTCTACCAAGAGCAAGCAAGGCATGAGCGGTTCGAAGTTTCCAGAGCCCTTTTCCAGTGTAAATTGGCAGAAGGGAGCCCTGTGAGTCCTCATGTACTACAGATGATCGGGTACATTGAGAATCTCGAGAGACTGGGATTTCCTTTAGGCCAAGAGTTTGCCACTGACTTGGTTCTGCAATCGTTGCCTGAGAGCTATAGTCAGTTTGTCATGAACTTCAATATGAATGATGTTGACAAACCTTTGCCAGAATTGTTAAGCATGTTGAGAACTGCTGAACAAAATATTAACAAAGGAAAGGGGAAGGCCATTTTGATGGTCCAGGCTGGAAATAGCAAGAAGCAGCCCAAGAAGCCAAAGAACAAACAAAAGGGCAAGGGCAAGGGCAAGGCCATCAACAAGATCAAACCCAGTACTTCTGGTTTGAAGCCTGTGGGTGGTGTGGCTAAGGAAGGCAATTGCTTCCACTGTGGTCGGACCGGACATTGGAAGAGGAACTGCCCAAAATACCTGGAAGAGATCAAGAAGAAGAAGGGAAGTGAGACTTCCGCTTCAGGTATGTTTGTTATAGAAGTCAATTTATCTACTTCTTCATCATGGGTATTAGATACTGGATGTGGTTCTCACATTTGTACAAATGTGCAGGACCTAGACAGGAGTAGACCATTGACAAAGGGCGAAGTCGATCTACGAGTCGGAAATGGAGCAAAGGTTGCTGCTTTAGCTGTAGGGACTTATGTATTGACTTCTCCCACTGGGCTTACTATTCAGTTAGAGAACTGTTATTTTGTGCCTGCAATTAGCAGGAATATCATTTCCGTTTATTGTTTGGACAAGATTGGTTTTTCTTTTATAATAAAGAACAAAAGTTGTTCTATTTATTTGGATGATATTTTCTATGCTAGTGCACAAATGAGTAATGGACTTTATGTCCTTGATCTTGAAATGCCCATCTATAACATAAATACTAAGAGGTTCAAACCAAATGAGTTGAACCCGTCTTATCTTTGGCATTGTCGTTTAGGCCATATAAATGAGAAGCGCATTTCGAAGCTTCATAAAGATGGACTCTTGGACTCATTTGATTATGAATCATATGAGATATGTGAGTCTTGTTTATTGGGAAAGATGACTAAAGCTCCATTCACCGGCAAAGGTAAAAGAGCCAACGATCTTTTGGGTCTTATACATAGCGATGTATGCAGACCCCTAAACACATTAGCTAGAGGTGGTTTTCAGTACTTCATCACATTTACTGATGATTTCAGTAGATATGGATTTGTGTATCTTATGAAACATAAATCAGAATCCTTTGAAAAGTTCAAGGAATTCAAAAATGAGGTACAAAACCAACTTGGTAAAAATATTAAAGCTCTTCGATCGGATCGAGGTGGTGAATATTTGAGCCTGGAGTTTGATGATCATCTGAGAGAGTGTGGGATTTTATCTCAACTCACTCCACCTGGAACACCACAATGGAATGGTGTTTCTGAGAGGAGAAATCGAACCTTGTTGGACATGGTTCGGTCTATGATGAGTCATGCAAACCTTCCAAACTCTTTCTGGGGACATGCTCTATTAATAGCAGCTTTTACACTTAACCGTGTTCCATCCAAAACGGTAGAAAAGACACCATATGAGATATGGACTGGTAGACGACCCAGCATATCTTTTATGAAGATTTGGGGTTGTGAAGCATATGTAAAACGTCAAGTTTTTAATAAGCTTGATCCCAAATCTGATAAATGCTTCTTTGTGGGGTATCCCAAAGAAACCAAGGGATACCAATTCTATAATCCTTCCGAAGGCAAAGTGTTTGTCGCACGGACTGGTGGATTCCTAGAAAAGGAGTTTATCTCCATAGGAACCAATGGGAGGAAGATAGAACTTGAAGAAATTCAAGAATCACAGAGTAGTGACCTACCATTGGTGGAACAGGAGCAACCTTCACAGAATGCTGTGGAGGAACAACCCGCTCCAGTAGCATAAGACCAGCGTAGGTCTAACATGATACGTCACCAGCCTGAGAGATATGGATTTCTCATGACTCCACAAGGTGATGTATTGCTCATGGAACAAGATGAGCCTGTGACCTACCAGGAGGCCATCACTGGCCCAGAATCTGAGAAATGGCTTGAGGCCATGAAATCTGAGATGGATTCCATGTACACCAACCAGGTATGGACCTTGGTAGAGCCACCTGAAGGGGTAAAACCCATAGGGTGCAAGTGGGTTTTCAAAAAGAAAACTGACATGGATGGTAAGGTACACACCTTTAAGGCGCGATTGGTCGCTAAGGGTTTCAAGCAAATTCATGGTGTCGATTATGATGAGACATTTTCACCTGTTGCGATGCTTAAATCCGTCCGGATCTTACTTGCCATCGCTGCATACCATGATTATGAGATATGGCAGATGGATGTCAAAACTGCCTTCCTTAATGGAAAGCTTCTTGAGGATGTGTACATGACACAACCTGAAGGCTTTGACATTTCAAAGGATGCCGGAAAGGTATGTAAATTACAGCGATCAATCTATGGATTGAAGCAAGCTTCCAGAAGTTGGAACCTTCGTTTTGATGATGTTGTAAGACAGTACAGATTCATCAAAAATGAAGATGAACCTTGTGTCTACAAGAAGGTTAGTGGGAGCATTGTTGTTTTTCTAGTGTTATATGTAGATGACATATTACTCATTGGAAATGACATCCCTACACTACAAAATGTAAAGACATGGTTAGGGAATTGCTTCTCTATGAAAGATTTGGGCGAAGCTACCTATGTATTGGGGATCAGGATCTATAGGGATAGATCGCTGAAATTGCTTGGCCTAAGTCAGAGTACATACATAGACAAAGTGTTGAGACGCTTTAACATGCATGAATCCAAGAAAGGACTATTGCCTATGTCACATGGTATATGCCTATCAAAGGCACAATCCCCTTCCACTCAAGAGGATAGGGATCGCATGAGTAAGATTCCATATGCATCCGCAATTGGATCTATCATGTATGCCATGTTATGTACTCGACCAGATGTATCGTATGCTTTAAGTATAACGAGCGGTGCACCGTCTAATCCCGGTGAAAGTCAGTGGTCTGTCAAAGAACATCCTTAAGTAATTTAGAAGAAATAAGGATTCGTTCTTGTTATATGGAGGCGAGGAAGAGCTTTCTTTAATAGGTTACACCGATGCTAGCTTCCAGACAGATAAGGATGATTCCAGATCGCAATCTGGTTATGTGTTCTGCCGAATGGCGGGGCATAGTCGGAATAGTTCAAAGCGGGAGACAGATTTGCCGATTCTACTACGAGGCTGAGTATATTGCCGCCTCCAATGCAAGAAAGGAGGCTGTTTGGATCAGGAAGTTCATTACTGAGCTTGGTACGGTTCCTAGTATTGTGGACCCCATTGATCTCTATTGTGATAACAATGGGGCCATTGCACAAGCTAAGGAACCTAGATCTCATCAGCGATCCAAGCATATACTTGGGCGCTTCCATCTCATTCGAGAGATTATCGATAGAGGAGATGTGAAAATATGCAGAGTACCAACGCTTGACAATGTTGCTGACCCACTTACGAAACCTCTTGCACAACAGAAGCATGAAGGTCACACTAGATCGATGGGCATTAGATTTATGCCTGATTGGCTCTAGTGCTAGTGGGAGATTGCTGGTGTAAGCCCTAGAGGCCAATGTATTTCTTTAGACTTACATTTGTATCTTGCTATTATATATATATGATATTAGGCATTCCAGTTTATTGTGTTACTTGTTTAAACATAATAAAGTCCTTAGAATGGAAATTTCAGTTTAATAGAATATCAAGTATATGACTTGATCGTGAGACACTATTGAACAATGAAATCCTATTCTTAAATATCCGTAGTCAAGTATTTTATTAATAAGGACAATAATAATACAATTGAGACTATTATGTGTGCAGACTGATGACCACATCTCACGGGTCATAGATATGAGATATCGAGTTGCAACATAGGTACACATTAAGGTAATGATGTACTGGATTGACCCGCCATGAGAACACTACATGGAGCGTTATGTGAGTGTCATAAGTATTTCTCATAGTGACAATGGTGCATACAATCCTTCGACCTGAAATCACTACGATCCCTACATGAGGAGTCGTGTGCTTTAATATCGTCAAACGTCATCTGTAATAGGATGATTATAAAGACGGTCATTGGGCATACCACGAGCCATGCAGAGGGATGTGAGTGACGTAGATGGAATTTGTCCCTCCTACATGACAGGAGTAATATCTGTGGGCCCCCTGATAGAGTGAGACTGTAAAATGCATGGCCATGCTAAAATGAGTCAATATGAGATATTGACCTCATTTGTTGTTAAGTCTACTCGGGTATCAGGGAACATGATATTGAACCATACAAGGGTGACACATTCTATGCCTTGTGTTCAATATAGATATATGGACAAAGGGATAATAATGCACATGAATATTTGTCACAGAAAGGTTTCGTCAAATCACTGACTTTCTCACTACTTAGGTAGCAGTGATGTATTGCTAGATACCGCTCACTGTTTGTAATATTAAATGGGATTTAATGTTACTACTAACGTTTTGGGAACCTATAGGGTCACACACATAAGAGCGGATTAAAAGAAGCATTAAAAGGAGAGTTGGACTTTCCTATTGGGCCTAGCGCATAGTACATGGGCTTAGGTCAAGTGCTGCTCACTAACTCACTTAAGGAGGCGCTACTATAAGTAGAACACTTAAGTTGTTGTGCACAAAAAAAGGTTGATACCCTAGCCGCACAGAGAGAGTAAGAGTGAACAGTAAGCCTCGGTTTTGAAGCTAGCACTGCAAGACAGAGACGCTTCAGGTTCGTGACGTTGGACGTTCACGGAGTCTGCTCGTGTGGATACCTCTGGAGACACCGTTCGTGCGGTGTTCGTGATAGACGAATTTCAACCAACAGCCATCGCTTCAAGAGGTAAACTTTCTAATCATGAATCATGACCATTCGCATGGATCCTTCGATGGGAATTTTTCCGCTGCGTTTTATTTTGTTTTATACGCAAATTCCCAACAGAAGTTTGAATGAAGATAGGGATTTAAAAGTGAAGAAAATGAGCCAAACAGAGCCCATCACGGCCTAGCCGTGATGCCCATCACGGCCATGATCGAGCAAAACTGAAAAGGAAGCAAGGCTGAAGTCAGAGTCTGTCACGGTCTGCCCGTGATAGCCATCACGGTCGTGACCCAAAACCACAACAAGTCAGAGCACATCATGGCCTAGCCGTGATGGAGATCACGGCCATGAAATGGAGACTCGCGACGCGAAGGGTAGCTCGCCACACGAGAGACTGAAAATTTCCAGAACTGCCAGAAACAGAATCTGTCACGGCCTGGTCGTGATGGCCATCATCCATAGGATACATCATCCATAGGATACATCATCCATAGGATACATCATCCATCACATCCATAACAACTAGGACTCTAGGCATAGATCTCTCTTCTCCTCCTCTCTTCTCTTTTATGATTTTTCATGATGTTGTCAACCAAGCTTGTCATTTCCATGGCAAGACTTGAGTAGTAGTTTGTTTCTAGGGATAGGGGCTCTGCCCGAGTTTTGTTTACGATGCTGATTTTGATGTAATATCTTTGTAATTATGATTTTGCTTTAGATCTGATTTCTAGCATTTTAATCAATCGTAAAATCGGCGACCGCTTATTTGCGTGACGTAGACGTTCGAAGGAGGAACCTAGCGGTGAACTTAGGATTTCTAGTGTGTTTCACTCGTAAAGTTCGGCGGCTGCTTATCAACGAGACGTGGATATTCTAAGGAGGAACCTAGCGGTGAACTTAGGTTATTTGCATGACTGAGACATTCTAAGGAGGAACCTAGCGGTGAACTTAGGTGTCGGACCTATAGAAGTCAGACTTGGGACTGAAATCACGAGAGTTAGAAGCCGTCCCTCGAGGAGCAACGAGTCGTCACGAAGTGTAAAGGGTCCAATCTGGGATCGACTACCACGAGAGTAGGGGTCGGGTCAATTGGGCACGGCTTTTGTAACCCGAGAGGGAGCTTAAGCTATTAGAGGATAAACTCGCCTTCAAGTCAATTTCGTTAATCAACAAAGGTAAATCAGATTAGTAACATAAATAGTCTCAAAGGTAACCCAAATCCTTAGGAATCCATTTAGATCAAAACCCCAAAAAGATTTGTTTTCTGTTTTAATTGTTTTCTGCTCATCTATCTTTTAATTTCAAATTCAAAACCCCTTTTCAAAATAAAGATATCCTTTAAAACTGTCTAGATCTAATCGATTCGAAAACCGATTGCGATTCGAGAACACAGTCTCTGTGGGTTCGATATCTTTTATTACTTGACGGCAATCCGGTACACTTGCCGGAATCGTAGAGCGCGGCGCGCAACACTCGCGCGTCGCACGACCAATCAAACGACCAACTTAGGATGTTTCTTTTGGGTTGTGTACGTTTTAGAGTAGTCGGTATAAGTAGTTATGAAAAACCTTGTGTAATTTTCTAACTTCAAGATGAAAGATTATTTCATGAAATGTATATGCTAAGGTTCTATGATTTATAAATAAACTTAGTCTTTGCGTGTTAGTAAAATACAGTGTGATTTCATTTCAAGTGATGCGTGAATCATTTTCTTAGGTGAATCCTAGAAAAGAAAAATTTTACCCCCATATTTTCAGACCTATAAAGATAATAGAAGTTTTTATTTCTCCGAAAGCAACCAGTAAACTTTCTTTTAATTTATTTTCGCATGTCATTAGGAAGTAATGCCCATGGGGGGTGTTACAATAAACACAAGATCACAAGTTAAAATCAACCAAGACACTAAACCACAAGGTATTAGGCCAAGACAATATATTAGGGTTAGAGATCCTTGAAAATTATACAACTCATGGATTTATGATCCTTAAGTGTTGGGAGTTCATAAACAATGATCATTTAACACGATTGAATTAAAATCCCACTAAGTTATAAACTTAGGGTATTCGGCCAAGGCTATTAAAATAGGCTAGCATTCTCTAAAGTTTCCAATAGCTTAAGTCTAGCATCCACACATAGTAAGGAGCTCAAAACCATGATCATTTTGGAAAATGAAAAACAAAGTATCCTAGGTCCATAACCTTCTAGGTTCGGTCTTCATAGGATTTATAGGCTACAAATCTCTAAAATTTCCAATCTCTTAGACTTAGCATCCAAATATCTTATGGAGCTCAAGTCCACGATCATTTTGGAAAATAAGAAATAACACATCCTAGGTTCAATGACATATAATAAACAAGTTAGAAATCCTTAAACTTTCCAATCTCTTAGACTTAGCATCCTTCTATATTAAGGAGCCTTAGTCCATGATCATTTTGGAAAATGAAACTCAAACATCCTTGCTCTAAAACATTTAAGTTTCGGCCTACATAGGATAATGAGGAAAAATATTCTTTGTTTGAAAACAACTCTTAGGTTTAGAATCACAAGGTATTAAGAGTTCTAAATCCATGATCATACTTGGAAAGTTGAAACATAGTATCCTAGGCTTACTTATACATATTTTCGGCCATCATAGGAAAACAAGCTATCAAACCTTTAAAGATTTATAGATTTAAGATCAAGGAATAGTTAGAAACTCAGACACATGATCATATTCCAAAAGTTGAAGCAAAAACCTCCTAGGCCACATATGCTTAGCATTCGGCCTTCATAGGAAGAGATAGGTAGAGATTCTTGTTTTACACAAACTCTTAGTATGTGAAAATATAAGTTAATACAAGACTATAGAAAGTGGTTTCAACTCAAAAGGAGTTTTCTACCGTTTTAGAGAGATTATAGAAGTTTAAAGCATATAAGAACACATAAAGCAAACTAAGAAATAAAAGATTAAACTTGTAAAAAGATTCATATGAGAGCATTACCCTTAGTATAAGGAAGAACTTTAATGAAGAACTCAAGTGGAAAAGACTAATGAAAATGGAAGCTTTAAGTGTTTGAAAAAAAGAAGAAATGGAAGAAGTTGAAGAAGTATGAAGATGGAGGAAGAAAATGAGAGAATGAAGATGAGTGGTGATTATATAGAGGAGGGAGAGGAGAGCATGAAATTTTGGAGAGAGGATGAGCTTAGTGATCAAGTTTTGTCTTTAAGACTTGTTTGGTTGAAGAGGAAAGAGAAAAATAGGTTTTTAGAATATAATATGATATAATTTGAAATGTGTGATGATTACACTTTTGGAGTGTGTCATAAACCTTTCCCATCATGTCCCATCAAGTCACTTCACTTCTTTTGTGCTCCCTAATCTGCTCCATTTCGTACCCGGTTGCATTTCTGATCGTAATTCTTCTGCTACAGACCTGAATAAAATATTATATTATATTTTTGAACGAAAATTTTCAGAATAACCAGATTTGAAGGAAACATAATAAAAACATTAACCGTCTCGTTCACGGGTCAAAAATAGGTTTTCTGCACAGTAAACTTGTACCGACAGTAAAAATGCAGACTGATTTCCGTTTGAATTTTCAACCAAAAGTTTTACTGTGACTTCATATGTTACAAAAACACAAGAAAATGATTTTAGTTTACTGCTACAGAAAGCATAGGAAAAACAAGGTGTTACAGGGACTATATTTGACCCGAGTGTTTTTCTCAGGGACCATTTTGGGCCTTTAGTCTTTTTTTTTAAAAAATAATATCTTTTAAGTTTCATTATTGATTAATGATTTTTGTACATAAAATGGTGTCCCCTTTGTTTTTTAGTGTATTTTTTAGAAGCGTGTATACAAAGAAGATAAAAAGTAAGTGAGAGATAGAGATAAACATATACGGTATCACATACGGTATCCAAAATTTTTGTTCAAATAACATAACTCTTTGTTATTTTATACTTTTTCCAACACAAGGGGTAACAACCCCTGCACCTGCAACAACCCAATAGAGTGATGGGAGCACCACACCATGGCACCACCATCTGTAAAAATCCTTCATCCTTACCTCTCAACAAACTAGTAACAAATTTTGGCATCATCCTCCAGTTCTTTGGCTATATATTGGACACTCAACAAAGTAGAAGGGGGGAGTTTTATTCTTGAGACAACGGGAATCACAATACAATTTTACAAAAACCTCTAACCCATCAGTAACACTGAAAAAATAGTAAATAGCCAAAATGGTCCCTGAAATTGTGAGGTCGTGTCTAGTTGGTCCCTCAAATTAACGAAATTCCAAAAAGGTCCTTGAAAATGTCAAACGTTGATCAAGTTAGTCCCTCCGTTAGTCAGGGTTCGTTGATGCCGTTGATGACGCTTATGTGGGACGTTAAGTGTCCATTTGGCTGCTAACTTTTCCTGTCACGTAAGATGGACACTGTATACGCATATTTGAGGGACCAAATTGATACAGGGACCAAATTAACATTCGAATTTTTTTCAAAAACTCTAACGTTCATCTTCTTCTTCCCCAACGTCTCTGGTTCGTCTCTCTCACTCTCTCCGTCCTTCATCTGTTTGTCTCTCTCTCTCGCTCTCTCCAACTACACAAAAAGGATGCTGATGGGTGGTGGTTCGCCGTTACCATACTCAAGACAAACCTAGAAACCCACAACTCCCTCTTGGTTGAGTAGCTCTAGGGTTGATAGGGCAGAAATCAACAACCCCTTAACTTTGTTTTGTAATTGTGAGAGGAGAGATGTGTTACGAATCTATAGGACTCCGAGGAACCCAGGGAAGGCCTTCTATGGATGTCCCTTACCATTGGTAACATTCAATCCCAAAACTCCATAAGGGTTTGTGACTTTCTTGCACTTTGCAGGGAGCACAATTTCTACTAACCCTAATTTCTTTGTGTCAAATTGTTGCAGGGTGAAGGCAATTGTGGCTATCTTATCTGGGTGGATGAGATTCCTGAGATTTTCAAGGTTCCTGAGAGATGTGCAACTCGTAATGATACTGGAAGCGAGGGAATAATGAAGGCAAAACTGATGGAGCTGATTGGCAAGGTTGACACTTTGGTTACAGATTTTAGAATGGTCAAATTTGGGGTTGTTGTAATGTGTGGGTTGTTAAGTGTTTGTCTGGTTTAGTGGATTGGTAGGCTGAGTTCTTAGGTAATTTTAGGTGTGATGTTCTTAGGGATGATGTAGGCATATTTTGGAATATAATGTGTAATGTATTGTCCTATTTTGGAAATGAAATGAATGACAAGCTTGGAGTAAATGTGTCATTTTGTTACAAAAAATGAAATGAAGCACCAAAATGTGGTCCAAAAGACAAATTGCATGTGTATTAATTGAAGCACCAAAAGGTGTCCAAATATGTCTTACAAAAAGTATACCCAAAACAGAGTACATATAAACTTGTACCAAACCAGAAACTACAGCAGACAAACCATACACCATATTCCAAAATAAATAACCAAAACAACCAAAGTTTCCTAAGCATCCATTTTTCACATGTGCCATTAACAAAAAACAGAGGCACCATCCATTGTGCAAATATATCATTGAACTACATTATCCAAAATCCAAATAACAGAGGCACCATCAATTTTAATAAATATATCATGGTTTCCTTGGACGCATCTGTGGCAGCCCTGGAGTTGGAATGAAAGACATGAACTGTGGTTGTCCTCCCCTGGATCCAGTTGGTGGTGCTGGAAGTTGGACCTTGATAGGCCGTGGAGCTGGAATTAGAAGTGGTGGAAGTGGAAGTGGAGCTGGTGGTGGTGCAAGAGGGGCTGGTGCTGGTGGAGCTGTTACTGGTGGGCCTCTAACTGGGGGTTCCTTTGGCACTTGTGGTATAAGAGGTCCTCTTATACCATATCTCCTTGCCTGCAGAAATAGAAATCGATAACATAGTGTCAATTTAGTCCCCAAAATATGCAACTTAAAATCAAAAAAGTCCCAGAACTTTTATATATGAAAACAACCCAGTCCCTTCAAAAGCCAGATTACCCTCTGCACTCTTTGCTGTGATGGTGGTGGAGCCTGCATTTGTGGTGGATTGGCCAGAACATGTACTGGAGGATCTTGTACTTGTTGCTGCACTTGTGGTGGTAGTAAGAGCAGTTTGTGTTAATGGTATCTCAGACACTGAATCCTCTTGCCCTTGAGTTGATGTCTTAGCTTTTGGTTTTTGAGGAACTCCAGTGTTCATGCATCCCCTAATGTTATGACCCACAATGCGACATCTTGAGCAACTGAAGTTAGGATATGACCTCTTTAGCTTATGACCACACACGGGTTCCTCATTTCCATCCTTCCTTCTCTGTTTCTTTGGTCTCCCAGCACTTCTCTTGAGCTTAGGTGGAACCGGCTTGTCATAATCAGAGGCATCCAAAATTGTTCAGACTATGTTGGTTGAATGAAAAATTGGTAAGTTGCATCATATGACCCCATTGTTAGCCAGCCATGACAATACATTTCTGCCCTTTAATTCCTATATGCAATTGCAGCACATGCATGCTTACATGGCATACGTGTCAAAGTATGCAAATATACATAAATAACATTGTCATAATAGATAAAAAAGCAGAAAACAATATACAAAAATAAACAACATGTCATCACCATCACCTGTTAGTTGCCGAAATCTGCAGGTTCAAGTTTGTGCACTCAGGTTGACATCAACCTTAGAAGGAAGGTTCTGCACTTCAAACCGCATGCCATCACCATCACCTGACCACACAGGAGTCCACAGATTGCTATCCAACTTCTCTTTTTCCAGCCTACTTTGTTGCATTGGACACAAAGGTCCTCTCCTCCCAGCAAACTTCAGCTTGTTTGCACACATTGTCCTCATCACATAGCATCTAACTTCCTCAGCCATAGTCAGAATAGGCTTACCACAATAATCCACAATCCTTGAATTGAAAACCTCACATGTATTGTTGCATATGTTGTCCACCTTACAGTTTGTCTCAAAGTAGGCCTTTGTCCATGCCTCTTTTGGCCATTTGTTCAGATACTCCCAGGCTTTCAGGTTCAACCTCTTAACCCTTTTCATTTGCATGTTGAACTGTGTAACTGTGGTTGACTTGGCACAGTCCCAAACCACATCCTTTAGTTCCTTTTCCTTCCATTGTTTTATAAAGTTCCTCCACATATGCATGGCACAATACCTGTGGGGCACTCCTGGCATCACTTCCTGCATGGCTGCTATTAGCCCCTGCAAGCATAACATACAAATCAATCCCTAAAATTAGTCACTTAATATCAAATTGGTCCCTGAAATATGCAACAAGTTATCAAACCAGACCACATAATGAATGAAAAAATCTTACCTTCTGCATGTCAGACATGAAATTCCATCCATGATGCCTGTAATCACCTAGTGTTTCATGCAATATTGTCAAAAACCATCCCCAATTGTCTTTGTTTTCCACATCCACTATATAGCATATGCTATCACAAAAATATGGTTGTTTTCATCCTGCCCCACAGCTGAAAGGAGTTGTCCTCCAAAGTAACCTTTCAAAAAGTAACCATCCAATTGAATAAAAGGTCTGCAACCTACCTTAAATCCTCTCTTGCATGCATCTAGACAAACAAAGAACCTTTGGAACTGTTGTTGTGAATCTGGAAAAGGGATGGTATCAATCTTAACCAATGACCCTGGATTGCTCCTTAACATCTAATGAGCATAATCCCAAAGCTTACCATACTGATCCCTTTCACTACCTTCAACCAACTCTCTTGCCTCCCTAATGGCCCTAAAAATCATTGACCTGTCAATGATGACATTGAACTCCTTTTTTAGGAAATCAAAAACCTCTACATGTGTGATTTTGGGTTGGCTATGAATCTTTTCTTCTAGCTTCTTCACAACCTATTTTCTGTTTGCTTGATTAACCTTAAAGGCTCTGCAACAGCTGTGAGTCTCCTTGAAGGTCTTAATTTGGAATCTCCTCCTTACATTTCTCCTACCACAATAAATCTCCCAATCACAACCAACTTCCTTGCATTTAGCTCTATCCCTGGAGCTATCATTTTTCACCCATTTTATTGGTCTGCCCATGTATATGGTGTAATCCTTCACAGCTGTCTTGAAAGATGATAAATTTGTAAACTCCATTCCTACTACCAAACTGACATTACCAAACTTTGCTCTGTCATTAAACTGGGGGAAGTTAGGCAAACCAGTTGTTCCATCATTCTCCTCATCTGTACTAATAGGATCCTTCATTTCCTCAGACTTGTAGCTTCCATCACTCACAACTTCTTGCTGCACTTGACTTCTTCTACCACCTAAATCCCCATAATTAAAGAAGTCTTCATGCCCTTTATAAAACTCAGCCCCACCATCATTATCATCACTACTGTCACCATTTGAAGGACTAGGTGACCTCTACCTACTCTTACTTGAAACCTTCTTCTTACCCTTTCCATAACTCCCACTAGGCTTCTTACCCTTGGATGAAATCCCACCAACCTTCTTACCCTTTTCATCTCTCCCACCAGCCTTCTTACCCTTAGCCTTCTTACCCTTGGATGAAGTCCCAGTAACCTTATTTCCCCTAGCCTTCTTCCATTTAATCTTACTTAACACCACTTCTTCAGAATCATCTGAACTAATTACAACCGGAGGAGGCTTGTAATGGTTGTCCTCTGCACTTTCATCAGCAGTAGAATGGTTGTCCTCATATGGACTCATGAGACCCTCATCAACATCCATGTTAGCAGCATTCACAGCTTCCTGGTTAGGCACCCATGCCGGAGGGGGCTCGGGGGTATACTGGTCATAAATATCAATCTCATTCCCATTGAGAAGGGTAGCCTTAACCATCTCTATGAAGCTACTGTCAGAGGTTAGTTCCCTCAACCCAATATCCAGGTTCCTGTTTGGCTTCAACCACATCAATTTTTCAACCTTATCATAACCCTTACACACCTTCACAATGCTAAACAAATCAAAAACATTGAGTGTGTCTGAGTCCAACTCTTCCCACACAACCATCTCGCCACCCACATTTGCCAGAATTCCTCTATCATTCCTCAACAATATGCCTCCATGGTGCACGATAACAGTGATCAGAGTACTCATTCTGCACATTAACAATGATGCATAAATTAAAAAACACTTTATATACTCTATTACAAAACAAAAAAACAGAGCATCGTAATAAACCCTAAACCCACCCACATTGATGATGAAGAATGCGTAACAATGGGTAAAACGATAACTAGGGCAAATGCCTAAGTACAAAACTAATGTAATAGAGGCTTAGAAGAAACCCTACCCAACCCCTACCACATGCACAGTATGAATAAGAAGATGAATAATCAAAACCCATGACCCGATAACCCAAAACAAAATGGGTAAACAAAATACACACTTGAGTTGTGATAGGAAGGGAGTTCCGGTGCAGTTCCCGGCGACGAGTTATGGTCTCCGTCGAGTGGTTGCAGAAGGAAGGGTGTGGCAGAGGGGAGGTTAGGGCGGGAAGATGAAAAGGTAAAAATGAGGGATGAAAATGAAATGAAGAAGGTGAAGTGTTAAAATACAAAGTAAGTATCATTTTAGTCCCTAAAATAGAGTGTCAGATTGGTCCCCAAAATTGTGGTACAGCTGTCATGAACGGTAGAGGCCACATGGGCACTTTACGTGCCACATAAGCGTCGTTAACGGTGTAAACGAACCCTGATTAACGGAGGGACTAACTTGATCAACGTTTGACGGTTTCAGGGACATTTTTGGAATTTCGTTAATTTGAGGGACCAACTAGACACGACCTCACAGTTTCAGGGACCATTTTGGCTATTTACTCACTTAAAAAAGCTCTCGTGACACCTTCTTCTTCACCTCTATACCGTCACAACAACAACTAAACTTCCACTCCACCCTAAATTAGACAAGAAAAAGAGGGAAATACAAACATATAGAAACACATTTTTTTTGTTCCAAGTTCATTCATTTTCAGTCACCTCCAAACCCGCCGCCCTTCGTCGTTAATCCGACCACCTCCGTCACTACTGCATCACCACCATCGCTGCTACAATTCCCGCCCAGAACTACCACCGTCCCACCGAGCTCCTTCGCAACCACTGCTGCTGCTTCTCCACCCAGTCATCACCACATGACCTACCTCACACCACCGCGCACGACCTCCGATCTGCCACACCATATGGGGTTCTCTCCACCGCCATTGAAGCAACTCTACCTCGAACCGCCATCGCGGCTCTACCACGGACCACCACTGTGCATTGCTGCTAGAGACGTTGTCGCTGCTAGAGCTTCCTCTTCACCGTCACAGACGCGAGCCGCCCCTCTCCTCCTATGTCGCAGTGTCGCCGTCCAATGTGTTGCTCAGCCCCAATCTATTTTGGTTTGTAAGTAACGAATAGATCATAAGCCTAATCTGGTCCTATTGTTTTTCTAACATTTCCTTTATATTTTTATTATTCTCTTTTTTTGTTTTTGTTTTTGTCATCTTTGGGCTGGACTTGAGTCAACTTTGGTTAATGGGTTATAGATAATCTTTGGGTTGAGTATCTTATTTGAACTAAGCAAAAGAATAAAAAATAAAACAATAGAAAATCTTTTGAAAAATATTTTCAATCATTATTTTAAACAAAAAATTCTATTAAAAATATTGTGAAATAAAAATCACTTTTCAGTTCAAATATCATGAATATAGGTAAAATGACATTTTCTTCTTCCTACTCAATTGATAAAAGTACAATACTTTCCACAAATCTAAATGCATGAAGTACTACTCCTTCACTAATTGGAACAATCTTGACTGATTGTTGTTGTGACTCCGGCAAGTGTACCGGGTCGTCGCAAGTAATAAAAATAACACGGTAAGTAAATACCGAGGTCGAACTCAAGGATTGGGATACCAATTCGACTAATCCGCGGGAAGTCAGATATGTTCGGTCAAGTTACGGAAGAAGGTGGTTGAGAGAAAGAGAATAATAGCGAAATTCAACTAACAATCTAAATAAACTAATTAACTAAAAATCAGAAAACTAAAATGTCCAAGGTCACAAATCCACCTACCCAATATGTACACCCAATTGATGATGAGTCCCTCCCTAAATTCAATTACAATGTCAACCGGGACCCCTAAATTCTCCTAAATCCACTTCCGTGCTCATTAGGACGTATTCGATGATTTGAGTTAATTACTTGCTAGGTCTCTTAACCCTAATCTCGAATTCTGTTAATTCATGTTCCCTATATGGTTGCACCAATCTCCTATTCACTCTCGTGCAATATTCGATCGATGATTCTAATTCAAGTTCTAAACGCGAATCGCTGACTAAGCCTCATCACGTTAACAAGTCAATCACGCTAGCATATAATTGACACAATCAAATCAGAATTAGAAAACAAGAATTGAATTAAGGAGAAAGACATACATCATATCAATTTACATCGCCATGGGTGGCTTCATCGTTCCCTCGGACTAGGGGATTAGTTCCTCATGCTCATAGACAAGCGATCGGACATAATCTCCATAAGAAAAAGGGAGACGCAGCTCCAAAGAGAAAAGAAAATATCCTACGCTACTATAAACAGTGGAAAACTGCCTTCTAAAGATGGATCCCGTTTCTGATATGCAACAGCCTTTAAATAGTAATCCTGATATGCGCTCTCTCGCGAGGCGAGCAGACTTTCGCGAGGCGAGAATTAAAATTAGCGCGCTTTCAATTTAAACTCTCGCGAGGCGAAGGTATGTTCGCGAGGCGAGTCTTCAATTCTAGGCTGTGACCTTCATCACGGCTGGGCCGTGATGGTCTCTGACTTCCAGGGTCTTCAAACTCTTGCGGGGCGAGAGGCTTCTCGCGGGGCGAGTCTTCAACCTTAAACTGCCACGGGCGTGGTATTCATCACGCCAAGCCGTGATGCTCTCTCGTCTTGCAGGTCTTCATGATTCGCGGGGCGAGACATATCTCGCGTGGCGAGACCGAAGTGATGACTTTTGCTGCTTTGTTGACCTTCGAGCTCGCGGGCGAGCATACACTCGCGAGGCGAGTGTCTCCGAACTTGCAATTTCCACTTTGCTTGACTTTCCTTGACTCCCTGAGCTTCACTTATTTAACCTGAAACAACAAAAGCACCCACAAGCGTAATTCTATTCAAAATAACCTAAAACTACACAAAATACGCAAAATGAGTCAAAGTCCAACTTAGGAACAAAACAAGGCAAATTTGGGCGAAAAGGAGAGTGAACTCGAGTAAATTGGCATGTAAACCCTAGTTCATCTAGTCATAAAACTAGATAAGCCAGAGGCTTATCAAAATACCCCAAACTTAAACCTTGCTTGTCCCCAAGCAAGCTTAAAACTCAAAAACGACTCAAGACTTGGCAAGCCTAAAGGAATCAATCGATTTCGCACAAATTTAATGCAATCAAAACAGTTTTTCTTCAATGATCTCCCCCCTACATTAATGTAATCCCCACATTCATTTACTTTAAACCATTGAGAACTCATCATTCATTCCGTCATTACTCTAAGTTGAGGATCAGAGTTACACACAAAGGAAGATCACCTATCTCAAACAATTGCCTTCCTCACAAGGGCATTTAAAATTTCACTCATTCGCTCAAGTTTGTCAAGGCTTTCAACTTTTTCACTCAATTTCACTTATCAAGAGCACTTCCCATGAATTTGATTTTCATCTCAAAAATGGTCCCCACGTAAACATGTATGCAACATCAGAAGGTCTTTTAAAGGTTGTAATGGGGCCTGGCTGAGGGTAGGATAGTCAAGGATACTAGGTTTAAGTCCCTAGGAACTAAGAGAGCATGAGCATTAAACACATTTTCCACTCAAATTCCTTTTTTTTCATTTTTCTTTTCTTTTTGTCTCGGGTGACTACAACTTTTTTCCTTGCTCATCTTTTGATTTGCCCCTTTTCTTTTGGCCAAATTTTTCTTTTTTTGTTTTTTTGTTTTTTTGTTTTTTTGTTTTTTTTGTTTTTTGTTTTTTTTTTTCAACCTTTATTTTTCTTTTTCTCACCCCAAAATGTCATACCTCCTTGTAGCCACCCCAAACTTAGTTTCTCACAACCTTTCTCTTGCTCATTTCCATGCTCTCCTAATCCTAAGATTGGGTTAACATGGTTTTTCGGATTTTGGCTCGTAATGTAGGGTCATCAAGAAACAATAGGTCAATTGGGCTCAATTTGGCTAACTAGGGAACATGCATTAGGGATGGTTCATTTCAGGCCAAGTAGTTATTCAAAGAACATTGCCTAAATCATTTGATGCAACACATAAACATGCAAACCATATAGAGATTCAAGCAAATTCGGGAAAGTGCAACTTAACAATGGATTCACACTTCAAAAACAGAGTTGGAGGCTCAAATTCCTCACCTGGACATTTTGCAAATTGTTTGACCGAGATACAATTCCTAGTGTGTGCACCCCCTCACCCCAAACTTATCATAAATCAAGTAATCACAACAAAATTCTCAAAGTTCAATTTTCAATTTTTAAGTGGGGATAAACTTTTCTAATTTCAGAACTGAGGGGAAATCATCAATGGTCAAATCAATTCATGCAATCAATCTATGCTCAATTCAATCAAAATCCAACAAGCTTGCCGACACGACATTCATACAAAAACTCTTGATCTTCTCAAATTATTCAAGAGCGACAAACAAAAACAAAACAAAAACAAAACAAAACAAAAGTTAAGAGAAGAGAAGGATACCTAGCTTGGGTTGCCTCCCAAGAAGCGCTTGTTTAACGTCCCGAGCTTGACTTATTAAGAAGCATCCACCTGGATCCCATAGTCTGTGGTACAGAGGCCAAGGGACGCTCATCATATCAGATCCTCCACCCGGATCAAATGGTAATTGGAGTGGAGATCGTAGCAGCAATATGACCTTATTATCTACTCCACCCGGCCCGGTGTGTGAGAACTCCATTGACCTCTTCAATTATGAACTCACTTCCTCTCGGGTCAAATGGTGTTTTCACGAGGAAGTGTGATAGACAAGTGGGAGGGTCTAATTTACCGGTGTCCACACATGCATGCAAGCCAACATATTTATTTAACGCATCAAAATCAGGTTGCTTGGCAAGCATGGTGGAATCCTCCGCCACTTTATCTTCATCTTGATCTCTACCCCCTTGCTCCAAGTGCCTTATCCTTTGCCAACTCCTCTTCCTTAGGTTGCTCTTCCTCAACATGTGGTTGTTCCGGGCCATGACACTTGCCAATTCCTCTTCCTTAGATTGTTCTTCCTCAACATGTGGTAGTTCTTCCTCAACTCCCTGAGAACTAGTTACACCCCAGTCATATCCCAACACCCCATCGCTTCTAGTTGTTATGGCTTCGCATGGGCTCTTAGGGTGGTTCTCGGCATCACCTGGGAAAGTCTCTGTGAGACGCTCATTTTGTTGTTCTACGAGCTGACCCAACTCCCTCTACACCGCAATTGCCTTCTCAAATGATGTCTCCATAGAACTTGCCAACTTATCCATTGCCGCATTTGCCCTCTCAAGAGCCAACTCCCAAGGTTGTGGCTGCCAATTTTGTTGAGGTTGTTGTTGCCAATTTTGTTGAGGTTGTGGCTGCCAGGCTAGACCACCGCTATCATTACTCCAAGCAAAATCCGGATGGTCTCTACTCATATCACCCCAATACTGATTCTGACTCTGATAGTTGTTCTGGGGCACGCTGTCATTATGCCATGGTTCCACATAAACTTGAGGGAAGTAGAACGGACAACTCCAAGTGTCATGGCTCCCATCACAATACTCGCAACCCGGAAGCATTCCTTCGTGTACCTCGCATACAAAACAAGGCAAGACCAAGTGGAATCAAAGAAGTAGAGAGATAGTAGAAAATAAAAAGAAAATAATAAAAATAAAAATAAAAATAAGAACAAAAATAACTTAACCAAATAATCAAACTCCCCTAAAATCAGAAAAATTGGTTGTGCCAATCCCCGGCAACGGCGCCAAAAACTTGTTGTGACTCCGGCAAGTGTACCGGGTCGTCGCAAGTAATAAAAATAACACGGTAAGTAAATACCGAGGTCGAACTCAAGGATTGGGATACCAATTCGACTAATCCGCGGGAAGTCAGATATGTTCGGTCAAGTTACGGAAGAAGGTGGTTGAGAGAAAGAGAATAATAGCGAAATTCAACTAACAATCTAAATAAACTAATTAACTAAAAATCAGAAAACTAAAATGTCCAAGGTCACAAATCCACCTACCCAATATGTACACCCAATTGATGATGAGTCCCTCCCTAAATTCAATTACAATGTCAACCGGGACCCCTAAATTCTCCTAAATCCACTTCCGTGCTCATTAGGACGTATTCGATGATTTGAGTTAATTACTTGCTAGGTCTCTTAACCCTAATCTCGAATTCTCGTTAATTCATGTTCCCTATATGGTTGCACCAATCTCCTATTCACTCTCGTGCAATATTCGATCGATGATTCTAATTCAAGTTCTAAACGCGAATCGCTGACTAAGCCTCATCACGTTAACAAGTCAATCACGCTAGCATATAATTGACACAATCAAATCAGAATTAGAAAACAAGAATTGAATTAAGGAGAAAGACATACATCATATCGAATTTACATCGCCATGGGTGGCTTCATCGTTCCCTCGGACTAGGGGATTAGTTCCTCATGCTCATAGACAAGCGATCGGACATAATCTCCATAAGAAAAAGGGAGACGCAGCTCCAAAGAGAAAAGAAAATATCCTACGCTACTATAAACAGTGGAAAACTGCCTTCTAAAGATGGATCCCGTTTCTGATATGCAACAGCCTTTAAATAGTAATCCTGATATGCGCTCTCTCGCGAGGCGAGCAGACTTTCGCGAGGCGAGAATTAAAATTAGCGCGCTTTCAATTTAAACTCTCGCGAGGCGAAGGTATGTTCGCGAGGCGAGTCTTCAATTCTAGGCTGTGACCTTCATCACGGCCGGGCCGTGATGGTCTCGACTTCCGTGGTCTTCAAACTCTTGCGGGCGAGAGGCTTCTCGCGGGCGAGTCTTCAACCTTAAACCGCCACTGGCGTGGTATTCATCACGCCAAGCCGTGATGCTCTCCGTCCTTACAGGTCTTCATGATTCGCGGGCGAGACATATCTCGCGTGGCGAGACCGAAGTGATGACTTTTGCTGCTTTGTTGACCTTCGAGGCTCGCTGGCGAGCATACACTCGCGAGGCGAGTGTCTCCAGCACTTGCAATTTCCACTGCTTCGACTTTCCTTGACTCCTGAGCTTCACTTATTTAACCTGAAACAACAAAAGCACCCACAAGCGTAATTCTATTCAAAATAACCTAAAAACTACACAAAATACGCAAAATGAGTCAAAGTCCAACTTAGGAACAAAACAAGGCAAATTTGGGCGAAAAGGAGAGTGAACTCGAGTAAATTGGCATGTAAACCCTAGTTCATCTAGTCATAAAACTAGATAAGCCAGAGGCTTATCAATTGTTGGGTATGGAAGTTATATGAAATCAATGGTAATTTGTAATCTTCTGTTATAAGAGCCTTGTCCTCTTTCCAAATGCCCCAAAATTTCCATTATAGAGAATGAAGTATAATATTAAATTTCTTCGTCAAACTCTCTCTTCAACACCATATTCATCAATTACCCATATCTCAACAAGAGTTCCTAATGGTGAAGAAACATTATATTCTTTTATATAAGTAATAAAATATTTTTTTTATGAATTGATGTGCAAAGGCATCACTATAGTGGAGATTATCCATCATTTGCAGCACATCAGAGTATTATTAGTAAAAGAAAAGAGAATACAAAAACATGGGGGGGCATGAACCAAAATCCATGCAAAAAAGAAGTTATTTAAATTTATAGTTGGGAAGACCCCATCTATTACAAAAGAAATCCATTCTAATAAAATCTGGAATCAAATTCCACCATGTATAACATTTAGAAATAACTCCATGGTTAGCCAATTTGTCGAAGACAATGATTTGCTTCCCTAAACACATGTGACATTCTGAAATTGAGTTTGGATGTCAAGACAATGCAATTTCTCCAAAGGATTCTAAGCTTCCAAGGGACAATTTCAGGCTTGGAATAAGCAAGAACCACTAGTGAAGAATCACATTCCAACCAAAGCCTAGACCAACCTTTATCATAAGCAATCCGGACAGTAGACATAACAGCCAAAAGTTCAGCAGAGAAGGAGTCCATAGTACCATAGAACTCATCAAAGCATCCTAAAACAGCACCACTCCTATCCCTAAAGATTCCTCCACCACCAGCATGACCAGGGAAGCCTTTAGCAAAGACCATCAATATTTGCCTTTATCCATCCACAACAAGGAGGGATCCAATCCACCCTTATTATACTAGGAGCCTTTCTCGGGTGAGGAGATATGCTCAAAGCATCTTCAAGATATTTATTCCATTCCGAACAGGAAAGGAAGTGTGCTTAGTGAGATTACCTGCCGATTAATAGAAGCAACAACTAAGCTAATAACAGCCCTGGTTAAGATAGGTTTGTCTTCAAATTTTAATTTATTCCTTACAAACCAGATGGTCCAGATGATATTAATGATTTCAGCAGAGATGGTGTCTTTCATTTGGAGACTCCAATTTTTTTGAGAATAGCTAGGATACAATGCAAAGAAGAGACATCCGGATGCACGCGTACTATAGAGGAGCAAAGATTCCAAAGACTTGTTGCAAAGGAGCACCTTAGGAATAAATGAACCTGATATTCAAAGAAGAAAGATAACCAAGGCTGCAAATTGAAATCGAATTACAAACACTCTGTTGGATTTGATCTTCGAAAGCAATCTATTTAAAAACAATCTCCATGTCACAAATGTCTTAGAAGGAGGAATTGCCCTGTTCCAAATCAAAGCTTGCTCGGGGACAATTAGCTTGAGTTGGATTGAGGAATAGAAAAACATCCTTAAAGGTCGAGTTCTCCCGATGTAGAATGATGCCACATAAGCTGATCATTAGCAAAGAATTGAGGAATAGGCAATTGTCTCAGTTTGAAGCCAATAGTAGGAAACTTATCAAGTAAGACTTTTGGAATTAGTCAACAGTTATTCTGAATGAAGTCAGCAACTGTAGCAGCCAAGTTCATATGCAGGTTAGAGGGAAAATGCATCAGCTCTACAATCAGTTGGCCAAGCCAATTATCCAGCCAGAAATTGATTTGGTTACCATCACCAATTTGCCATAAAGAGTTTGTAACAACAACATCCAAGTTGCATTTAATGCCTGGCCAAATGGATGATTTTACATAGTTGACAACAAGCTTGTTATTCTTCAAAAATCTAGACCTGAGGAAAAAGGGCCCACTCTTTGCTAGAAGCCAACATTTCAAAAGTCAATTTAAGAAGAACTGGCTCATTTAGAGTTTTAAGAGATTTAAGACCTAGACCACCCTCTAAGAAAGGCAGACATATATTTTTCCATTCAACAGTGCAAATCTTCTTCTTATTGGGGTCTCCAGACCAAATAAAATTCTTGATTGACCTATCCATGACCTTAAGAAGGGAGGATGGCCACATATATACATGAAAGCTGTATAAGAGCATGCTTTGTATGGCAGACCTATCCAATTCCACTCTTCCCATTATTGAAAGAAGGCAACCTTTCCAAAGAGCCAATTTAGACAAAATTTTGTCAGCAATGGATTGAAGATGAGATCTTCTAGGTTTGCCCTTAAAAATAGGAACTCCAAGGTAAGTAAAAGGCAAAGAGCCTGCAGAGAAACCAAGGAGACTAGAAATTCTAGTTGTTCTAGCTGGAAAGGAACAACCAGTGTAGAATCTGCATTTGTTCTGACCTATATGTTGTCCTGAAGCAAGACCATATTCACCAAGCAGCTGCATTATAGCCTCCAGACCTGACTTATTCCCTTTGCAGAAGACTAATGCATCATCAACATAGAGCACATGGCTTGGAGACTGGTCCTGAGATTGATTTCAGCTTTCCAAAGGCCACTAAAGATGAGATTCCTCTACCGAGGACATCTTCTACTAGGCAAAAGAGCAAGGGAGAGAGGGAATCTCGCTGCCTAACTCCCCTTTTGCAAGCTAAAAACCTTCGATTATTTACCATTTATTAAAAAGAAAGCTTTGCAGAATGTAAGATGGTTTTGATCCAATTACGAGAAAGTGAAGTTGAATCCAAAAGCTTCCAATACAAAGAATAAGAAAGCCCCAATCTAGAGTGTCAAAAACTTTCCCGATATCCAACTTAAGGGACAAGTTCCCTCCAAAAGCTTTATAGTCCAGCAGATTAACACACTCGTGAGGCTACAGGATGCACTCCTTTATATTCCTACCTTTGATGAAGCCTCTTTCTTTGAAGAGATATGATCTTAGGAGCAATGAAAGACAACCTATCTCAAAGCACCTTGGTTATAATCTTGAACTGAAAGTTTGCAAGAGCAATAGGTCTATACTCCTCAATTTTATCTCGCATTCCGGACTTTTGGAATAAGTGCAACCAGATTAGAATTCAGATTTGGTAAAAGCCAATTTTGAGTCAAAATCGAGACACTTCAATCGCATACATCCTTTCCTATTATATCCCAAAAGGAATGGTAAAAGCAACCCCCGAAACCATCTGGTCCAGGGGCTCCCTCATTGTTCAAACCAAAAACAACACTTTTGATTTCATCAATATTAGTGATTCTTGTTAGGAAATTGTTATCATCATTAGTGACAACAGCAGGCACCACTCTACTGATAAGATCATTAGGCTGGCAGTCATTAGAGACATCATATAGTCATTAGAGAAATTTCTATCCATGAGCATTTTGATTTGCAACGTACCTTGAGAAACGAAGGGCAAATTCGTTTTCCAAAATGCATTATTGCTCATGTTAAAGCATAAGATTGATTCATCGTCTTCAGGCTTAATCAACCAATGATAAACTCCATTCAGATATAAAGTAAACAGTGAATCAATTACGCCATAAGCAGAGACAGTAACATCAATAAAGTTCCATGAGTTTGTACTCAAACTATATACATGAGCTTTAGGTTCTATACCTCCGTTCGTGGCAGATTTAACACCCGCTACAAGGTTCACGACCTTATTATCACTAGTCACTAGATCAACACCAAATCCATGTACATCTACAAAGGACTCCCCAGGAATTATGTTTATCTGTTGAGGCATATGAAGAGTTTTGACCTCTCTCTTGGCTGGATTCCAAGGCATCAATCGGTCAAGGTAGAATGCACGACTCACTTTAAGAAGTTGGGTTGGTTTTTAGCAATGGAGTGGGATAAGTCTTTTGTGATGAAACTCTTGTAGCTCATAAGAGTATAGAAGGGTTTGCATATGGATTTGAATAGCATCAGTGATTTTACAGGGAGGCGAGTCAAGATTTCCTCTATAATTTTTTTTTTGGGAAGGTGCTTGCTTGCCATTTTTTAACAAGAGGAATACTAAATATAAATAATTGAAGTTTATTTTTGAGTTGAAGATCGGGAAGGAGCTAGTGGATACTAATATATATTTAGTACCAAGAGGAAGCCAATTACAAATTAAAAAAAAAAAGTAAACAATAAGGGCCTGTTTGCAGTCAATATTTAAAATCAATATCTCTTATCACAATACTAACACATAAAAATTAATAATTAAAATAAATAAATATAAATATATAATACAAATAAGTTTTTACAGTCAATATTCAAAAGTAATATGCTTATAAAAAAAATTCTAAATTAATTTCTTTGACTAATTAATGCTACAATTAATTATTAATATATAATATTATTTTAAAAAGTTATTTAATATCATTAATAATTGATATGTTTTAATAAGATAAGAAGTAATTAAATATATTATAAACTATAAATTATTTAAATAAAATGACATTCATTTATTAATATTGATTGAAATTTATTATTAATAAACTATATAAAAATTAAAATTAATTTCTTATTCTTTTTTAGTAAATAAATTGTTTTCATCAAAAAAATGATTTATTTTTTTTTATAAAGTGATTAAAACAGAAAGTTTCTAGTTTAGTAAATTTTTAATTGTATAAATCCATTTAAGAAAGCACTCTTAACATCTATTTGATACAATTTAAATCCTATTATGCAAGTATAAGCAAGTAGCATTCTTATAGCTTCTAATCTTGCTACTGGTGCATATGTTTCATCATAATCTATGCCTTCTTCTTGGTTATACCCTTTGGCTACCAATCTAGCCTTGTTTCTTACAATTATACCATTTTCATCTAGTTTATTCCTAAAAACCCATTTTGTACCTATTACTTGATAGTTCTTGGGTTTAGGCACTAGTTTCCAAACTTGGTTTCTTTCAAACTGGTTTAACTCATCTTGCATAGCCATCATCCGATGTTCATCAATTATAGCATCATCTATGTTCTTAGGTTCTACTTGAGGCACAAATGCCATATGATTACAAGCATTTCTAAGAGATTGTCTAGTAGTTTACCCTTTGTAATTTCACCAATGATGTTATCAACTGGATGATTTCTGATAGTCCTCCATTCCTTTGGTAGGTCAGGCTGTTGTTCTATTTGCTCCTGTAGCAGCAATTCATTCTTTAAGCTTTCGTCTTCTTCATTGTCCTATTTCTCTTCTAGGAGATTTTTCTCAATTGAATCTGCAAGGTCATCAATAATGTAATCCTTTCCCAACCTTTTGGGGTTAGACTCATCAAATATCACATGCACAGCATTCCTCAATAGTTTGTGTTTTCTTATTATATATATATTCTAAATGTTTTACTAGATAGAGAGTAACCTAGGAAAATTCCTTCATCAGCCTTGCATCAAATTTTCCAAGATTATTCTTTCCGTTGTTAAGAACAAAGCATTTGCAACCAAAAACATGAAAATGTGCTATATTTGTTTTTCTTCCTTTTTAAACATCATAAGGGGTTTTCTTTTAAGATGGGTCTTATCAAGACTCTATTTACCATATAGCAGGCTATATTGACAACATCTGCCCAAAAATGTTTTGTCAAGCTAGAGTCGTTCAACATAGTTCTTGCTATCTCATCTAATGATCTATTCTTTCTTTCCACTACTCCATTTTGTTGTGGAATTATAGGAGCATAAAAATTATGTTGAATGCCATGCTCATCATCAAAGTTTTCAAACACTTCATTTTGAAATTCTCCCCAAAGACCACTTCTTATAGAAACAATTTTCACGCCCTTTTATTTTGCACAATTTTTGCCATTTTCTTAAATGTAGCAAATGAATCACTCTTATGAGATAGAAAATGTGTCCATGTATATCTAGAGTAATCATCTACTATTACCAATGAATAAGAGTTACCACCAAAGCTTTTGGTTCTAGATGGACCAAATAAATCTGGTAAAATGAAAGGGTCTAGTTGTTGAAATAATGTTCTTTGGTTTAAAAGAGACCTTAACTTGCTTTCCTTTTGACATGCATCACATAGTCCATCTTTCACAAATTTCAGTTTAGGCAATCCAACTACAAGATCTCTACGAATCAGTTTATTCAAGTGGTTCATATGAATATGTGTAATTCTTCTATGCCAAAGCCATTTCTCTTCTTCTTTTGAAATAAGACGTCATGCAGTATTTGAAGAGATTTTATCTAAATAAAGCTTATAGATGTTATCCGCCCTATGTACAATTAATTTCAAATTTTCATCATATTGATTTTCTATTAAGTAACTATTGGAATTGAATTTTACCATGAAGCCTTTGTCACATAGTTGGATCGATACTTAATAGGTTGTGTTTCAGTCCCTCAACATATAGTAAATCCTCAATGATTGTTGTTGAGTCACTTCCAATGTTGCCAATGCCAAGTATTCTCCCTTTGTTGTTGTCTCCATAGGTAACACTACCACTTGGCTTAGGGGTAAAGGAAATGAACTTGCTTTTGTCTCCAAATCATGTGCTTGGAACAACCATTGTCAAGATACCATTTCACATTCTTGGCTTTCCAACACACCTACAAAACAGAATCATGTTTGTGCTTTAGGTACCCAAATCAGTTTGGGTCCTTTTGAGTTAGTTGCAGCAATAGTTCCTTTAGGAACCCATATACACTTAGATTTATTGTATGCTGATTTTCTGTATTGGCATGTAGAAGCCGTGTGACCTTTTCTAGCACAAAAATTACATTTAACAAATGGTTTGTTTGATGTCTTAGGTGAAGCAAAAATTTCTTGAAATATTTCTCATGTATCTTAGGTTTATAGCCTATTCCATCCTTATCATAAACACATTTTTGCTATCCTAACAAAGCATTCAAGTTATCTCTACCATTTGTGAACTTGTCTTAGTCATTTTTCAGTTTTTCAACTTCTTTAGTCAATGTACAACACTTAGAACAATTAGTGCACGTAGGTGGTTCCAAAACACTAGCCAATCTATCTTTTACAAAGATAATTTTCTCGTTTTTAATTCATGTAGCTCTTTGTTTAAAACAGATTTTTACTCTTCGAGGCATGTGATGGTTTTCTTAGACTTATTTAGAAATCTAGCAAGTCTAATGGATTCTTTGTGAAGTTCTTCAAAAGCATTTTGTAATTCATCATAAGAAGGTTGATAATTAGAACTTACTTCACTTTCTCAATCACTATGATTGCTGGCTATCAAACACAGGGTTTGCCTCCTCGCATTCGATTCTTCGATGGATTCTAGATCATTATCATCCCAAGCAATGTAGGCATTTCTTGGCTTTCTCTAATTTTTGTCCTTTGAGTCAAATTTTTCATTTTTGTCCTTCTTTTGCAGCTTTGGACAATCAAGCTTCATGTGGCCAATCTTTCCACATTCATAGAATGTGATGTTGTTGGAAGAGTTGTCACCTTTGCTGAAATTTCTCCTTTGAAAAATGGATGGCTTTCTTTTGAAGTTGCCTTTCTTCTTTAGGAACTTCTTGAAATTTCTAACTAGCATTCCCATCTCTTCTTCGGATTCTCCTCTTATCTTTGAATCATCATCATCATCGTCTTCTATTTCTCCGACTTGTGATTTCGTGAGCCAATCCCTTCTTTCTTTTATCGGTTTCTTCACTCTCATTCAATTGCTCAACTCCAATTCATGCTCTTGCAGCTTTCCAAACAATGTGGCAATGGTCATTGATGAGAGGTCTCTAGGTTCCGAGATTGAAATGACTTTAGGTTGCCATTCTCCGCTCTGGCATCTCATTACTTTGTTAACTTGATCTTCATTTGATATAGCTTTTCAAGACCCTCAATTGATTTACAATGTGTGTGAATCTCTTTTGCAATTCGGACATAGGTTCTCCTCGATTCATGTGAAATAACTCATACTCATGTATGAGGGGTGTTCATTCTTTCTCTTTTGACATATGTGGTTCCTTCATGTGTTACTTGCAATGTATCGCACATCTCCTTTGCTGATTTACAATTTGAAACCCCAAAAACTCATCACAACTTAAAGTAAATGTTATAATATTCTTAGCACGTGCATTATATTGAACTCTTTTCTTATCATCCTCATTCCATTCAGTTTTAGGCTTATTTCTTGGAGCACCATTAGCATCTACAAATGAGGGGACAAATGGTCCATTTTCTACCGCATCCCAAATGTCTACACCGCCGCCTTCAAGAAAGATTACCATTCTTTCCTTCCAATAGATATACTCGGATCCATTGAAGGCGGGAGGCGTGCAAGTGGAAGCCCCTTCATTCAAACAGTCATTGGAAGCCATACTCCTATAGTTGTTAAGCCAAACTTAAGAGTTTAGGTCTGATGCCACTTGGTGTTTTGGCGTCTACGACGCAAGAGGGGGGTGAATTGAGTTCTCTTAAAATCTTCCCCTCTTAAAAAAAATTCACAAAACAATTAAAATTAGAGTTGCGGATTTGTGGCCTCAGGACAAAATCAATGAAGGGTTTATATAAAATCTTGAATTGGAAGATGATGAAGATAAGAAAGATTGATTCGTAATAGGTTCGGGTCCAAAACTTAATAATTACAAAATGCAGAAACCGATTAAGCCTTTAAAGATTAAGAACATGTTATGCAAGTTTCGGATAGAAGCATCAACAATCAAGAACAAACTTGCAGGTTTCAGTTTCAGTGTTTAGTTCAGTTTCAGCAATCAAGATTGGTTATGATCAACTCAGTTTTGAACGCAGATAACACAAACTTGAATACACTAAGACTCAGGTTTTCAATACAGTTTATACAGATCAAGAACAGAAATTTTATTGAACTTTAAACATCAAAATCACGGGTTCTTTATCATAAACAAAGATAAAAGAGTTTGAGTTTAGAGATACCACACAACCAGATTTATCCTGGTTCAAGGATTACAGCCGCCGAGCGACGCGACGTGTGCGATTCCTGCAAGTGTACCGGACTGTCGCTCAAGTAATAAAGATATCGATCCCATAGAGACTCGTGATCTCGAATCGCAACCAATTATCAAATCGAGTAGATATAGACTGTATAAAAAGGATTTGAAAAAGGATTTTTTGATTTTTGATTTAAGAGATAAGTAAATGTAAGACAAATAAAACAGAAGTAAATTGCTTATGGGGTTTTTGATCTAAATGGGTTTCTAGGGATTTTAGGTTACCAACAAGATCGTTTACGTTGCTAAGTCGATTACCCTTGTTAATTAGCTAAATTGCCTTGAAGGCGAGTTTATCCTCTAATAGCTTAAGCTCCCTCTCGGTTACAAAAGTCGTTCCCAATCGACCCAACCCCTACTCGTGGTAGTCAAACTCAGATTGGACCCTTTGCGTTTCAGGACAAATCGTTGATCCTCGAGGACGACTTCTAACTCTCATGATTTCAGTCCCAAGTCTGACTTCTATAGATTCGACACATAAGTTCACCGCTAGGTTCCTCCTTAGAATGTCTAAGTCATGCAAATAAACCTAAGTTCACCGCTAGGTTCCTCCTTAGATCATCAACGCCTCGCAAATAAGCGGCCGCCGAATTTTACGAGTGAAAAACACTAGAAATCCTAAGTTCACCGCTAGGTTCCTCCTTAGAATGTCTACGTCCCCGCAAATAAGCTGTCGCCGAATTTACAAGTGATTAAAACACTAGAAATCAGATCTAAAGCAAATCGAAATTAACGAAGATATTACATCAAATTCAACATCATAAACGAATCTCGCAGATAGCCCCAATCCGTAGAAACTAAGCTACTACTCAAGTCTTGCCATGGAGATGACAAGCTTGGTTGACAACATCATGAAAATTACAAAATCGTAGAAGAGAGGAGGAAGAAGAAGATAGATCCTAAAATGTAGCCTACGCCTATGTGTGTGTTCTCTCCTAGATGATCCCTTTTGCATCTGCCTCGGTCCATATTTATAGATTTGGGAAGTTAGAATCCCAATCTAACTCAAATTCCGATCCACCGGTTTCTTCCAGTCCAAGTAATGCGCGTCACGGCCGTGATAGCCATCACGGGTAGACCGTGACGGCTTATGTTTTTGGGATTTGGTAGAATCCGAGTCTCTCGCGACGCAATGTGGGGCTCGCGACGCGAGCCTTCATTTTCTGGCCGTCGCTAGTAATTACGGCCAAGGTGACGGTCTGTGAAACACAAATCCAAAAATTAAAATTTCCTTAACGTATCCAAGTTGTCGCAATAACCCATTGTATAAATCCACTTTACTGAAAATCATTTTACGTTGGAAATTCGCTTTATAAAATCATTAAAATCACTCAAAATTCATTTTCTTTCAAAAAAATCAATATTTTGAACCTGAAGATATTGGTTGAAACAAATTCCCTGTTTTAACTAATATTACCATTTTAAATAATACTACCGTAAATATTACCGAATTGTCCGATGTTTGACATTTTAAAAAATCGTTGTAAGTCCAAAAATGACTTTTCTAGTAACAAAATTTTTCCAATACCTTAATAAAATTATTTTTGATACTTATTTTCCTAAAATAACATTTTCTAATATTTAGAAATTTCTTATGTCAAAATTAGCAGTGCTAAAATATTTTCACGGTTACGTCCTCACCATGACTCATAAAACACTATTACGCTGTTAAATTATTAAAATAATATTATTTTTCACTATAACCCAATTTTCACCAAACCAATAATTAGTAATAATATATTAAAATTTTCCACATTTTCCACTAATTAAAAGCTCATTATTCCGTAAAAAGCTTTTTAATGCTTTTAACCTCATTATTAATTGAGCACTCCACCACTATCAAAGCTTTACAATCCACAAACAATATCAATAACAATCATGCCAATAGTATAGCAAATAGCAATTAATGACATGCAACTAAATATAATAACGTTAAATGCGTATAATTAAATCATTAAAAGCGGATAAATCTAACTACGTAAAATAACAATTACACACAAATAAATCATACAGACCACAAACAAATTACATACAACAATCGGAAAATCCCTCGTGTACTCCCCTTACCTCTTGAAGAATTTTCTTGGCAAATTGAAATTCCGCCAAACGTCCTGGTCTCCATAAAACACATACACGACTCACACAACAATTTATACTTCAACAAAATACAACAAATAATTATCAATCAAACAACTAAATACACCTATGCTCCTATATGATAGGTTCGGCCATGAGGTGTTTGTATGGATAAAAATTTCTAAAATTCCGCTTTTGGATTAAGGATCCTTAAGCAGGATTAAGACATAAACAAAGCTTACTTAACAAAAATTGAATCAATACCATCTTAACCACAAAGTTAAGATTTTCGGCCTTAGAGTAATTTTATGACTAAAAATTTCTAAAATCTTAAGCTCTTGGATTAGTGATCTCTAATCACTTGAAACCTTAAAACAAAGATTAGAATACAAAGATTGACATAAAACTTTCCAACCTTTCAAAACCCCTAATTCGGTGATGACACTTAACATAGGCTAGAGATTTCAAAAATTTACATACTCTTAGATCCATGACCTTATAGTAGTGTAGAGTTAAGATAAACTATCATAAGTTGAAAAATGAAACAAAATCTTTCAACTCCTCAAGAACATAATTTCGGCCACGCAACAAAATAATGACTTAGATATTTTCATTTGATTAAACAAGCATGGATTCAATACCTATATGAGCCATAAGATTGAATCAAGCAAGACTAGTCTTAAAAAAAATGAACAAAGTCATTCCCCACAACAAAGTTAGGGTTCGCCTCCACAAAATAAATAAGCACAATTTTTTTTATGTATCCTCTTGGATCTTGAATATAGAGAGGATAATAAGTTCGTAGAATTGGTTTCATACTCATTGGATTTTTCTATGATTTTCTATGAATTTTCTAATTTCTAGATCTAGGAATTGAAAAATATGATCAAGACTTCAAAATCACAAAAATGAATGAAGAACATGATGATGATTGAGTGAGATGAGTATGTTATACCTATTAGAATTGGAAAATGAGCTAAGAATCAAGTACTTCCTTCACAAAATGGCTTATCAAAGTTATGAACTTTGAGAGAAAAGGGAGAACAAAGAAAAGGAAGAAGATGATGACTTAATGAAATGGATGGAATGGCCTAATGTGGTGTGTTGACCATGGGAATTGGGGGGCTAAAGGGTCGAAATTGTTTTTCATTTAAGGACAAAGGTGTAATTTCACTTAGGGCAATTTTGTGATTAAGTTAGGACTTAAGGACATTTTGGTAATTTTGCCTAAGGTAATCATGAAATTTATGTGGTTGAGATTGAAGGAGAGGTGGCTGATTTGTGTCCACATATTGTGAGGCAAACTTGTCATTTCAATGAAAGTTCAAGGGTAAAATGGTCCGGTGACAAAATGGTCTTTACACTATTTTAAAGAAATATCTAGATTTTTGTTTAAATGTCATCATGATATTGATGACTCACCCATATGACTCACCACCCTAGGTGGCAAGAGGTATCATAATCCGATGTCGGGTTTTGTCTCTACCGCGCTCGTTCTCGACTCGATCCGATTACCCGATTTAGGGTTTTACTCCCGATAGAGTATAAGACCTATTTATTTTGAAAATTTTCAAAATAACCTATATCAATGGAAATGAGATATATAATCTATTCATTTGTTCTCGGTCAAAATTAGCTTTTCCGCCATGAAAATCTTATTGTCGGTGAAAACGCAAACTGGTTTCGTCTCGATTTTCAAACAAAAATTTCACCATACACTTATAAAAATAAGTATAATAAGAATATGACTTTGGTTTTCCCAAAATAATTTTCTAAATTTCAGATAAAAATATAAACATTTATTTATATTTATACCGATATTAGAAATCGGAAAAATCGAGGTGTTAGAGAAAGAGGCGTGGTGTTCAAGATCGCATACTTCCCTAAGAATTGGAGTTGGCCGAGATAAAATTGTTGTAATAGAAATGGGGTTTGGATCCCTTAACTCCCTAAAATGGCTCGATTGCCTTAGAAAAAGCAGGAACCTGTTATCGTGGAGGGAAGTCGATGATAGCCAAAACATTGTGCAAAGTAGGGCTCATCATGCCATGGGGAAAAAAGGCCATTAATGGAAGTGTTCGCGAAGCGAAGATAATGCCGGGTGGAGGAGGATCATCGTGGCACGATAGCTTTATCAGAGATAAATTCCCCAAGATTTCAATCTTTACTCTTGGCCGCAACTATTCGGTCGAGCCATTCGATGTAGGAAGGAGGATTGCTGGGCCAAGTCCAAAACTAGAAGTTTTCTTATCCATGGTAAACCAGTTAGATGCTAATAGGCAAGGTTAACAAACTGTATAATGGATATTGTCCATAAATAGTTTGCCTTCGTCTTGGTCTTGTAGAAGGTTTAGGGTCATGGAATGATCAACATGATAAAAGAGTACCCATTGCTTGATTCAGAGATGAAGTCACGATGAAGATTATCTGAGAGGCACCGAGTGCCAATCATTTTAAGCATATAGGTAAGATACATTTCGAGGGTTTGAGAGTGAACTGCAGACATGTTTGAAGAAGGGTTTGAGAGAAGATGGCAAAAGAAAGCATAGAGGTAGCAAGGTGGGCGACAAAGGTAAAGTAAAAGGGAGAAGGAAGAGCTCGGCTAATTATATAAGAAAATATAGGAGATTGAAGGAAACTGGTCTTGGAGAGAGTAAGGTGGTTTTACATGTGCGGATTAAATCTTGGTATAGCGCTCAATGTGGGAGTAGTTATATCATTCTATCTTCATTTCAGTATATAAGATATAAAGGGCAAATGTTATCACCGAATTTAAAGTAATTATTTGTTGGAAGGTTCAAGAGTTGGGCGGACAGATTCTGATGCGGACTAATAATGTATTTGTAGCGATGGGAATATAAGGAAGTTGTGAAATTGTGGAGAATAAAGGGTTGACACAATGATAAGAGGAGTTGTACTAAACTCGTTCGTTGAGGTGGTGATTTTGGTACGATTGCATTGCTAATGGAATTCCTAAAACAAGGGACCGTGTTTGAGTTTGTTAGCTTAAGTTTAGGGAGGGGAAAGAACCGTTAAGACAAAGATAACAAACGAGGTTATTGGCGGATGATGATGGAAGGTGGTCTAAATAATAGGGATGTTAGCGATTGTGGTTAGCCGTTGTAACCTAAGATGGCCACTAAGCAAGCAGAACTAAGGAGTCAGTGGTCGAGGGACATTTATATATTTTGTTTGTAGCTTATAAATACTCATTGTACATATTGAGAAAACACGTCAATACAATCAAACATTTTTATGCATAACTTTATCTTTCCATTCATTTATTGTTTATGCTATTTATTTTTAGTTAACCCCATTTCCACATTAAACACTCTTTGGAGTAGTTTAGGAACCCACAAGTTAGATGGCGAATCCCCCTTCTAGCGCTTTCGACCGATTAAAGGGAATCATTGTTATTTAGAGTTAGTCGAGACAACGACTAATTTCAGTTCATCCGATAACACAAACCTTCAACCATGTATAAGTTTTTCTTAATAATCTTTCCTTATAAACTATATGACAACTATCAAGACCCACGTACTAAACTTTTTCAAAACATATACCCTCAAACACAAACCTAAGTTAGTGGCTTACAAGACACTCACCGACTTAAGGAACTCTTCTACAACATCTACACCCGTGTACTGCAACAACAACAAAGCCGAAGAACAAGTATATGCAAGGCTAACAACGAATATGGATTTTAAAACGATTAACCATATGCATCACACCCAAACATCATTTAACATGTATTCAAAATAAACAATTATTTATCAAAGGGTTTCGTACCCTAGTCACAATATCGTTTAAAAACTGACACTTTAATATTTATGATCTAAATTTTGCAGTTAATCTCCGTAGATTCACTCAGCAAATAAACGAATTGATCAAGCTCTTTTTCCAAATAAGGCATACCGGATTTAAGGTTACCATAGCACCCGCCCAAAACGAGGCGCAGTGGTTGCTATTTACAGTATATGGTTTTATTGTCCATCAAGGCAAAATGATGAATCTCAATGAATACTTGCCATCAAGAATTCAAGTCCAAATGCGAGGCACGTCCACCTCAAAAATGGGTAAAACAATTTGTTCACGGCCATTTTTCTTTGTGTTCATTCTTCCCCTCGTCGAATCTCAAAGGCTCATGACCAATCCAATGTTAAAACATTTATGTTTATCAATCATTCCAATAAAACAACTAAGTCAAAATGTGCAAATCACGGGGACTAGACCGATGCACCGATTTAGATTCGTAGATTGGCGCACAAAAATCAATACTTTTATAGGACATGTAGTCCATAACTTCACCTTTATGTCACACTGTCCACACCATAGAACACTAGACCACAAATGTCTCTCGGCAACTAGGTTCGTCTTTCAATTTTAAAACATTTTGCCTCCGAAACACAACTCCAAACACAAAACTCCACAACTTATCCAAGTTTTAAAGAATACCATTGTATAAAATACTTTATAGACCTTTCATTTGGAAATTGCTTATAAATCATCAAATCAATTAAAACTCATTTTCTTCTAAAAATCCTTTATTTGAAACTTTAGGACAACGAAAATATTTGAGACTAATTCTTTTCTAAATAAATATTGCTGTTTGGAATACTTTCTAATTATTTTCTAGTCTGTTTTGTCGCTTGAGTTTTTTAAACGCTTTTAGTCAAAGTTGATTTTTTAGTAAAATAATTTTCCCCAACACCATAATCAAATTATTATTGAAACTTATTTTTTATAATAACATTATTATTTAGAAATTTCTTACGGATAAATTAGCAAGATTAAAATAATTTTACTACGCCCTTACTATGACTCATAAAACACTCTTTCGCTGCTAAATTATTAAGATAATATTATTTTTATCTATTTTCCATTTTCATCAAATCAAATAATATAAGAGCTATATTAGTATTTTCCATGAATTAAAAACTCATTATTTTATAAAAAGCTTTTTAACGCTTTTAACCCTCATAACTACCTGAGCACCAACCACTCAGCTTTTCTTTAACCACAATCAACATCAATAATAATTTCATACAATAATATAGTAAATAGCACAATTTATGACATGTATTAAAATAAGATAATAATTAAATGCAGTAACCTAACCACGTAAATAATAAATACACTAACCAAAGTATACGCATTTCACAAACAAATTGCATATAACTATAAGAAAAAACCCCTCAGTACTCCCCACCTGAAGATTTCTCCTTCAATTTAAGTTTCACAAACATCCGATCTCCTAGAATCAATGTATTACGATTCAACAAAGAATTTATCCTTCAACAAAACCAGTACAAAAATTACTCAATCAAACAACTAAATACCCTATTTTCCCATATGATGGGTTCTAGGAGGTGTTTGATGGCACTTGCAACATAAAAATCAATAATCAAAACTCATAGATCATGAAGCACTTGCAACATAAAAATTAATAATCAAAACTCATGACTAGATAAACCAGCTTAGAGATCTCAAAATTCACTACTCTTAGATCCATGACTTAGAGTAGTATAGAGTTAGATAAATTATCATAAGTTGAAAAATGAAACAAAATTTTCAACTCTTCAAGAACATAGTTTTGGCCATGAACAAAACAATAGGTTGGAGATTTTATTTGATTCCATAACCTGGATTCAAAATTACATGAGTTAGAATAATTAAATCATGTATAATTTACAAGAGAAATGAAAAAAGACTCCTCCACCTATAACAACTAGGTTTCTGCCTCTGATAGGTTAAGAAGGAGATTTTTGCTTGATGCTTACTTTTTGGATTTTAAATATAGATATATAATAACATCATAGAAATTGGTTTCATGATCATAGATTTTTCTATGATTTTCTATGAATTTTCAAAGTTCTAGATCTAAGAACTTCAAATGATGATCATGGCCTTGAAACATGAAAATAATGAAGAACATAGTGATAAGTTACAAGAGTATGGTATACCTCTTGAAGATCGAAAATGAGCAATTAATCAAGCGGTTCCTTTTTACAAAAATTGGCTATGGAAACTTAAGGTTTGAGAAAAAATGAACAACCTTCACGAAGATGAAATGCCTAAATAGCAATGGAATGGGCCCCAAAGATGGGTTGATCGTGGGAAAAGGGTCAAAAGGGTCTAAGGCTTAAAATTTGTGGACAAGGTTGCTGTAACACCCTTCTCGAGCTTAGATCGTAAGTGACATTTTTTTAAGGTCGGAGCAAGTTAATTAAAAATTGGGCTATAAAAGAATGGGCTAATTTTTTTCTTTCTTTTTCAACAACCAAATATTCCATTCACCCGCTTGGGATCATAGTTAGAAAAATCATTCATAATACCCAACCGACCATAAATGTAAACTGTAAACACAGTGACTCAACATAAAGATGGAGACTGAGTCCTTCAATATAAGATGCTCTGGAGTCAACCCACAGCTACATTGGGCTCCCAAACATACCCACTGGCCAATCTAAAATAGAAAAGATAATCCTTTTCTACATCGTAGAAGACAAAGCATCGGGAGATCTAGTGGAAACTTATTTGAGTCCACTACCGACGCCGTGACAAAAGACACCACTGGAGCTACCACAATAGTAACCTGAACTCACGCCATTTCTCTTCCAAGAGGAAAAACATGGCTCACGCGCCATCGACATACCGGAAGACCTCAACTAGAAAAACTCTAACATATCACCAAATCTTCTCAAAAATAGTACAAGGTACTATCCAAATAACATAGGCAATATAAAATAAGGTGGTGATTCCATTTATCACACATAAGGCTATATAGTGAAACCACTCGCCGTGACAATTAACAATTAACAATCATATTTACACTAATAACAACAAAATGTTTCATGTAAACATGACCGCAACATCATGTTTTCCTAAATAGAAGACATCTAATACCTGAGGAATGACTTCAATTCCTATACCACGGCTTTACGCATGTGCTGGAGAGAGTGGTTCGAGGATTGTCCCGAGTCTACAGCCTTAGGTAATAAAGAATGCCAAAGAATATGTGCATGCCGCCATACGCTTTTTCTGAACATCCTACACTACCAAAAACACGAGTGTCTATTCAAGTATGCGGTATTTAAATCACCACACCCACAGAGAAGCAAACCCACTGGGGTCTCGGGAGTATTTACAACCCCACATCCTTAAGCACCCCTTATTTGCCTACGAATTGGGGACCAGATAAAGTGTTGGATTAACTCTAGGCACAATTAGCTACGTAACATAGTTCACTAAGTATGCAAAAATTACCGAAAAATGAGTTTTTCTTGTCTTTCCATCGATACATCTGATTCCATCGAAATTCTTAACGTGTTTTCGTATACTGGGATGTTCTTAACATCAAGAGAAAGTTCTCAGTAACTTTTCATCTTTGTAAAATATCGTAAAAAGTTTGTTTAAAAGTCCTAATGGCATTAGATTGGAACAAGTCCAATGGATTTATTTCATACCTTTTCTAACCGAAACTTTTATCTTTGGCTTCCAAGAAAACAAATCCTTC